>CM042473.1:16801096-17266096 GCA_023621385.1 Quercus gilva | reverse complement strand
AATAAAGGTTTAAAGATTTTACCAACTCACCAATAAGTATCATAGGATCTTGTGCTTGAGGCACAGGTACTTTTAGCTTATTTGCTCGCTTAGTAGCTTGCAACTTGAAACAGTTTGGACGAATGTGCCCAGCCTTTCCACAAAAATGACAAACCCATATAGGTCTATCATGCAACTTATCCTTCAGAAGGAGAGAATTCTTAGACTTAGGCTCTTTAAGATCAACCCTAATATTCCTAAGAGGTGTAACTTCTACTGGTTTGACAATTTCACTCACGGGAGGCTCAGAAGAAGAAACAAAGTTTGTGGAATGAGGTTTAGATACAGAGATGCTATCTTCAAAACCTAGACCAGTTTTGTCTAAGGGAGACTTCTAAATACTCAACATGTGTTCAATTTTAAAACTAGCAGGCCTATTTGTTTGTTCTCTAGCAACAGATAATTCAAGTTCCAAATTCTTAACTTTATCAAGCAACAACATGTTCTTAGTCTTCACCTTATCAAGCAATTCATTAGTATCAAACAATTTTAAGAGCAAATTTTTCTTATCAAGTTCAAGAAAAGCAATTTTCTCTAAACCTAAATCAACATTCATAGCATCCTTTGCAGCAACCTTGCAAAGCTTATTATAGGTTTCTTGCAAATCAGCATTCTTAGAGAGTTCCCCATCAGAAGGGTTCTCATCAACCACAACACTTTCATCGACTACAGCAATAGCTGTGAAAGTAATGAAGTTTCCATCCTCATCACTACCAAACTCATGATCAGAAACTTCATCATGACCATACCCTTGACAACCAAAACATTATTAGTCTATAGAATTGTTAGAGGTTTGACCTACTTTTTCTTTAGGTTTATCAGTATTATTCACTTTAGTGGATTCATTCCTCCTAAAATTCCTAGGTTTAGCATTGTTTTTACTTCTTGCCCTTCTGTTATTGTTCCTAAGAAAATTTCTAAAGTTCTTGGCAAGATATGCAATTTCTGTAGCAGAGATTTCATCATCAAATCCATTCCCATCAACATTATCAACTGACTTAAGAGCCATTGTTTTAGATTTGTTTGTCTTGGGTATGTCTAACTCATAGGACTGGAGAGATCCTACAAGTTCATCAACAAGGATGGAGTCCACATCCTGGCTTTCAGTAATGGCAATCACTTTGGGTCTAAAGTCCTCAATCAAAGATCTAAGTATCTTCCTAACAATCTTAGATTGATCATATATTTCACCCAAATTATAAGCAGAATTAACAATATCATTAAACTTAGCATAGAATTCATCAAAACTTTCATCATCAGACATTTTAATACTTTCAAATCTAGTTGTTAATTGCTACAGCTTATTGATCTTAACTGCCTTTATGTCTTCATACACAATTTGGAGAATATTCCATGTAGTATGAGCAACCTCAACATTAGAGATCCTCTTGAATTCCTCCATAGAAACAACATTAAAAATAGCATTCATGGCTTTGCTATTAAAAGTGGCTGCTTCTTTTTGAGAAGTTTGCCACTCACTTACAGAAGTGGTTGGCTTCTCTCATCCGTATTCAATGGAATTCCAAACTCTCTCATCAATAAAATTCAGAAATACTTTTACCCTTACTTTCCAGTAGGCATAATTGTTCCCATCAAAGTGAGGTGGGATCACAAGAAAGTGACTGTGTTCCATTATAGCAAGGGTCAAGGATCAACTCTTAAATCAAAACATCTAAATACTAGAACTAACCCACTCTGATACCACATGTACGTTTTTAAACCCTTTAAAACACAAGTTGTTTAACCTAGTTATTAGCCAAGTGATTACTTAGGTAAATTATTCAAATCTAGGTTAATACAAGTAAATCATATCATGTAAATAATGTGGAAAATAAAAAACACAACGATATGATAACCCAAAAAAACCAAACCGGTAAAAAACTTGGGGAAGATTTAATCTAGCTATCCTTAAGGTAAAACGGATCCATTATGAAAGAATTGAAGTTTTTACAATAGTGACTTAGACCACTAACACCCTATTGCTACCTTAAGTAGAAAACTTACTATCATGACCACGTGACAGCTCCAAGTCCACGAACTACTTCTTTCCTTGATCCACAGCAACCACAAGTACTCCCACTTGTGTTTTCTTTAAGCTCTTGAAACTGTAAAACCGAAGTGATCATCAAGTTCGTGACATCAATCTTGATCTTGATAACTCTAAATGTGTATAAAGGCAAACACCTCTAGATCTCACAAGAGATTCACACACACAGCATATCAACAACCTCTAAAACATGGCTAGAGTTTTTCTTTTTATACTTGAAACAAAACATAAAACCCTACACATCAAATAGGCTTAGGCTAAGTTGGAAATTCTGCAAAAAAAACAATCTGCATGAGCTTCGATTGATCAAGTCTAATTTTCGATTGATCGAGCCTTACAGAAATTGAATAGTAATTTCTTGCAATTACTCAATTCCAACTTTACACATGCACACACTTTGAATAGCCTAAATCTAAACTAAATGTTTTGATCATGGTTTGCCAACATATACATATTGAAGTTCTAATACATTAGTTCCTAATTTCTTTGAACCTAACAAAACAAAACCTCAGTTAGGTTCGATTTCTCGAATCACCTGCCTTGGGTAAATTAACACCTAATTTTTTCTAAAGGCTAAATAGAATCTCAGCTAGGTTCGACTCCTCGGGTCACCTGACTCCATGGATAACCAACTTTGGATTAACTCGTCTTTAAATCTTTCTAAGAATAGGTCTTAGTACCTTGGGGTAAAAAATAGGGATTTCCCTGGAACTCTAAGTCCATGAGAAGTAAAGATACATGCGAAGCCAAATAGCGATAGCTAAAAATAATAAAGACTAGCACGGAATGTATTTTACTAAAATAACACCAAAAGGTTACTACCAACAATGATAAGTGGAAAACAAAGAGAGAATATGTCTACTGAATAACAGATTAAGATTTTTTCATTAATAAGCAAAGTACCAAGAAAGTTCTTTACAAAAAAGAGAGGGGGGCCACAACACAAAAAGGACCATTACACACACACACACACACACACACACACACACACACACACACACACACAAAACAAAACAAAAAACAAAAAACAAAAAAAAAAAAGTCTAGGCCTAGTTTCTACTTTGCACCCTTTTCCTCGGGTAGTTTTCCTTTCTCTGCTTCCTTATACGATTGTCCCTCAGCAGAAGGCTTCAATACTAAGATAGGAGCCCCATCCGAAGTAGGAACTTTGTCTGAAGGAGGGACCCCTTCGCAATAGGAATAACAGAGGCCATGGAAGCTTTATTAATTGCAGTAAAAGGTGGATCCTCGGCATGAGTGGTTTGGGTTGGAAGAGCAGTGCAAACTGGGGTCGTTGTAGCTGCCTTTGCCCTGATGGCTGAGGGGTAGAAGACCCTCTCCGGATTCCTTAGCTCCAAAGATGGGTCCACACCAGCAGCATCTAAGGCTTCTGTCCAAGTTTGAAGACAATAAACTTGGCACATGGCTGGGATTTGAGACTTTAAATGTGTTGCAGTTTCCTTCTGTCCTAGGTCATAAACCACCTGCTTGACCTTATTCATCTCCTCAGTTTTTGCTCCAACTCCTTGGTTAGCTTTACAATCTTAGCTTGAGCAAGAGTAAGCTAACCTTATGCCTCTCTCAAATGGCAGAGCTATTCCCGAACCTGCCTCTCAAAGCTCTCAATTGAAGTTTCAGCACTTTTTCGAGCCTTGTCACACTCGGTCAGTTTGAGGAGATTCTCCTTCAGCTTTTTGTCAGTTTAGGCTTGGGCCTTTTGGGCAGCGTAACGCTTAGACTCTTCCTCTTTCTTTTCGTAGATGGTTTGGTTTGCCCACTCTTCAGCCACATGGGCTGCTTGAGTTGCCTAAAATTATGAGAGTAAAGAAAAGGAATTAGAAGCTAAAAATAAAAAATAAAAAATAAAATGATGAAGAAAGAAGAAGAAAAAGGTACTGGGGCTAAGTCCCTCTTTAGGGATAGAAACATTTAATGCTTCTTCAAGTTGCGAAGCTCGGCCGTATCCCAAGGTAGAAGAAGCGCTTGCTCCATTGAGTTGGCCATGTAGCTTGTCCTACCACTATTAAACTCACGGATTGAAGAATCCAAAGGAAAGGGGGCTCTATCCAGCACTAGAGGAGGGTTCCAACTCGGAACTTGTGAGCGGTAGTCCGGAACCATCTCTGAGGTCTCTCCTCCCCTCCTTTGTTGGGACTGAGTAACTTTAGTGACCCTAGTTTGTTCAGGAGGAGTTTCTTCTTGAATCTCCCCTTCCTCAGTATAGCCTTTTCCTCCCTTTTTATCCCTTTTCTGTTTTTTATCAACTGGTTCAGTTTGAGTAGGAGGAGGAAGAGTTGGTGTTGGAGGCTTGGGCACCATAGGAACTTCTAGGGTGGCATCCCCAGCATGAGACTCCAATATAGATAGCAAGTCTAGTAACTTCTTCTCAATCACCATTACTTCTGGAACCTCGGTAGCTTCTTGGTTTTCACTGACAGCAACAGCAACCGGTTTGGATGTAGATGCTACGTCTTCAGTCACGTTGGATGATAGAAAATTTCGAAGTCTTCGTCATGAAAGAGGCTTATAGTGCTTTCTTCCTTGGTCTCCTCCTTGATCTCTTCAAATTGAGCTTTAGCCTCTTCGCCCGAAGAGATAACTTCTTCGACCAAAGGTTAAGCCTCTAGTTGATCAAGGAACTCTACAAGTTAGGTTTCGACAAGAGGAGGCTTTCGGATAAACCCTTCAATGGCCACATCAACCCACGCGAAACAAGTATCTTTGGCCTTGATCACGTGTCTCAAGACTTGGAAATGGGTGGAGATAGGCTTGAAGCCGAGGATAACATGCACCGCCCGAAGTTGGTTGTCCCAATGTAGAAAGATCTCGGATATTAGAATTTGGTTCAGCAAGTTGAAGTTCACCAAACTTTGCCTCTTAGCAGTGACCTTTTTATCTGAAGAAGAAATAACAAAATAGAAGTAAGGGAAGGAATTAAGATGGGAAGAAGACAAATAAAAAATAAATAACAATAAAATAAAATATTCATATTCATATTTTAGTCCCTAATAACTAGAAGCACAGGATCTTAAAGGTATCCCTAAGCCGCCCCACCTGGAATGCCATCTATGGTCGGGCAGTATAGTCCGTCATGCCACTCCCCTGAAACAATGAGAAAATCCTCATCCATGCCTTTGTTCGTCTCGGGGAGGCAAGAAGTTAACCTAACAGCAAGGACCCCAGTTTTTAGGTAATACCCCGCCTCACTATTCCTCTGGCAACTATAAACCCATTTTATGTCATGATGAGAGAGGTTTACACCCATCTTATCGTTTATTGCATCTACACTACCTAATATCCTAAACATATTGGGAGCGCACTGAGTAGGACAAAGTCTAAAAAGACCTAAAAAATCCCTAGTCACCCTACCTATGGGAATCCTCATTCCTCCCTCAATAAATGCTATCATAGCAATCTCTACTGCCTCAGAGGGTCTTTTCTTGTGCCACTCCCCTAAGTTACGGTGTTCTATAGAAACGTTACTAGGAATCCTATATCGCTTTTTGAACTCTTCCTTATGCTTAAAGGTATTAACTAAGCTAAAAAATCTACCCATTTATAAGAGAAGAAAGATAAAGGGAGAAGAGATCTAAAATCTATCGGAAAAAAAAAGTGGCAAAAACACTTACAAAATATGAGAAGAGGGGCTCTTTGGGTGAGTTATCTGAAGAAAGGAGTGAGTTTCTTTTCTAAAAATGAAAAATGAGATCAGTAACCTCATCTCTCCCTTTATATAAGGGTAAAAAAAGGAGCAACAGTTTTCCCGCCCCTTTAGTGAGAGAATAGGAGCTGTAGGATCGTAATCTCACTGTAAAACGTGGGGAACAGGGAGCCGCCTATAGCATTTACTATGGCATCGTGGATTTCGAAGTATTAGGAGCGTGTCTCAGTTAGTTGAAGGGACACTCCCACATGGGAACACATTGAAAGCATGCTAGAAGACCAACCATCTGCTACCAAAACACCCCTTTCCTAATGAATGAGAGGAGAGTGAGGTTTTGGGGGGCTATTGTGAGGGGACGAGGATCCAAGAATAAATAAAGTCATTAAAGATGTCACCGAGGAAGCGAACCTCAAGAAATATCAGTAGAATGTCCTTGGAAAGATACTAGCGACCTTGCGCAAAGGCAGAAAGATTACAGTGGGAGAGCACTCCGAGGATGCTAGCTTACCCATGGCAAGTCGAGAAACAAAGCTAAAGGAAGTTAGATGCAAATTGTTGTGAAATTTTAAAGTACTCGCAAGTGTACGAACCGTACCGAAGTATAGTTTGACAAAAACGAGGTCGAACCCACAGGGACTTGAATGAACGTAGGAAAATTAATCAAATCTTAACCAAATTAATCCTAATCTAGTTTAATAAAAATTGGTTGTTTGCAATTAAATATACTAAGCAAATAATTAGACTAAGCAAAGATATAATATAAAGCAGTAAAGAGATGTAAACGATCTAGAGAAAGGAATTACGGTTTTGAAATTCACCTTGTTAATTCATATCAGCATATTTTTATGATCATTAATTTTTCCCAACCATTACATGATAATCTAGAAATCAATCTTGCTACCATGGAAAATATTAACATTAAAACTTCTATTTGAATATCTAAATCATGCTCTTCTTCGCTTCCTAGGTATAAAATCAAATCATCAATTGTATCCGTAGCCAAAAAAATCACAAAAGATATCCAATATTAAAATCAAGAAATAAAAAAACAAGCATTCAATTAATTAAGACAAATCCTAAATCATGATAAAAACATGATTGAACTTATATCTAGAATCTCATCTTAGTCAATTGATATGAAGAAAGAACAATTTAAATCATTAAAGAACAACTATTGTAGGAAAAATCAAATCACATAAATATTACTAATAATCCTTAATAAGGTTTCACCTTCAACCCTAATTATAAATTTAGCTACTCATGGTAATTAAAATAAAATACAAGAATAAAATACTAAATATTAAACTAGACAAATAAAATAGAGAAAGAAATAATCACAATACTATCATAGAGAAAAGCTACAGAGAAGCCACATGGGGCATTGCCTCTTGCTCCAATTTTCTGTTTTGCTGTCCTATTTATAATCACCCAAAAATGGCTTGACAGTGAAACACGCACACCTAACACAAGTCGGTTTAGTATTGCTTTGTTTTCCTTCCCGTATTCACAGAACCCACTGACCTTAAAGCCTTTCTTCACAAAACCAAAACAAAGGCGGCCCATTAAGAACTCTTTTCAATTTCGTAGGATTGATGGATAGCCCATCAAATTAGGACCTTCAAGCCCTGTAGATTTCTTATCCCACGAAACTTCCTTAGTTCCTTTTATTTATTTATTTTTTTTTTTCTTTCTTTCCTTTGCTTTCACGTATGCATTCTGGAGCTCACTTCTTATTCTTTTCCTTTGTGATTTTTTTCTTCTTCTTTTCTTCACTTCAAGCTTCACTAGTTCACATTGCTTCACATATGCCTGAGCTGAATCTCTCAAATTGGCCCATCATGTAGCATGTCCACCTAAATAGCCTTTAATATCTAAAAGCAAGGATAACTTATAATCAATCATAAAATAGCTTAAAAGTATGGCCAAAAATGCAAATATGAGAGTATTTTATTATATATATTTCATGCACATCACAGACCGAGAGTGAAAAGGGCTACTCGGTGCTGAGCAAAGAAGTAATGAAAGAAGAGGGATAAAGCAACCATCCCCTCCGCATTAAATACATTGCAACAACTTAGCTGGCCGCATTAATAAGAAAATGATTTATGAACAATACCCACATAGCTCTTACCTCAGTGTAAAAACCTTTTAGCAAGGCCTTGATGGGACAAGTATCAAGGAAATCCGATCCTAACCCTCCAAATGTAGAGTTCAGATGCATCTTGGCCAGTGGCGGCTTTAAGATTTTTGTTTAGAAGAGTTAATAAGAGACATAAATTATAAAAAATCTATTTAAAAAAAAAAACACTATAAATTCATTTGACATATTTTTCTCTAATACAATAACATATTAATTATTGTTGTAAGTGTACTTTAATTATTATTACTTAGAATACTTTAGTTTAGTAGTTTATTTTTTTTACTCTACCAATTTTTATGAATTTGCAAGACATTTTGATAAATTATTTTATATTTTCTTTACAACTCTTCATCAGGAATGGCAACGGGTCAGGTTCGGGCCGGGTTTTTTCATACTCGGACCCAACCCACGGGCCTGGACCCGCGGCCTAGACTCAACCCTTTTATTAAACGGGTTTTTTTCCTGGGGCCCAGACCTGCCCCACCGGGCTCCACGAGCCCCGTCCAACCAGGTCAAATTTGGGCCCAATCTGTGGCCCAAATCATGGCCCAATCAAAAAAAGGTCCAAAAATGCCACTCCCAGTCCAGCAATGTCTTCTTTTTTTTGGCCCAATCACTGTCCAGCAATGCCTTTTTTTTTTTTCCTTTTTTTTGAGGCATTGCATTAATAACAAACACAAAAAACAAATGAAATCAAATACAAACCAACTCTCATAAAAAAAATAAAAAAAAAATAAATAAATAAACTACAAACCAACCACAACAAATCAACTACAATGAACTAGCCCTAAAACGATCCCAAAGTTATTAGAAAGACAAAAAAAATATATATATATATATATATTGGACTAAAACAATATGATTGGTGACCTAATCCCTTAGTTTTTAAATGGAAAAGATTGAAATGAATCGCGCTCAACCGCAAGTTTTTTTTAACTCAAAATAACATTTTATAAATTATTAAAAAATAAAAATCAGAGAAAGAGAGAAACAATGGCCGTGAGAAATGAACCTGTGATGAACTTCAAGGTCGGCGGTGACAGAGCTTGAGACCATTGGTGACAGCGCTTGAGGGTCGGCGGTGAGAGCTTGAGGCTGGCGGTGAGATCGAGTGATGGCTGACGGTGATAGTCTGTGAGAGTGAGGTGTTGTGAGAGTAACTGAGTGAGTGAGGTCGTGTGCTTCTGTGAGGGTGAGGGAGAGGCGTTGTGAGGGTGAGGCGAAGTGAGGTGCTGTGAGGGTGAGTGAGGTCATGTGCTTCTGTGAGGGTGAGGGACTGAGTGTGCTTTTGTGAGGGAGTGAGGCGTGAGCTGAAATGAGGGAGGGTTAGGGTTAGTTTATAGCTATATATATAGGGGGTTTAGTAATTTTCAAAATAACCAGGTCTGATCCGGGTTCGGGTTCGGGTTCGAGCCGGGTTTTATAAAAACCCAGACCCGACCCGGACCCACTTCGGGTTTTTTTTTTTTTAACCCATACCCGTCCTTATTGCTTATCAGATCGGATAAAATCCAACCCATTAGAGTCGGGCCGGGCTGAATACTCACGGGTCGGGCAAAAATTGCCATCCCTACTCTTTATTTAAGGTACCAACCGACCCTCGTAGCAACAAGCCAACAACCACTCCCACACACTTCGGTCAAAGACTCAAAAGTGCAAAAAATAAAACTCATAACTCCATATTTTATATCAAACACTACAAAAACTTGTACAGATGCATAGAAGGAGACGTTCTGTAACTTCTTAGAAGCTTTCTGTAATTTCTTCCTCGGACTAAACCCGAGGACCCCACTATCTACGCTTCAAAACTGTTCTTTACTTAAGGTCTTTTGTCCACATTTGGAATCAGGTTTGACAAACTTTGTAACTTTTTGTCCTTTTCTTAAGGTATTTATGGATGATTGAACATTCCACCTCTTAAAAATAAATTGTGTGAGTCAAAGTAGGGACATCTTTACGTCATTAACTTTTTTTCTTTTTGGGATAGTTACGTCATTTAACTTTTGCCCGCTACAAATTGCATTGTTAAATCAAGGTGCATGTATTCGTATGTTAAATCAAGGTGGTTGGAAAATTTTGATTGCTGAATGATTATGAATATAGTAAATATAGTAATGTGTTGTTTTCGTACTTTTTAACAAGCCAGCCTATGATTATTGATATTTTGATTGAGTGAAGCTTTAAAATTGCAATTTACGAAGATTTTTTTACAACTAAAAGATCATGAAAAATAAACTGAGCCATAAGATTTTTTTTTTTCTTTTTTTCCCCTGGATAGTATCTTGAATCTCTTTTATCCATATAACTTTAACCCATACTTATTTTTCTTCTCTTTTATATATATATATATATATAATATCGGAAAGACCTTTTTAGCATTGTGAAAAGGTCTTAACTTTTTTGTTTTTTTTTTTTTTGGAAAAACTAACATATAAGCACACAAAAGAGAGTAGGAATGAGGATTTTACACAAAAACACACCACAAAAGGGAGCCATCAATATGCACATGGGTTACTAAGTGGACGTGAAACAAACTAAGAAAATCCCCACCATCTGATCTTCTCGAAGTGACAGTTCATTCTGAATCTCTGATCATGTGTGTCAGTGTAGGACCGTAGGTGTTAGATGTTGTTGCCGAACCTTGTTTCACGGGGAACTATTAACATTTCCCATTATTAAGAACTGGATGCTGGTTAGAGTATTCACAACAGCGAAATTAAAAATTTAGCTATTTAACTCTATCAAAAGTTATTTTATCTATTTTACTTATACATATGCTACAGCAGTGGATCTATTTTAGCTTTCAACACAATAAAATAATATAATTATCACAATAAAATAATATATCTACTACAATAAAATAATCATCTCACAACAATAAAACAATATATTAACTACACCCATACATCACAGCCATACACAACCACAACCACCACCACCACCACCACCACCACCACCACCACAGCCCACAACAAAAGAAAAAAAAATCAACCAAGTCCACACATCACAGCCATACACAACCATAACCACAACCACCACCACCACTACAACCCACAACAACAAAAAAAAAAAAAATCAACCAAGTCCATACATCATAGCCACACACACAACCACAACCACAACCACCACCACCACCACCACCACCACCACCACAACCCACAACAAAAGAAAAAAAAAATCAACCAGCCACCTACCACACCACCACCACACCCACAACCACAACCACCACCACACCACAGCCCACAGTAGGAAAAAAAAAAAAAAAAAAAAAAAAAAAAAAAAACAAACAAAAAGTGCTGATCGGCACCCACAGCCCAACCACCCACCAATGAACCCAACCACCTATTGACGCCGATCTACCCACACAACCACAACCACCACCACACCATGAAATCCAGCCAAACCGCCATCACGAAACCCAGAGATGGGACGGCGATGAAGGACTAGGCGATGAAGATCAGTGATGAAGGGACGGCGATGAAGATCGATGATGAAGGACTGGGTGATGAAGGATCAGCGATGAAGATCGACGATAAAGATCGGCGATGAAGATGAACCCAGAACAGTCAGGAGAGTAGATGAGGGAGGAAAAAAAAAAAAGAGAAGGAAAAAGGAAGAAAGAAGAGAAGCTGGAGAGAGAAACAGTGAAAAAGAAAGAAAAAGAAAATATTTTTTAAATGAAAGAGGAGAGAGAAATTTATTAAAATATTATTATTTTTTTTTAGCTTTCATGAACAATACACATCTATCTATAGATGTGTACTGTAGCAAATCGGCTAAAAAAAATAAGGATAGCTCCACTGCTGGAGCTTACTTTTTGTGTTTGTGGAGCTAAATTTTAGCATTCTAGCAATATACCTCCACTACTGTGAATGCTCTTACAGAGGCGGATACGGACGAAGGTTATCGACTCAAACTATTATCAACCTTTATAGTGCCTAAAAGTTGTTGTCTAAAAAAAGGTGGTTTTATTTAATAATTCATTAGTTAGGGGGAAGATTGATAAGGCACTAAAACGGATACTAAAGTATTGAAGATGACTCAAAATGGTATCAATCTTTATCAATCTTTCAAATAAAAAATAAAATAAAATAAATTTCTTTATCAATCTTTGTGTTCGATACTTAAATAAAAAAAATAAAATAAAATAAAAACCTTCAAAATCTGTATATATTGAGAGGATGTATTTGGTGGGATTTGTTGAATACAAATCCTACATGTACCGTTCTTTGTGTTTTACTTTATATTCTACTAATCATAATTTGTCATAATGCAAAACTTCTATTGATAAAAAAATCAATATATTCGGCCATGAGTCCATACAACATTTAGCTTCCATTTGGATACTAATGAAAAATGAAAAATTATTTCACTATTCAGCTAATTTTTGTACTATTCATGGGTCTCACTGCACTTTTTGGTACTATTCATTGGTCCCACTGTATTATTTCAGCTAACTTTTACATTTATCTATAGTACTTTTAGCAATAAGCCTCTGTTTGTATATAGATTATAAATGAAAATTATTTCACTATTCAGCTTATTTTTGCTATTATTCATGCTCTACTGCATTTTTTGGTACTATTTATAGATCTTATTATATAATTTTAACTAACTTTTACTTTTATCTACAGTACTTTCAACAATAAGTTTTTAATTTTAACAAATTAAGCGGTATCCAAACAAACCTTAAAATTTTAATTTCAACAAAATAAACAGTACCCAAATATACCCTTAATGTAAGTTCATGTATTTCTTCATGCATGAAATCGCTAAATTGCAATTCTTTGGCTTTGTTGATCAAGCCACACTTTCTAATATCGGCATGCAAGCATTCATTGCCAAGATTGATGACAGATCTTGCCTTTTGACAATTCATGCATGATAGTATTTAATGCTTGCTTCTAATGTCATCCACCGAGATTACAAATTTACAATTCAAGCCATTTCAACATTTCATGTGTAAAGGTTCAAACTCCCCTGTAAGCGTTTAAAGGTGGAGTTTCGTCACATTATCAACATTAGAGCATTCTTTTAAGCCTTTGCAAGGACTATTTCTGATTTGGAGTCAAAGGTTTTTTTGATCTTGTAAACTATACATACAATTTTCCCACTAATTTCTATGCATGTTGGAGAATATGAGTGAAACTTTCAGTTAGAAACCCCAATTATCAAAGTTTTCTTTGGTATGTCAAGAAAATTAAAGAGACAATCGTGTTAACAATTTCGATTCCCACCATAAGCATTTTCACTCAAAATTCGCTTCATTACAAGTTGGTTGACTTACAGATGCATCTAAACAATCTCAAACATTCACTATAGAATATTGAAGGGAGAAAGAATAACAAGAAGAGAATTCTTTCCCCTCTTGGTTACAAATGGGTATGTATACTCCAAATAAAACCCTTTTAACTCCATTTTCACACTTAATTAATTTGTAACATACATTTGTTTAGCTCCTCACATCTATTCATTTATTTCTTGCATATTTAATTTGATGTCGCGGAAGCCTGAAGAAAAGCACACACGATGCTCTCTTGATGAAGCAGAAACTAAACTGTTAGTTTCTGGTAGTAAACCTCGAATCCACGAGGGGTTTCCCTGAACCCACAAGGAGATAAAACTGGAATCCACCAGAAGAAAATTTGACAAATGTCTGAAATTTTATTGATAATCAACTAACTTGCCTCTGACGGCTACAAAACATATAAATACTAAGGAAAACGTCTAAAACCCTAATTCGCACTAATTACGCGATTAGGGAACAAAATTACCAAATTTTACCAAAAATAGCAAAATTGAGTTAAATGCAAAATCACAACCTACTGACCTTAAGGGTCGTCCCAAAACAGACGGGACCTTATTTTGACTTTTAAACTAAAAGTTATTAAGGAAAAACGAATAATACTATAAATAACAAAAACATTGTTTTCGGGGCCTTAATGAAGGAATTAGTCTAAATTTTGGCGATGTTCATAATATGAATCTGGATCAGAACGCCGTTTCCCTTCAACCTGCCAAATTTCATGCAATTTCGACACTGTTACCCCGACAGCCTCCTACTGGCACCCCCCTTTGATCCTGCGTTGTGACTTCCTACGCTCCTGCTGCTCTAAGAAGGCAAGTGCTGTCTGTTCTACATCATAATTTCTTAACACTAATTCACTTCAAGTAAAGTTCTAAACAGACTAGCAGCTAGCTAGGTAGGTTGCTATTGCCTTATTGATGAAAGAAATTTCAAATCACACAACATTTTGCGAAATAAAAATAAACAATCCCTCAAAGTTATGGTTTCATTGAGTACTTTGTCAGGCCAGGAATATGAGTGTTCATAATGTAGTCTTCCCAGTCAATGCACCTTGGGTCAAAGTAAAACAAATTTACATCGGCATCACTCTCTCTAATCGCCATTCTTAGCTTTTCTGTGTTAGAATCATCAAAGCTGTATGGAAAACAAAAGCTTATTATTATCAGTGGATACATTGAAAACACCATTGAAAAATTAATCATTATAATAAACAATACCAACCTGCCTGTAAAAAATACATATGGTTTGTAGAGATCAACCAATCGCATCACTACTCTGACCTTCCGGTTAAGATTAATACATATGCCCCGACAATACTGGCAAAGCACCAGATTTGCTAACCATAACACCTTCAAAGAATATTGTTAGACAAAAAAAAAAAAAAAAAATAGTGATATTATAGTACAGAGAATACATATATTAAGGGGACGTTTTTCCTGTGATAATGCATTTTTACCGTCTGATTCAAAATCATTTTAGTGATTATGTATTTTTTTCCCTGTGATAGACAATTGCATTGTATTAATAAACAATTATTTTGTGTCGTTTCATTTGTGTATATTTGGTTAATACTAAATTCATGCTAGTTTAGATTTTCATTTAAAAAAATTGATTCATACTTCAGTCATTCTCAATTAAAATCCTGCGTCCATCCATGTAAAAAATTATTACTAAAAACAGGAACCAAACAAGCACAGTACTTTCATTTTTCATGTATATGATTTTGGTTACAAAGTAATTAGCCGAAAGCATACCTTCAATGGCAGTATATATCGAATATCCAGGTATGCTTGAAAGCTAGCGATACTGCTAAAAAATTTCGGATGGGGGACGTTGATTGACTTTCCATTTCTATCAATCCACGGATTTTGAGTGAAGTACCGGTAGGTAAAAATTGAAAGACTAGAGAGTTTCACCGGATTCCTCAATGAAGAACCGACATGGAAGATGATCTGAGAAGACTTATTTGCACGAGTCACCATGGCCATAATAATAGAATTTACCACCATGTCTGCTGGTATCTGCAAGACTTTCAAAATTCAATATTGAAAGCTTGTTGAAAATAATGACGTAGGCAAACACAAGCATATAAGCCAGATAAATAGATTTATCTACATGTGTTTGCTTAATGAGTAAAGAATGAATTTAACTCACAACATCTAAGATTGAATTAGAATGGCCAAGAAAGAATTTCAATCTCCCTTTACCGTAGGCAGTAATTACACCATCCATGGTTCTGTAACAAGGAAATTCCATTTAACAAAGCGTGAATCAATCATGAAAATAGGAGAAAAAAAAAAGTCTAGAATAGTGTTATTTTCTTGATTGTTTTATAGGTAAATGGTGGGGGATGACAAGTAGAGTTCAAACCATAAACATAGAGCATCACAAATGATGCTGTTACTGCTAACCAGTCACTTGAGCCACTTTATTTTCTTGATCACCTTATCTTCTCAATTACCCAACCAAAAAATAAAAGATAGTTTTTCAGAATTGTGAGCTTGTATAATTCCATGTCAAATTATGATTACCTCGCGCCTTCAATCCAACCTGAAAATGGTTCTTTGTATGTACTGGTTACCATGGTGGGACGTATGATAGCCAAGGGCAGATTCTGATGAAATTGTCCTAAAATCATTTCCCCCAATGCCTTTGTATATACATAGGTGTTTGGCCATCCATATAGTTTTGCCCTTGCAATTAATAAAAGAAACAAATCAAATTAAAACAATAAGGAAAAAAAAGATCATCTACAAAAGACTTTGTTTTTAGAGTCCTGCCTATTACATACATTCTAGTATACACATAGCACACACAAGCTACAATTTACAAGAGAGCTCGTGACTTTAAGTCACAATTTCAAAGTTTGAAATTGTGACTTAAACTCATGAGTTACCTTGTAAAATGATGTTGTGTGTACACTTAGTTGTATGCACTAGTCATTTCATTTATTATTTCAAAAACGTTTTTAGTAAATACATATTATTGACATGAAGGTGACAACTATTATGTCATTAGAAATTTTATTAAAGGATTTTCAACATATTTTGTAAGATTCTTAAAAACCTTTTAATGCCCAAATCCTTCATGGTGGATGTGATCTCTTCATTCGTGGCACCTTGCACTCGTAATCTATCTAGGTATTCCTCCACAACTTCTTTTTCGGCATTGATAACTAATCTTGAGGTTCCCTTTGGCGTGTCTTCCATGTGTAATGGGCTCTCAAGTATGTTGCCCCCCTTTTCACTAGACACATAAGCTGTAAAAACAACAACGATAGTCTCTTAAGGAGAGCTCAAGTAAACTAAATCAATTTATAAGGGCAGAGTTCAAGTCTACACTGACCGGTTGATACATGGAGAAGCACTTTCAATTTAATACATTTCTTTGCGAAGTTCAAAACATGCAAAGCTCCATATGTGTTGACGCCTAATGCAACATCATATCTAAAGAAAGGAGTACAAAAGGTAAAATAGTTTTATTGTTTAATTATATGAATCGTTTTGGCCATGCACACAATATTGTTCTTTGTTACCTTTCATCAAAGTTTGTTGTAGCAGCAGAATTTAAGACGATGTCTATTTCTTTCCACATCTCTTCTATTACTATAGAATCTTTGATTCCAAAATTCTCATCACTGATGTCACCAGAGATAGGAGTAACCCTTTCAAATATAAAGGATTCTAGATTTGCACCCAAATTATTTCTTAGAACCCTAAATATGTCCTTTTCTATCACCTACAGAAAAATAGTACAAATGACTGATTAAACACAATATTCCTTGAACGTTACTAAACCACATGTAAAAATAATAATAATTTATTTAAACCTATTTTAGTTTTTAAACATTAAGGATCAAAATAACAATTTTTCCAAACGTAAATGTGTATTTTACATTTCGCACTAAATTAAAGAGATCATGTAACATGTAAAAACTGAAAACCAATATGTAGTTCGGTGCATTCATTTTCTTTATTAGAGAATTAAAAAGTACTTAATTGGTGTACCTCTTCACGAAAGCGCTGTGTAGCAGTCACGTTGTCTGAAGCTCTCACAAGAAGATAGAGCATTTTCACATTTGGTTGAACCCTTAGTATTTTCTCCACAAACACTGCATGCATTTTTGCAAGTAGGGTTATCACTTATCACTAACACCAACATCCTTCAACACATGCACACACAAGATTATAAACAAGCAAAACACACACGTTGTGCTATACATAAATGAGAGGAGCCAAGGAGGGAGAGAGAGAGAGATAGAGAGAGAACCTTTGGCTAGAAAGCCTGTGGCACCAGTGACTAAAATAGTCTTGTTCTCAAAAAATTGGAGTATATCTTCCAACTCCATGAGAGGAAAAAAAATGAGAGAGGGAGAGAGTAAATGATGATGATCTCAAGCAAGAAGTAGATGATTTCTAAGGCGCATTTGAGAGTCATAGCTTTCTTTTTTTATATAGTATGTTTTGGCATCTTCCTCTCAAGCTTCTTTCACTAATTTTTTGGGTATTCATTAGAAATCAATTGCATTTTTACGCTTTCACCAAATGTACTCGTTAATTAAAATTTTTGTACCAAGGTGGTTGGAGATAATTAGTACAAGGTGGGAAAATTTTGATTGCTGAATGATCACCGTACTGAAGTAGAGGAGGGCAGTTGAACCACAAACCATCAAAGTCTACACATTGTCGCACCTAATTTACGTTAATGCTGTATCGAAAACTGTAAAACTATAATAGTGGTAGTTAGTAGCAGTTTGTTTGTAGTTCAAAAATAAATTATATAGAAGGCATTTGGATACGGATGAAAAGCCAGCGTCTGGCGTTTTGCTTTTTCCTTTTTCTTCTTCTTCTCTTTTTTTGTTTTGTTTTGTTTTTTTGTTTTTTTTTTTTTTATAAATTGAGAACTGCGTGAAGATGTTTTCTGTCACTGTTCACGGGATAGTGACAGACATTTGACTAGAGAATAAGTGGTGGACAGTGCACACCAGTGGGTCTCGTGCACTATTTACAGGACTCACAAACTACTTTTTTTAGCAATTTTTTCGTTAAAAATTGGTCCTATGGTACTATTCACACATTTAAAAATTATTCTACTAAACTATTTTCAGTTTTCAGCAAAATAAGTAGGGCAAATAACACTCCCCTCCCTTGAGGCTTAGAGAAATGACACTCACTCCCAAACTTGAAAGGAAAAAACACTCTCCCCCCTAAGATTTAAAAAAAATAACACTCCCCCCCTTCTGTTAATATTAGTAACGGAATATAAAGCATATTATAAAACATGTTGCTTATGTTGATTTTTTAGTCTCTTATAGCACCTTTCCAATTGATTTTTTAAAGTTTGATGATCCTCTTAGATTTTTTAATCGCTCCTCTCTCTAACACTTTGGATCAAAATTTATGAAATAAAACAATTTGCTGAAGCTTTCAAGCTTTTATTGTTTAAAAATGAGTTTGAAATTTTCAAAGTCACTTATCAATATAAAAAACTTTCAGAGTCAATTTTGGGAATACATTATTAACCAAATGATACGTTAGTGCACAACATTTTTAACGCCGATTTAACAGAGTTTAGATAAATAAATGTCAAAGGGAGGAAAATGTTTTTTTCTCATTTTCGTATATGTTTATATTGCCCCTTTATTTGCAATGTTTTACAAGGCTTATTGGCAAGACATTGATGATTACAAAGGTATTGTCAAAAAATTAGAAAAAATATAATTATAAATAAAATTGATTACAAAAAGGTGGGGGCTACGTACTGAAGTTGACGACTGATGCAGTGCATAATGCCTCTACCATTTCTACCCCCGCATTTTCAAAGTCGTAGGAATTTCTAAACTTTCGCTTTCCAAAAAACCTTTAAAAAGTAATAATAATAATAATAATAATAATAAATAAATAAAATCACACACGCAAACAAAGCCTAGCTACTTAATTAATAGCTTTACACGCTATTAACCTCCTATGTCTGTTTGGAAGTTTAAAAAAGAAAGGGGAGTAAAAGGAATAGAATAATTCAATTATCTTGTTTAGAAGTTTTTTAAAGAATGATGAAGAGGGGTTTGGAGGGATTCCAACTACCTCTAACCCCGCATTTTTAACTCTCCCAAATTTGAGAGATTTGGAGGAAAAGTAGAGTAGATAAATTATTGACCAAATGAATTCTCCAATTTACCCTTTTTAAATTAACAAAATTACAAACCGATTATATAAATAATCTTTGTTTGTTTCCTGAGAAAATTTAAGATGAATGAAAAAAAAAAAATGAATCTCACTATTTCATTGACACTGAAACTAAACAACCATGTCATTTTCCCTAAAAACCATTGAAAGACCACGAAAATAAAAAAATAAATAATAAAAAATCAACTAGTAACTTGAAATTTTTGAATTTTATTGCTCCAACTTTCTGGGCAACCAAACAGAGTAATATGTAGCCATGCTATTTACCTTTGTTACTGATGTCCTCAACATCAATGGAGACATCTTTCTTCTGGGGTTGTGCATGCCACCAAATTTAGAAAAAGTCAAAAAGCACTCGATTCGTGATCGGCTATGGCAGTTCGCCGAACGCAAACAACGTCATTTGTGACCATCACTCTGATCCTGATGGTTCTGGTCTTCGTCGATGCAGCGAGCGACAACAACATCTAGTACTCACCGTGCTCCGACATGATGGTAGAGACCACAATCCCAACTCGACTCGGCCAACGGTTCGCCTTGTTGGTATTCGGAGCCATCCTAGTTTGCCCTAGAAAGCTCGTTGAACTCCATAGCTACTTCACCTTGATCAAACCGGCCGATCTCTCTCTCATCTCCACCTTGTCCATACGCTGCAATGGTATCACACCCAACGCCGTCATTTCCGTCCCTACCTTCCTCCAAATCTCCGATCGCGTTTACGACCTCCTCCACGGTCTCTATCTCTCTCTCTTGGTCTTTGTTTGGTTGCTTAGAAAATTTTGAATTCTAATTTTACATTTTGGATGTCATATGATAGACTGAGGTGGAGTTAGCTTTCTGTTTGGTTAGTGAGAAATGCGAGGAAACTGTAGAAATTTATGAAGGATTTTTATTTTTATTATAATTTTTTTTTGAGGTAATAAAAATTATTTTATAATAGTTAATAGTAGTTTTATTTTTTTTATTAGTGGTATTTGATGGAATGAGAATGTTGATTAAATAATTATTTAATCTAACAGATTAATCATAGACTAATGTTGCAAGTCCATTTTCAAATAGGGGTAAATTTGTCTATTTAAATCATTTATTATCATTTCCATCCTAATTTTTAAAACATCCAAACAAGAGGAAGGGCTAATTACTCCCTTCCTCCTTACTAATTTTAAAAACATTCAAACAAGATGGAGGATAACCATCCTCCTCTACTCTCCTCCCTTTCTAAACTTCCAAACAAGCCACTAGAGTATCCCCTCTCGACTGCATAGGCCACGCACGCGAGTGACACCATTGTGTCGGCAACACACTGATCCTCTCTCTCTCTCTCTCTCTCTCTCTCTCTCTCTCTCTCTCTCTCTCTCTCTCTCTCTCTCTCTCTCTCTCTCTCTCTCTCTCTCTCCAATAGGAAATAAAAAAAATGTAAAGTTGAGTTTTTGTTTCGAATAGTAGTAGCACGTAGATTGCGTGGTGGTAGGGTTGTTCCCTATTACTAATAAGTAGTATAGTCAAGTTTTTGTTTTGAATATAGTAGTTAAATTTGCTCCTCAAAAAGAAAAAAGAAATTGGTAATGAATGCCCTAAGAGTATTTGTTAATAAACTATTTTAGGAAAATTTTTATGAAAAAAGAAAAAAAAAGCAATTAATATTTTAACAGCTTTTTATATTTCCTGTAAAAGTTGCGTTAAAACTTGAGTTTTACTAATGTGTGCCCTTAGAACATATATTAGTAAACTATTTTAGGAAATTTTTTATAAAAAAATGAAAAAGTTACTAACTTTTTTGACAGCTTTTTCAATTTTCAATAAAATGTTTTCCAAAATGGATGATTAATGTATGCCATAAAGGTACACATTAATCGAACCCTTAAAACTTTTTTAAAATACTTTGTTAATAAATTCCCTTAAGCACCCATTAACATAACAAAAACAAGAAAAAGAAAAAAAGAATAGTAGTTACATTTAGTACAGTGATTACTCCACAATGGGGCTCTTTTGACTTAGTGACATGCTTAGCAATTAAGGGTACATTTGGTACACTAAATGAGGATTACAACAGAAATTGTAATCTTTATTTCTTAGAATAAAATATGTTATAATGTAATAACTAAACATATTCATTAATTTGATTGTGAGTTGTAACATTAGAATGAAACTTAAGATTTATTTTAAGAAATATCTTACTCATACAATTATATCTCCTTAAAAATTATTATTTTTAAATTTAAGAGAGATATGTATTATTTTTTATGATTTTTTATTTTTATAATTGTTAATGTATATGGAAAGTTTGTTTATTTGGAAATATATTAAGTTTTGAAATTAATGTGCTTACTAAAGAATAACTAATACAACATTTTAAAGAGGAATAGTTATTCTTCATTTTGAAGAATAACTATTCATAAGGAATGACTATTCTTTGTAATAAAAACATAACCACACTAAAAAATAACTAAACCATAGGAATAACTATTACATTATAACGCCTATTACAGTCTACTAAACATGCCCTAAATTTAAAAATGCCTCACCCGCACCCCACTTTGTTCAATGCCCAATGCACGTAGACAAAAATGAGAACTCATAAATAAATTCATATTTAGTAATTGTCAATAGGTAGGTTTGAATCATTATTTTTTAACTTAATAGCCTAAATCTTAGTTCTTTTTGCCTATTTGTTTGATCTAATTCATTGAGGGTAAAAGTTTTGCTACAAAAAGAAAGCATCGTGTGTATAAGGGTGCACATGATCAAGTGGTTTCTTAGACACTTATCCCTTTTTTTTTATTGTCACATAATTGTGTATGCATACAAGTATGCAGTAAAACTTTTCCCTTCATTGAGTAGTCCACTTCCCTCTTTCGTTCCAAGTTTATGATTTTTGTCTCTATTTCTTGAGCATTATGGCATTGTTAGGCTTACTTAATTAATAGACCTCCTCAAATTATTATTATTATTATTATTATTTGTACATTTTTAGATCCCTGTAAACTAGATTGTTTAACCTAATTAATTAACCAACTGAATACTTAGGTTTATTATTCAGATCTAGGTTAAAACAAAAAAATCATATCATATAAATAAAGCGGAAATATAAAGAACACAACGATATGATAACAACATGATTGCAACATATATTTTCTTCCTTTTTAGCAACAGGTTCAGCAATCAAACACTTGGCATGCATCTTAAGAGATTCATTTTCACATTTTAGCTCATCAACAAGTTTGTTAGACAAAACAAGTTTAGCATCCAAGTCTATATTCAAACATTCAAACTCTTTCAGCTTTTCAAGAGAATTTTCAATAAGATTCTTATATTTCTCAACCAATTTGTTGGATTCATTGAGCTTAGCAATCAAATCATCATTTTCACAAAATAAGTTGCTCAAATCCTTATGAAACTTCTTAGCATTTTTCTTCAAGAGTTTAATGTTAGGAATATCAACAACAACCAAAGATTCATATAACATGTTGTTAGATTTAAATGCTTACTTACCTAGGGAGTTGGATCGTATATATACCATCAAGGACTTATTGATAGGATTGTAAACGAGTATTGAAAATTCAAACTTGTTTATTTAATTTTATTTCAAACACAAATTAAGCTTGAGCTCATCAAACAAAATTATATGTTCGGATTTGGTTCATTTAATTTATTGTTGAACAGGCATGAGTTTGTTCATTAGCTTTTTGATTTTCTTATTCATAATAATATTATGATTAAATTTGTTTATCACTTTACGATAATATGAATTTTTACAACAAATGGTATGTTTATATTATCAATAAATTATTAATAATTATTTGATATTATATTATAATCTATTATAAACTTATATATTCAACAAATGGTATGCTTATATTCTCATCTCAAGTCTATCTATATCACTATCTTTTCGATTAAGAATATATGTATAAAAATATAATATCATATATAGTTAAATCATGCTTCTTGTTTACGAGTTTGTTCACAAACACATTATTTTGCTAAAACTCATTTAATAGTCAAGTTTAAACTTAGTCTTGAACTTAACTTATTTGCTATAAAAACAAACGTAAATAACTTAGTTTATTTACAACTCTACTTATTAGCATGGTTTTAAAAACCAGTACGGTCAAAGAACCGGTTTTGACTCCGATACCTTATTTAACCTGATTTTTTACTGCTTTTTACCAGTTTTGGGCATTTTACTAGACCGAATTGATGCCTGATTCTTGGTTGAATTGACTAGTCTGGTCCAGTTTTTAAAGCTATGCTTATTAACAAGACATTATTAATTATACAAAGGTGCTCTCAAAATTAAAAATGATTACAAAGGTGGCTACATGCTGAATTTAACAACTCATAAAGTGTTTTATTCCTTTGCCATTTCTACCCCACATTAATGATTATTAAGTAAAATTATATGTACATGTCGAGCCAAATGATTATTCTAGTCAAAATTGTTTGTTTGTTTAGACCCCTTAAACTAGATTGTTTAACCTAATTAATTAACCAAGTTGATTAATAGATTTATTATTCAGATTTAGTTTAAACAAGCATATATCTCATGCAGAAATGCGGAAAAGTAAATAACACCACGATATGATGACCTAGGAAAACTGATGAAACTAACCGTTTCAAGGTAAAAACTTGGAGAGGATTTGACTTAAGTATCCTCAAGGTAAAGTAAATCCATTATAAGAGAATCGAAGTTTTTACAAAAGATTTAACCCTAAATCTATTGCTACCTCATGTAGTAACTTACTGACACAACCATATGCAAGCTCCGAATCCACAAACTCCTTCTCTTCTTAGATTTACAGCAACACAAGCACCCTTGCTTGTGACTTTTAAATCCCTCTCAATGGTTTCAAATCACCTTCACTGGTTGATCTTGTAGCAGCAACTTTTTCAACACTGGATCTTGAGATTCTTCAAGGAATATTGTTGGTAGAAGACTTTAGAGAGCTTTGGGTACAAAAACCCTAGATCTACAACTGAAGGCACAAGATGCACTCTTTTCTCTATAAAAACCTCTAAAAACCCCATCTAGGGTTAGCTTATAATATCCTTTAAATACTAGAAAAAACGGATTGCGATTTTGGTTTCAAATGGACAAGTTATGAGCTTTTTACGTTTGCTGATTTTTTGCTGATATGCGACTTTTGATCGATCGAGAGGAATCAAACAGCAATCGAGAGAACCAAATTGCAACTCACTTTTTTCATCATGAACTTAAGTTTTTTGTCTTGGACTTGAAAGTACACAATTCTAACTCAATAATACTTACTTTTTATCATGGTTTGCCAACACTGCAAACTCAAAACTTAACAATCTCTCCCTTTGGCAATCTGTGACAAAACATACATACAATATTGTAAAGTTGTTATTTACAACTATGTGTTTTGTTGGCTTTTATTCTGTGTCAAATTTGATTGTAATTGTATTCAATCTTATGTACCCTATATTTATTGTGGGATTTGATTGTAAGAGTTATGTGTTAAAGAGAGTGTGTGTGAAGACTCAAGCAATTGAAGACTAAAGAGTGTTTGCGGGTAACTCGCGACTTAGCATCTTGCGAAGTGACTCATCTACTTTGCACATGCTGGAATGCAAAGAGTCAAGCCAGGATTGAGACAGCTGTGTTTCGCGAGTACCTCGCGAGTAAGGCCTTCCCGCGAGATACCCGTGAAACATTCTGTTCTGCTAGACTATCCATTCTGATCCACTCTTTCTGTGCTCACACTATATATACCCACATTACCCACAAATGTTGAAGAGTGTTTCTGAGGAAAAACCCTATCCAAACACCTTGAGAATTAGAGATTGTCATACCCGCAATTCTCTACACATTTTGCTTGTGGTATTTCGTCAACTCCTACCTCTCCATTTCCATACCATTAAGAGGTTGATAGCTCAAACACTTACCACACCCTTTCAGAGTGTCAAGTGACGTTTTGGTGCTGCTAGGAAGCATTGGAAGAAGCTAAGGATGGCAGATGCAACATGGAGCTTGTTGCGGGATCCGGAGAACTAGACAAGACATGGTTCCGAGAAGCCTTGTTGGAGTAGGAGCTTGGAGGGCTTAGGTACATCGGGTAGATTAGGCTTTGAGGGTCTATTGCTAACTCATGTATCCCAACTGATTGTCTAGTGGATTGATTTTCGCTTGGAGGGCGATGAAGAGGTTTTTTGCCGAGTTCTTCGGTTTCCTCTTCGATAACACATCGGCATGTTATCTTGTATTTGCATCTTTCTTCCTTACTCTTTTACATTCCATTTTACTGCTGTGTTACTTAGATTATAGATTAGAGTAGCTTGTTTATTTATCCGCTCGCATTTACACTATTCCCCACTTAGTATTAAGTTAGTGTAAAATCAACTGTAATTTTTATTTAGGGGTCTAAACAACTCTTGTGTTTTCAACACATTTTCGAGCATTCAAGCACAATGCCCAAATACATCACAAATCACAATCTAAGACTCCTTAACCTATAAGTTGCAAGAAAAGGCAGAAGATCTTGATCAAAATGCACCTGTCTTTCCTGAAACACTCAAAATAGCACATCATCGCATGTGTGAAAATAAAGGCAGATAAACAATAAATAACAACAAATATGAAACCAAAAGCAAATAACAAATATGCAAACAACAAATAACAAATATGTAAACTAACTCTCCCCCTAAGTTAGATACAAAAAAATAAAATAAAATAAAATAAAACTTTTATTTTCTCCCCTTCTCAAAAAAACACTTTCATCTACCCCTAAAAAAAAAAAAAAAAAAATTCCTCGATCAACATGATTCCCAAATTTTATCTATTTCTCCCCCCTTTTTGTCATGTATTGACAAAGACAACCCAATCATAAGGTAGACAGTAAACATACACAACAAATAATAAGAGAAAATAGAGAACCAATCGAACACTAAAGAGTTTAGCTCTATAGAAAATAGAGGCAACTCCCCCTATGAAGAGCAACATCTCTCCTAAGAACAATATAGGTTTTAAAAACAGCTTTCTTCCCCTATAAAAATAGGAAAAACAACACAAGTTTTGGGGAAAATAATTTTGAGAAAATTTAGGAGGTGGGGAAAACTAAAAACACACAAATCTGACTTTAAAAAAAAAAAAAAAAAAAAAAAAAAAAAAAAACTGACGATACATATGAACACGAATATTCTCTCTTTCAATATAAATAAACTTGACATTGTGTGACCCATAAATAGATACATGCAAACACTTCGGGCACAATCAATTAAGACTATACAATATAGATCTCAATGATATAAAACTTCAGCATACTAAGTGTTTTAGAGAAAATATTTGCACATGTATTATCCACCATATTTCTAAAAAATATTTTCTACAGTTCACACATAAAATAGCATACACTAAAATGTACAGAACTCAAAAATTAATCAATCAATTTTTAAATCAAGTTGAGTACCCAATTTAGCAAAGTGTATGCGTGATGTGTGTGTGAAAATACTGAGAGATATGACTGCAAAAATGCAAGATAGATAAAGAAAACAATGCAATGCATGTCCTAATCTATATGTGCAATGCATGAAAAGACTGATCGGTTAAAAACTTAAAAATTGAAAATTTTCTTATTTCAATCGGTCGAACAACGATCGAGTATCAATCGAGAGAGGCATAAAGTTTTGAACACAAAAGCTCACATTTTCGACCAGTTGAGGAAGATCTTCGATTAGTCGAAGTAAAGAAAAATTTTAAAACTTAAAAATCTGGAAATTTTATGCAGAAAAAACAACTTGAAAGCAGTTTTTTGACTCAATGCAGATGAACATGATCTAGAATAGTTTTAAGAACATGATGACTCTTAAATGCAAATATCAAAACCAATCAAGAAGTTAAAATCACATGATTTAAACTTCTAAAACATGAAAATCTTATTTTCAAATTCCTAACCAAAAAAAAAAAAAAAAAAAAAAAAATTGCATTTACACATCAAATCATATGCAATTAAAGATGACTAGATTAGTTAACACACAATCATATGTATAGAGTTCAACAAAGATTTGCGTGTAGTGCGTGCAACTAGTAAGTGTATGAGATACATAAAAGGTGATATGTAGATATAAATTTAAACACAATTTCTACATTATCAATTACATAAGTTTGAAAATGACTATTACCTAAAGAGTTACATCATATAACTCTCACATTTCATAGAAAATACGCTTGCAACTATGCAATTTTTTTTTCCTTTTTCTTTTGAAGCATATTTTTTTTTCTTTTTACTTTTTGCTTCATTTTTTTTTATTTTCATAGTAACACCTTAAATATCTTGCTGTGCAAGTGCTACACCTTACCGAGCACGACTTTTATGATTTGCATACAAGTGTTCATAATTAGCGAGTAACAGTGGGGAGATAGTTATATATGTCTTTCTCTTAAAATTTTTTAGTCCTTACAATCAAAAGAATATGACTTCAAAATCAAAAGGATATGTTTAAAAACCATAAACAACTCACACAATATAAGCACTACATAGCACAAACTAATAACGTGTAGAAAAATAAAACTTATCAAAGCTAAACAAGGTACACAATCATAAAATGTAAATTTCATAGACCAACCTTAATTACACATTTAGCAATGTGCAACACACAGAAAATAAAAATCTTTTTAAATTTTCAAAAAAAAATTTATGACCAAAAAAAAAAAAAAAAAACACACATTATGCTAAATGAATAAAATGCAACAACAATGCATCAGGGTACACAAACAAGAAATATCAATTTCTTAATTAATCCATGAGTACATGTACAAACTATTACATACTCATACAAAATCAAAAATAGCTTATGCACTCAATTTTGCAACACATACTTTCTATGTTTCTCCACAATGTCAAGCATGTTCTAAATCAAGAGAGAGATATCATAATTCATGTAATCCTCAAAAAAAAAAAAAAAAAAAAAAAATCTAGACACAAAATCTTGTCTTTTTGAAAATTTTCAATGTTTTTGGTTTTTTTTTTTTTTAATAATCAAAACAACCTAAAAAAAATAGCCAAAAATAGAAAGTAAACATGTCCACAAATAATTGAAAGAATTAAATCAAGGACAAGTAAACAACACTCGCCTGAGAAAATCTTTTCTCCCTCATATAGCACACGTCTTTGGTTGTGTATGTGAAAAAACATGAGAAGCAGAGTGTATTTAAGAGATTACACTATTCTTCTGAGAAAAAGCGAAATCCTGCAATTTTCTTTCACAAGCCAACAAGCTTAAATTTTTCAAACGCACATAATACAATTTATCATGACTTATGGCAAGAGAAATATCATCACATATCCTAGACTTAAACATGGAATGCTTAAATTTTAACTTATGACAGTTAGGACGAATGTGACCGCGAACACCACAAAAGTGACAGACAAGAACATATTTATGAACATTAGTATTCTTAGTGGGGTTTCCGATTATAGGCTTTGGTTCTTGCCTCAACAAAGAACAATTTGGTCTAATATGACCAACAACACCACAAAGGTGACAGGTAGGCACAAAAGCAGATTTCTTATGCTCTCTAATAATAGGTTTAGACACAAGTATAATAAAGTCCACTTCCTCCAAGAACTCAATCTACATGGTTCAATTTTGGAAGGTGATTCAAAAACCTCGATTTCGGCTATCAAAAATCAATGTTTTCATCACCCAGACGTGGGTCACATAATAAAGGACATTATGTCTTTAGTTGGTTCCTTTCAATATTTGTCTCTCTCTCATACACAGCGGCAAGGCAATGCTCTGGCGTATGCTCTAGCCTAGAGAGCGAGACTTTCTTTTCCTATTTCAGTCTGGAAGGAGTCTGTTCCTCCTGACATCTACAAGGTGTATGTTTCGGATTCCCTAGCAATAAAATAATAGTCCTACTTTTTGGCCAGTTTCTCCAAAAAAAAAAGACACAAGTATAAACTTTAGCATCTACATTAAAACTTTTACATTTGTCTAACCTAGCAACATAAGCCTCTTCTTTATGATTCCTCTTGAAAGGAGGAATATAAATTTTGTCTTTAGGCTTAATAGGAACAGAAACAGAAACAGAAATAGCAAGTTTGGAATTAGACAAATTTTCAGGTTTAGCTTCAAACTCAGCTAACTTTTGTTCCAAACTTTTCATCTTTTTGTCTTGAGAGGAAAATTAATTTCTCAAAAATTCATTCTTTTTATTAGATTCATCTAATCTCACAATCAATTTCTCTTTTTCAAGATTAGCCAATTTTAACTTTTCCTTGAATTTCTTAGCAATTTTCAAAGATTTAGTATTAGAAATAAAAATAAAGAGTTTGTTGTAGTTTAGTGTGTATTTAAAAAAGTAATAGTTTCTTAAAAATTTTAAAAAAAGTAATAGCTAAAATATAAAAACTATTATTTTCTAGTAAAAATTTCATAACTAGAATTTTGTTGAATTCATGTAAATAGTACTCTATATGCCAGCCTAAGCCCAATGCGACCAAACCCATACACAAATGCCCATTTAACTCTACCAGGGATTTTGAATCTAAAGGGTTTTTGCTCAGATTTTCAAGCCATGGACGACGACACAACCACCACCACTTACAACAATAACAGGAATAAGAAGAAGAAGAAGAAGAACCAAACCCCAGAAGCCAAATTCCACTCAGACCTCACACTCTGCTCCAAAAACAAAGACCTCCACGCCGCAATCTCGCTATACGAGTCCGCGACTTCACAGCGCCTCAACCAGAGCCACTTCAATACTCTCCTTTACCACTTCAATACTCAGATCCATCACTCAAACCTCTCGCTCTGATCTACGGCTTCATCATATACGATCACATGCTGTCTCTCAACATCAAGCCCAACGAGGCCTCAATCACCTCCGCCGCCCGCCTCGCCGCCGCGAAAGGCGACGGTGATTACGCCTTAGGTCTTGTGAAATCCATGGAGATTGCGCCGAGGCTGCGTACCTACGAAGTGGCATTGACGTGTTTCTGTGAGAATTTGGAGGTGAAGAAGGCTTATGAGGTGGAGGAACACATGGGTAAATACCAATGATGATTGGTATTTACCCTTAAACCACCACATCCATTTTTATGTCATTTTGACTTTGAATGTATGAATTAGGACTCATTCAGTTTTCAACAGCTTGTGTATATTGCCCTTATATCACTTTCTTTTTTATTACTGAAGGGTTATATAATTCAGGTATTGGATGTATGCTGCTGTAAAAGTCAAGAGTTTACCTGTGACAAATGATGAAATGCGAGATCACATTTTTGAACTCCTTGGAAGTAGCTTTTTTCTCAAATGGAAAGAACGACATCAAGTATGTGCTGCCTGAAAGGCTTATCCTATACATAGTCATTTTTGTTTCATATTTTTTCTGTGCTTTTATTAATTATAATTATATCTCTCTCTTTAATTATATTTCTAGTAAAGGGTGCCTTTGGCTATTTGAACAGTCATGTGTATTGAGTCCTAATGATATATCTTCTATTGTAGATCTCATAGATTCTTTTGTTTCAATTGTGATACACATTTTGTAACTCTTTAGCCTATTATGTATACATCCTGTATATGCAGGGTAGTTCCTTCTCATCAATAAATTTATTACTTGTCAAAAAAGAAGAGTGCGCCTTTGGCTAGATGTGGGGATGCTTTTGGTTTTACATTATTAAACTGTATTTGCTTTTGCTCAGTATTGTTTAGTTTCATTGTATTCTAGGATTTAAAATCATTTGATTGAAGAGCAAATGCTAATATAAATCTTACCATACTGATGATTTGAGCTTTTAAGATTTTGCTCAATGAATAACACTGGTAATATTATAGATTTGAAATGACATCTTATGCATAATCATTTCAAATTCACATATTAATAAAGCTCAAATCCATCTATTAATTTCATTATTAGAAGAAAAAAAAAAAAAAAAAACGAAGCCATTTCATAATCTTTTCTAGTCATTTAAACTAAAAATTCAAATTCAAATCCTTCTCTATAAGACCTGTCCAAAAAGTTCATTTATGAATTGCCAAATCTGTTGTTTTAATATGGTCAAAGAACTGACTTATAACTATGTCTAAGACAAGGTAGTCAAAAGTAAAAGGCGACCTTAAGGCGCTAAGGCCTTGTTTTGCCTAAGGCGTGAGGCGACAAAAATGTGTTAGCCTGAGTAAAGCGAGGCACCAAAGTCTAAATATTTTTATTATACATATGCAACTTAAATCATATGTTCCTAGTGTATTGAAATATTATAATAAAGTGTTTTTAAATGTGTTGCTTGAAAAATTAGGTCTACCAAATGATTTCAAAATAGGATTAACATGGTTCAGGCTTTATTAGTTATTCTAAAATGGGTTTTATAACAAGCTTCTACTAGAAATTAATTAATCTAACAATAAGTTTTACAAAAAAACTCTTGTAAAATAATCTATCTAACAATAGGTTTTCTAACATGCTTTTTTAAGTTAATAATCTAATGATGAATCTGGGCTCTTGATTTGTGCCACTCTAGTACACTTCCAGTGTACTTGGTTGGTTTTTTCTAATCAAACTTCTTACGTTACTGATAAAAATAAAATAAAAAATAATAATCTAATGATAGGTTTTACAACAACCTTCCATTCAAAATTTAAAACTTGAGGCTCTTGCCTTAGCGCCTTTTCATGGCTTAAGGCAGTTGCCTTGCTCACCTAGGCTGTAAAGGCAATTGCCTCACTAAAGGCACCTTAGTGATGCCTCGCCTCGTCCGGGCGTCTTGGCTAGCGCCCGGCTCTCCTTTAACTACACTCTAAGATGCAGAAAATTCTGTCTGTTTCACACATAAGATGGATAATCACACCCTCTTATCAAGACACAGCCAAGCATTTTTATATTATACACATCTTGAAAATGAGAATATAAAAGACATTGAACAATGTGAGTTGGGTGAGCTTAGCGGAGGCACTGCAGCAGGCACAGGGCATTTCTTCTGATTATCATTATGCAGATAATGAGATGATTATAGTTTTTTTCCTGTCCTGAGCCTTTTTTTTAATTAGTAAATGTATGTTTAACTGTCCTTGGCTACCCTACCATTCCTCAATCTGAATGACCTTAGGGGGACAGGGTGCACATTTCATAAAGTTAATATTTGGAATAGGAAACAGTTGTTCAGATGTAAAAATATCAAATTTGCTTAGGATTCTTCTTCAAAGCATGTATTCTTAAGTCTTAGATATCAATTTGATGAGAATTATATGTTAGATCCCTATTTCGTTGTATGAATAAACATTTGTTGCATCCCATGCTCCAGGTTCAGTATACTTTTGTGAAAGGTAACTTGAAACTTCAGATGCCGCCTCCATATTCTTCTGTCATCCAGGTACCATTTGTAATTTGGTTCTTTAAATTTTTGTCTAATAAAAACAATTCCCATATGTGCCTATAAAAAAAAAGTTTCATCTATTGTTTTCTCAACTTGATGACGGTCTTTATAGAGATTTGTTCTCTAGGCTTTATAATCCATTTCACCATTAATTTTCTGTGTGTGTGTACACAAGCGCATGAATGTGCAAGTTTGTGTGCTTGTGTTTGTCACTTTTGTCTCCTTGGTCACTACACAGGTTCCATTTTTAATGCTGAAATTGTACTTTAGGGATGAACAGTTATGCATTTTGACATGCTGAAATTGCCACAATATTGTCTTAATTTTTATGTATTAAATGTAAATCCATACATGGTCAATCTCCATTGCTGATTTTTTAAAATGATTGTCAACCTGTACATAACCTTTACTAATTCTTTAGATTCCTTTGTGTTCATTTCCTTGTATATGAACTATGAAGTAGTCATACTCAATAAAATCTATATTAAAAGGAGAGGGAAAATGTGGTAAGATTGGGAATTTGATAGAAATTTAGATGATTTTGTGCAAGTTTGAAATTTGAATGGCATATATAGTAGGAATGATGTTGGGCAATCATATAGGACCTTGATGAAATTTTTTTTTCACAATGACTTCTGTGATATATAACGAGTCCTTAAGCACTCGACAAAGTTGTACAATGTATCTCATAACCATTAAACTATGGCCGACTTTATACGTACACTTTGGGGAATTTAATTGAAAGGGATTTAGGAGTTCATATCTATCACATTGTGCTACTGAACAAAAACTTTTGGTCCTCTTATAGAATCCTTTTTTGCTAGTTTCCTATATATATCTCTAGTAACTTCCATGTACATTTTAATTTGAACACGTTCAACAATTTTGATGACTTCAAGCCATATTGGTGGTTGTTCATGGTATTACGTTTTTATGATATACTAGAGAGTAGAATCTAAATCCAATTAAGTGATTAACTTCTTTCAAATGAAAGAAAAATTATGCTTAGATGCTCTCTGTGACTTCCTGTGGTTTCTGATTTTGGGCATTTGTAATTTGTCATATATTTCATAACAACGGAGCTTAAGGTCATTTTTTTCGATCTTCTTCTGCATTAAAATGAGATCAACTTCCTATTAGTTTTTGGAACCTTCAAGGCACATGAAAAATGAAAGGGGGGAGGAGGAGTCCCATCTTGAATAACACATTACATTTATAATGGCTCATAAATGTACAAGATTATAATTGGATACTTTTATAGTCTGTCATATGTAATATTTCTATTTCTTATTTTTTAATTCTCTCTCTTTAGCTATTTCTCCGCTATTTTTCATTTCTCAGCTTCTCCTTAGTTGTTTTTTTCTTTTGTTTGCTCTAGATGTTTGATTTGGTTTGTGTTTTGAGGGTGGCGATTAAACTCAAATGGGTTTGGTGTTTTGTTGCTCTAGGTTTTGGTTTGTTGGTGTAAATTGAATTCAAATGGGTTTTGATTGATTTGTGAGAAGAACACCAGAAAACACCAAAAACAAAACAAGAGAGAGAAGACAACTACTAATGCACGTTCGTGCAAGAGAGAGAGGGAAAAAATGCCATGCATGAGAGGGAAAATAAAAAGGTTGTGTGTTGTCCTATAAGTGGGTCCTATCATGCTTTTCAAAATATTTTTAACAATATCATTCAGCATTGTTACTCAAATTGAAAACTACTCTAGATGTGTTCTCAAAATATAGTGTTTAAACCCTAAATTGAAAACTGACTCAAACACTGTTGAATCTTGTTCAAACCTTCTACCAAACACACACTGTTTTTGGTCTACAGTTTTTAGTATTTAAATATTAAAAATTGTTATTTGAACTCACATTCCAAAAAAGCAAAAAAATTGGCTTATAAGCTATTACCAAACACACACAAGGTTACAAATGGGTAAATGCAAGGGGTATGTATACTCCAAATACAACACTTTTAACTCCCTTTTCACACTTTATTTCCTTGTAACATACATTTATTTAGCTCCTCGCATCAATTCATTTACTTCTTGCATATTTAATTTCTGAACACTAATTCACTCCAAGTAAAATTCTAAACAAAATGGCAACTAGCTAGGTAGGTTGCAATTGCCCTATTGATGAAACAAATTCCAAACCACAACATTTTTTGAAATAAAAACAAACAATCCCTCAAAGTTATCATTTCATTGAGTACTTTATCAGGCCAGGAATATGAGTGTTCAAAATGCAGTCTTCCCAGTCAAAGTCAGACAAATGCATGTCGACATCGTTCTCTCTAATCGTCACTCGCAACTTTTCCGTGTTAGAGTCATCAAAGCTGTATGGAAAACAAAAGATTATTATCAGTGTCATACATTGAAAACACGATTGAAAAATTAATCATGAAAATAAACAATAACTACAAGCCAGTAAAAAATACATATGGTTTGTAGAGGTCAACCAATCGCATCACTGCTTTGACCTTCCGGTTAAGATTAATATATATGTCCCGATAATACTGGAAAAGCACCAGGTTTGCTAACCATAACACCTTCAAAAAATAAAGCCAGGAAAAAAAATAGTGATATTATAGTAATAGTACGGAGAATACACATATTGAGGGGTCGTTTTCTCTGTGATATTGCATGGATGGTACTGACTGATTCACACGAACCTTTGAAAGGAAATGCTATATTTTCTTTTTGTTGCGAGAATAAAATACCACTAAAGATAATTAACAGTGTTTGGTGGCCAAATACCTTCAACGGAAGTTTATATCGAATAGCCATGTATGCTTGAAACCTAGCAACATTACTAAAGACTATCAACTTGCGGACTTTGATTGACTTTCCATTTCTATCAATCCATGGATTTTGAGTGAAGTACAGAGATTAAATCTGAAAGACTAGAGAGTTTAATCGGATTTCTCATTGAAGAACCCACATGGAAGATGATCTGAGTAGACTTATTTGCATGAGCTACCATGGCCATAATCACAGAATTTACCACCATATCTGCTGGTATCTGCATGACTTTCAAAATTCAATATTGGAAGCTCGTTGAAAAGACTTTTTTTTTTTTTTTTTGATATGACTCGTTGAAAAGACTTAAATGGGTAAACACAAGCTTAAAATCCAGATGAATATATGTGTCTACACGTGCTTGCTTGAAGAGTGAAGAATGAATTTAACTCACAACATCCATGATTGTCTCAGGATGGCCAAGAAAGCATTTCAATTTCCCTTTACCGTAGGCAGCAATTACATCATCAATGGTTCTGTAACAAGAAAATTAAATTTAACCAAGCAAGATTCAATCACAAATAGGGGGGGGGGGGGGGGGGGGGGTGGTAAAACAAAAACAAAAGGACCAATTCAATGTTATTTTCTTGAATTTTTCTTTTCATAGGTAAATAGTGGGGAGTGGATGGTGAGGTTCAAACCATAAGAATGTCATTAACTTTAAATAAACTATTACTTGAATCTCATTATTTTCTTGATCACCTTATCTTCTTAATTAATTATTACCCAACCAAACATGAATAATAATTTCAAAAAATTGTGAACTTCTATAATTCCATGTCAAATTATAATTACCTTACGCCTTCAATCCAACCTGAAAATGGCTCTTTGTAAGTACTAGTTATCATAGTGGGGTGTACGATAACTAAGGGCAAATTCTTATTAAAGTGTCCTAAAAGCATTTCCCCCGATGCCTTCGTATACACGTAGGTGTTTGGTCATCCATATAGTTTTGCCCTAGCAATTAAGAAAAAGAAACAAATAAAATTAACAAAAAAGGGGGGGGGGGGGGGGGGGGCGGGGGGAATCATGTGGAGAAAGTGGAGAAGACTTTATGATTACTTCACAAAATGTTTGAGTAAATATATATTATGTTCTTTTGAAATTTTATTAAAGCATATGACATATTTTGTAAGATTCTTAAAAACCTTATGGTGCCAAAATCCTTCATGGTTGATGTGATTTCTTCATTCGTGGCACCTTGTACTTGTAATCTATCTAGGTATTCCTCCACAAGTTCTTTTTTACATTGATATCTAATCTTGAGGTTCCCTTTAGTGTGTCTCCCAGGTAAATTGGGCTCTCTAGTTTGTACCCACCCTTCTTGCCACACACATAAGCTGTAAAACAACATCAATAGTCTATTGAAGAGAGCTCATTTTTTAAGATTGCAATGAAGAATATGGATGATCAAAGTAGCTTACTAGTGTATAAGGGCAGAAATCAAGTCTACACTGATCAGTTGATACATGGAGAAGGACCTTCAATTTAATACATTTCTTTGCAAAGCTCAAAACATGCAAAGCTCCAAATGTGTTGATGCCCAATGCAATGTCATATCTTAAAAAGGAAAGAAAGCATTAGAAAAAGTTAATATATATGGAGAATGTTAACCAGCACCGCTTGATGCTGGTTAAGTACGGAAAAGACAAAAAAAAAAAAAAAAAAAAAAAAAAAAAAAAAAAAAAACCTGAAATTATAACTACAAAACTGAAAAAGTGACAAAAATTAAAGAAAAAAAAAAGACAAAAATTGTGTCGGAAAAAAGTGTGCTTAACGAGCACCGCACAGTGCCCGTTAACAGTTAACACAACCCAATATATATATATATATATATAATATAATATAAAACTAAACATGTTTGACTATTAGTTGACTTTATAAAATTTTTCCATATAAGTTTTGATAGTCTCATAAATTTTACACATTATTATTATTATTTTAATTAGTTTATTATTTAGTTTTTAACTCTATAAAAACCAAACCAAATCAAACCGTAAACGTAAACGTAACATGAATCTAAAACTCTAAAACACTCCAACGTAACATAATCCTTTATCCTCTCTCAAACTCTCTAACCTCCATGAGCTATGGAATTCCTGCTGGTTGCTACAGCTTTTCCATGTCTCTAATAGCGAGTTAGCAACCTCTAAAAAGACAACCATAAAAAGCAAGGTGGAATGTCTTGCTATTGTTGCAACTTGCAAGCACTGCCTTAAATTCATTAAATTGCAGACACATTAGCCGCATATTCAGTAAGACATAAATTAAGGTAATACATTTTTTTTTTCTCTATCTTTTCATTTAGATTTAATACCTGTAGGCCAGGCCACGATTAAGTTCCTCATGTTATAAATATAAATATTGATGAGTTAGGCAGTATTGAGGGATCCGGGTTTGATAAAGTAAAAAGTCCTTTTTTTTTAATCATTTTTTACAAGTCTTTTGACTAAATATTGCTAATTCTGAAACATATTTGCGTTATAGGCACTGTTACAAGTTATTTAGTGATTTGAGGAGAGTGATTGAATTTCAGCAACAGTGTTGCCGAAATTCCAAGAAAAGTAGGAGAGAGAATGAGGGAAAAGGTGGAGAGAGAAAATGTTGAATTACGGCAACAGTGTTGCCGTAATTCGCTGCCCAAATGTCTGCCCGACTGTGTAAAAAAAATTTGTCCCTATTGTGGCAATACCATTGCCGAAAATGGGAGTGGAAAAAAAAAAAAAAAAAAGTGAATGCCGAAATCTGGGAGGAATTAAAAAAAAAAAAAATAATGTGCTACATACATGATATTTTTACAATATTTTCACAACAAATCATAGGTAACTGATTATTATTAATTCAAATTTAAATTTAACATTGAGATTACTATTTTAATCCAACAATAACAATAAGTAACAACCTAACACTTAAAATTTGTTGTAAAAATATTGTAAAAATTGTGTGCACTTCATTTCTTAAAAAAAAAAAAAATTTGTTTGAATGGTTTGTGGCAATGGCATTGTCGAAATTGTGGGGTAAATTTTTTCCCCACAATTTCAGCAATGCCATTGCCGAAAATGGGAGGAAAAAAAGAAAAAAGAAAAAAAGTTACGTACACACGTTCATGAATTATTGCCTTGAAAGTATGGCGCTATACGATTGCCTGGATTGGATGTACGTAACATTTTTTTTTTTTTTTTTTAATTCCTTCCAAATTTCAGCAGCCAACTTTTTTTTTTCTCCCATTTTCGGCAATGGCATTGTCGAAATTGTGGGGAAAATTTTTTCCCCACAATTTCGGCAATGCCATTGCCACAAATCATTCAAACAATTTTTTTTTTTTTTTTAAGAAATGAAGTGCACACAATTTTTATAATATTTTTACAACAAATTCTAAGTGTCAGGTTGTTACTTATTGTTATTGTTGGATTAAAATAGTAATCTCAATGTTAAATTTAAATTTGAATTAATAATAACCAGTTACCTGTGATTTGTTGTGAAAATATTGTAAAAATATTGTTTACGTAGCACATTATATTTTTTTTTTAATTCCTCCAAGATTTCGGCATTCACAATTTTTTTTTTACCACTCCCATTTTCGGCAATAGTATTGCCACAATAGGGACAAATTTTTTTTACACATTCGGGCAAACATTTGGGCAGCGAATTATGGCAACACTGTTGCCGTAATTCAACATTTTCTCTCTCCACCTTTTCCCTCATTCTCTCTCCTACTTTTCTTGGAATTTCGGCAACACTGTTGCCGAAATTTAATCTCTCTCCTCAAAACCCTAAATAACTTGTAACAGTGTCTATAACGCAAATATGTTTCAGAACTAGCAATATTTAGCCAAAAGACTCAATTTTTTACAGTATTAATGAATCTAAACAAGAAAGTTTAAAAAGTTTGTTTGGTTACCAAAAATAAGAAAAAACGGTATGGAGATTTAAAGTAAAAGTATAGCTAGAATGGTTGTATAAGAAAAAGAAAGAGTGAAAAAAAAAAAGAGTTTGAAGAACTTTAATCAATCTAAACAAGAAAGTTAAAAAAAAAAAATAAATAAATAAATAAATACTTTTTTTTTTTTTTTGTATACTTCAAAATAATCCTTGTAGTTATTGTGATTTGTTAGTAAGTACCCCCACATGTCTAAATTTGAATGTCTGGCAGTCTGGGTACTTAGCGGGTGCCCTTCAACTTTTTTAATGAAATTTTTACTTATAAAAAAAATTAATAGCTGCTAATTTCCATTATAATTATATGATTTTGCTGTTCGTGGAACGTGCAAACATTAAGGATTAATTTAATAACATTAAGGATTAATTTAATTTAAATGGAAAGCAACAATTTCTCCAACCCCAACTCCACCAATGTTTCTTTGTCCAATGGTTTCACATAATTTCTAGCATCATAATTTAACTGAGATTTTTTTATAATTATTGTCCTGAAATTATGTATAACGTCATTAATTTGTAATCAAATTTTATAAGAAATTTGAAAATGTAGTTTTATGGTGCAAGGTATATCTACACATGCACTACACTGGATTTAGTTGTTGAATTGCTTTTATTAAGTTGTCCTACTTGATGTTTCTACGGAGAAATAAATGCTTCGGAGACACCTATATCAGTTATGCTCAAGCTTGGTGGAAAATATGCATATGGAGATGTGGATCATGCATGATTATTTCGTAAATTTATTGTCTAGTAGGCTTAAGTTTGTTTGTCATGTCTTCCTTCATATTGTGAATGTTTATCAATTGTTTTTATGGAAATGAATAGCATGGTAGAAACAAAAGTAGTGTATCTTCTGTTTCATCTTATATAAAAAGAAAACACAATATGGTTATTTCTCAAGATATGCATATCTTTATTTCATTTTATATTGATTTTAATCTCTTTTTAAAATAATTGTAATATTGAACAAAGTGAAAATATTTAACATTTGCTAAGTATCTGATGCATCGCACAGGTTAACGACTAATATATATGTATATATATATATATAGAGAGAGAGAGAGAGAGAGAGAGAGAGAGAGAGATTAATTATATGAATCATTTTGGCTATGCAACACATTGTTTTTTTGTTACCTTTCATCTAAGTTTGTTGTACCAGCAGAATTTAAGACGATGTCTATTTCATTCCACATCTCTTCACTTAATATAGAATCTTTGATTCCCAAATTCATGTCACAAATGTCACCAAAGATAGAAGTAACACTCTCAAATACATAGGATTCTAGATTTGCACCCAAACTCTTTCATAGAATGTTAAATAGGGCCTGTCCTATTACCTGCAGATTAAACCAATGAAAATTAAAAAAAAAAATTTTAAAAAAACCATTTAAGACTATTTAGTACGAATATTGTATTGTACTCCGTAATTAAACCCTAGGAAATTAAATAAATTTATTTTACCCTTATTTTGCTATTAAGAATAAAAATTATTTTGAAATTAATTAAAAGAAGACTAAATTGTAAATTAAACCAGTTAAATTTGAGAGAATTTTTATTTTGGTTATTAATGATTAAAATCTATATTTTAGTTTTATTTTTTTTGGAGAAACAAACTAACTATTAAACAAACACTTAATTACACTCTCTCACTAAAATCAAACAAATTACTTAACCCAAAGTACTACTACAAAAGGGCCTAACTTTTTGTAGTGGTAAAGTGAGGTTTTAAGTAATTGGAAAGAGTTACACTCAAGCAATGTGAGACAATTCCCACTTTATTTTATTTTTATTTTTTTTTGAAAAAAAAAAAAAAACTAACTGTTAAACACACACACACACACACTTAATTACACTCCCTCACCAAACTCAAACACATTATTTAATCTAAAGTACCACTACTACAAGAGCCTAACTCTTGTAGTAGTAGAGTGGAGCTATTTTAGTTCTTAATGTTGAACATTGTTCTTATTTTTGTCATGCCATCCATTTAAAGGAATGGTGTTATTGTTAAATGCCATTTAAACTCATAAGTTAAAACTATATCATTTTGTTCAAAATTAAAATAAAAAAAAAAATATATATATATATATATATGTGTGTGTGTGTAATATTTTTATTTCTTATTTTTTAATTCTCTCTCTTTAGCTATTTCTCCCCTATTTTTCATCTCTCTCTCCTCTTTTCTTTCTCAGTTCCTCACATTTATGATTGCACTACTAACTTCACCTCAACTGTGTAGATATTGTCTATTTTAGGGCCCATACCCATCACAGTTTTATTCTCCCCCATTGCACACAACAGTGAGAAAAATGTCTCTACACAAATTAAAAGGAGTTCACTCCTTATAAGCACATTCCTATATACTTCACCATATAATATACGATTCCATGGATTGTAGGTCTCTCTTTTGAGTCTCTAAAAAACTGAGTAGGGGGTACTTAACATGATATACTAGTTTATAGGATCCATATAGCATGATGTACTTTAGCCAACTGGCACACATTGTAGGAATTGCAAATTTATTTGGCATTGTTAATGCCCATGTAATTTAATGGAAGTGAATGAAAGGACAAAAAAGGACAACAATGTTAAATGTTATATATGTATTAAAATCAAATTTTCAAAATATTAAAAATCAAAATAAAATTCCCTCAAACTTAAAAGGATGTATTTTACATTTTAGTCTTAAAAAAAAATCCTGCATGTGACACATAAAATCTCCTGCTTACAGAATTTAAAAAATATTTAAAAAAAAAAAAAAATTCTAAATGAGGTACCTCATGACAAAACCGTTGTGTAGCTAACTCATTGTCTGAAGCTCTCAAAAGAAGATAGATCCTTTTTACATTTGGTTGAACCCTCAGCATTTTCTCCACAAAAACTGCATTCATTTATGCAAGCAAGGTATCACCAACACCAACACTAACACCAACATCCTTTCAACACACGCATACATAGAATTATAAACAAAGCATAACACAAACATAGGACTATATATATATATATATATATACACTCAACACACACAAACGAGTGGAGTCAAGTAGAATATATACAAGCAATTTGCTTGACAGGTTGTTTATATTTGTAGCTTTGAACATAAATAAATGCATTTCAGGAGCGTGGGCAGAGAGAGAGAAAGAAACTTTTGCTAGAAACCCTGTGGCACCAATGATTAAAATAGTCTTGTTCTCAAAAAATGGGTGTATACCTTCCAACTCCATGAGAGAAGCAATGAGAAAGGGAGAGGGCAGATGATGATGATCTCAAAGCAAGAAGTGGATGACTTCTAAATTGAGAGTTGCCTTGCTTTATATAGAACTAGCTTGTAACCACATGCATATGCATAAATACACTTAAAAATATACAATAAGATACATAATATAATTCTTATAAATATAATTTAAATACTATTGATAGTCATTTTTATATTTTATTAACTCTTTAAAAAATTTTGTAAGGATATTATTAGGTATAAAATATAAATTGTCTATTTTTTATTATTATTGTGAAGCACTTTTTTTTTACGATTCATTTATTCTAGACTCTTTAGTTTATGTACTTAAGAACTCACTTGGATGAATATTTATGATATGATCCCACATTTGATTCCAAAATTAAGAAATAAAACTCTTTAAGAATAAATAATTTATGACAAATGACGCAAAATTGGAACTCTAATTTGGAATTCTAATTTGAGTTTCTCTCAGCTTCACCTATTATTATTGTAGGGACCGAGTTTGAGCACCTTTCCTTGAAAGAAGTGGACCCAAGCCTAGCTATCCCAATATAATGAATTTGTATAGAGCGGGTTAAAGGACTAGACTTTAATAAGGATTGCAACAACTAAACATGGTAGTGATTGGGTTGAATGACGAGAACGTAGGCTAAAGCATGAAATATGGCTCCTCGACCCTCCTCTTAGAAGCTGGAAGTTATTATTGTTTCTTCAGTGCTTGGTTACAGAGATGACACAAGTACTATATTGTTTTTTGCCTCCAAAAATCCCATCCCCCTTTTTGGGGGACTTCTTACATTATATATCCCCCATTTGGTTAATCTTAGCCTTCCATTTGTTGGTCATGCAGGTCACCACTTGAGTGTTTGTCCCATCAGTCACCTTCCCCTTCTTTCTATGGATTGCAGCAATTATGGCAGCACTACTCAGGGGTTATTTCTCCATTAATGCAGCCAGAATTTTAGTTGTGGACATTTAATGTGGAGGTGACAGTTCCTCCTGGAATTGCTCCTCCACCATCCTTCCGTGACTGACCTATTGTACTTGTCTTTTCTTTAAAGACGCTCTAAAGGGCCACCTCTGATGGTGCTTTGTTCTTCCTCTCCATGGTCTCGGTTGGCCGAGGACAGGATTGTCCTCGGCAATGCTTCTTGGTAACTAAATCTTCTTCGGTTCGTCCTCGGACATTTCTTCCTCCTCGGCGTAGGCCTTAGGCCTAGTATGAAGTGGGCCGGGGTTATCAAAACCCTGTCCCCACAATTATTATTATTATTATTATTATTATTATTATTATTGCCAAATACATATTGTCCAAAATAATTTCTAAAATTTTTCACCCAAACACAATTATTAAAGGAAAAATAATAAAAATATGTTTTGTATTATTTTTTAATTCTTATAGATATCATAGAATTTTAACTTATAGTGTCCACTCCATGATAATTAATGATTAAATTGTTTTTATCATCAAGCTAAAATGCCAATTAGTTTTCAGTATAGATAGAGTTCAAAATTCAAATATTTTATTCAACAAAAAGGGATTTTACAAATTGAACTAATTTGCAATTGGCACACATAAATAAAACTCATATGTTAAATATTCGCACCAAGGTGGTTGGAGATTAGCCCAATGCAAGGTCTACCAAAATTTCATTGCAGAATTTCCCTGCAGAGTAGTTCTGATAACTAAAAATAAAAAAGAAGAAAAGAAAAAGTAAAAGAAAGAAATAAGTAGGAAGCTAGTTGGACCACAAACCATGAATTAGGCCAAAAAAAAAAAAACCATCAATGTTTGCGTAAATATGGATAGAGAGGTCAGCGAATCCGGTCGTTAGTACAAGTTAGATTTTTATAACAAAAAGAAGAAGAAATACATTTAAGTCTTTGCCAAAATCACAACAAGAAGAAGAAATACATTTAAGTCTTTGCCCACCAATGCCCCTGCCTAATTGTTATAATCCGGTCGTTAGTACAAGTTAGATTTTCAAGGCGTATGTGGTTACAAAGGTGGCTACGTACTGTGAGAACAGAAATTCGTTTGAGTACCTGTAAAGGTTGCTCTCTCAAGTCTCGTTTGGGAGCTTCTCTATTGTATATGTATAGGTATAAACTACATCCGCTTGATAATAAACTGTATAGCAAAAGGATTACCAGTTTGGTAATGTTATTCTAGTAATATTGTTTGTATATTTTTTTAATATTTGTGAGTGAAAAAATGTGAAAATACGTGTAATATTGTTTAAAAATTGAAAACTGTTATTTAAGTTATGGTACCAAACATTAACTGGCATTTGGTTCATTGTGGTATAATATATATTACAATGATGTAATACTAAGAACCAGTTGGTAAGAAATTTTTAATAATGTTGTTGTTTTGTAAAAAATGTGAAAAATTATGTAAAAATACATGTCATATTGTTTAAATACTGAAAATTATTATTTAAACAATAGTAACAAACACCTCTAAAGTTTTTGGTTTATTTAATTTTTTTTAACATTACCATAATCTAAAATTATAAAATATATTACATCACCTTAATCTAATCACCTTTTTAAACAATGTAATGTTGTATTCTTGTATTGTTATTACATTAATGTAAGATCACAATAATGTAATATTACGGTTACAGTGTAATATAATATCACGGCAAACTAAACATCCCCTAAGGAATTTGAAAACATCAAGACTTCTTTAGGTTTGATAACTTATCCATATCCACAGTTGAAGTTCTATCCAAAGCTGAAGAAGTATTTTGAATAGAAATGTTACTAGTATAAATCTGTGGCAGAGTTGGTTATGTGTACTATGTGTATACACTTAGTTGTATGCACTAGCCATTTCCTTTATTATTTCAAAAACGTTATTAGTAAATACATATGATTGACATGAAGGTGACTACTATTATTTCATTAGAAATTTTATTAAAGGATTTTCAACATATTTTGTAAAATTCTTAAAAACCTTTTAAAGCCCAAATCCTTCATGGTGGATGTGATCTCTTCATTCGTGGCACCTTGCACTCGGAATCTATCTAGGTATTCCTCCACAACCTCTTTTTCGGCATTGATATCTAATCTTGTGGCTCCCTTTGGCGTGTCTTCCATGTGTAATGGGCTCTCAAGTATGTTGCCCCCCTTTTCGCTAGACACATAAGCTGTAAAAACAACAACGATAGTCTATTGAGGAGAGCTCAAGTAAACTAAATCAGTTTATAATGGCAGAATTCAAGTCTACACTGACTGGTTGATACATGGAGATGCACCTTCAATTTAATACATTTCTTTGCAAAGTCCAAAACATGCAAAGCTCCATATGTGTTGATGCCCAATGCAACATCATATCTAAAGAAAGGAATAGAAAAGGTAAAATACTTTTATTGTTTAATTATATGAATCATTTTGACCATGCACACAATATTGTTCTTTGTTACCTTTCATCAAAGTTTGTTGTAGCAGCAAAATTTAAGACGATGTCTATTTCTTTCCACATCTCTTCTCTTAATATAGAATATTTGATTCCAAAATTCTCATCACTAATGTCACCAGAGATAGGAGTAACCCTTCAAATATAAAGGTGTAGAGAGGGAAAATTCCCGACTTATCACAAGCTGACACGTCACACTACCAAGTCCACAAAATACAGTCAATTACAAAGTGCCACGTATTGCTGCTAGGGTTTACTATTGCTATTCAGAAGCCAACAGAAATTTGCCAAGTGTCATGCAAGAACCAATCATGCATCGGCTTGTGTAAGCGATGACCCAAGCAACCTCGCACGTGTAAGCGATGACCCAAGCGACCTCGCACGTGTAAGCGATGACACAAGCGAACCAATCAGATTGTGACATGTGTCACCAGTCAGACTCCGCCACGTGTCGCTCATCCACCCCAAAACTCCTATAAATAGAAGCCTTCCTGAGACATTGAAGGGAGAGATCAAGCCATCTGAAGCATAAGCAGCATCAGAGAAGATTCAGAAGTCCAGAAGCTCTGCCGGGACCAAGCTCTAAAGCCCCCAAGAACTTCAAGAACTTCAACCTTCGAATAAGAAGAACATTCGAAGAGAAATCATCAAAATCATCCGCCTAGATCCAAAAGTCCGCGGGAATCAAGCCTAAAGTGTCCGAAAACATCAACAAACCACAAATCAGTGAAGCTCTACGGATTCAAGCCTCTAAAGCTCCGAAGAACTTCCACCACAAATCCAAGAACACGAAGAACACACGAAGAACGCGAAGAACGTGAAGAACAAGGGATTTCTAACAAGCTCATAGCCAGAGATTCATTGTAATTCTGTTTTAGCAATCTTCGATCCATCTCTCAACCAAATTGAAAGATATTTTGTGTTCAAGTCATAATCATATTACCATAAATCCAAATCAATAAGTCTTGCAAGGAGATCGAATCAGGGGATTACTCTTTTGTAAACACAGAGATTTATACCGCAATCATCAATACAAATTCGTATTTGTGCAACTATTTTACTTGTTTGATTTATTTCGAACTAAGAAATTTAGTCGTCTACATAATCTGGCACGCCCGGTGGGACTTCTCTGCCTCTCATCTCTTTCTCCTTCAAAAGAAATTCGACATCACTTTTGCTACCGACTTCAATGGCCTCTAGCAAGAATGTCCAAAAATCAGTAGTTGATGCTTCCGGTGTCGATGATTATGTCAGCCCAACCACTCGCAGTCGATCCAAAACTCTTCAGCCTCAACCAACCAAAGAAGGCGAGCTTTCTACCGTCATCTCTCTAGACTTTCTTGCAAATAGGAAAGTTACCAATAAGGATTCATCTGTCTCTAAAGATTTAGAGAGTAGTAATGAATCATCCCCAACAAAGACCTTTTCCATCAACTCTTCGCCTGTGATGAGAAACTTAAGGAAAGAAGTACCAACTGTTTCATCACTTTCTCCATCATATCTAGAGGTCATGCCAGTGATGATGACTAACACCTCTACCATGGAAGAAAAGATGGCTGAAATGGAACAAAGGGTCATCCTTCTCACCAAAGCACTTGAAGAAAAGGACGTCAAAATTGCTACCCTAATGAATAAGCTGGAGGTACATGATTCGGGTGAATCAAGTCATGGCCCTGAGCAACCACCTGGCTTTACCTTTGGAGGAGAAAATCTCAGGGGTGATAGAGGAAAAGGAGGTGAAGGCCCTTCTCAACATGGACATTCCACCTCAATGGCCTCGATATCTGTCCAACAATTGCAAGACATGATAACAAATACAATTCGAGCACAATATGGAGGTTCTTCTACAAGTTCTCTCATATATTCGAAACCATATACAAAGCGCATCGATAATATGAGGATGCCAAATGGGTATCAACCCCCCAAGTTCTTGCAATTTGATGGCAAAGGAAATCCTAAGCAACACATTGCTCACTTTGTAGAAACTTGTGAGAATGCAGGAACTCAAGGAGGCCTTTTTGTAAAGCAGTTTGTCCGTTCATTGAAGGGGAATGCCTTTGATTGGTATACAGACTTAGAACCCGAGTCAATTGATAGTTGGGAACAACTTGAAAGGGAGTTCCTCAACCGATTCTACAGCACACGGCGCACGGTAGGCATGATGGAGCTTACCAATACCAAACAATGGAAAGATGAGCCTGTTGTTGATTATATCAATCGATGGCGTTCTTTGAGTCTAGATTGCAAGGATAGACTTTCTGAAATATCTGCTGTAGAGATGTGCATCCAAGGCATGCATTAGGGACTCCTTTACATCCTCCAAGGGATAAAGCCCCGAACATTTGAAGAATTGGCAACTCGTGCGCATGACATGGAATTAAGTATTTCTAGCCATGGAAATACGAAACCTCCCGTACCTGAGGAAAGAAAAGAAAGACGGGAAATAAGGAAAAATGATAGAAATGTGAAAAGTAATGTCAAAGACTCAATGAATGTCAACCCTGCCCCAATCAAAATTTCAACAAGAAATGTGAAGACCAATGAGAGAAGGCCTGAGGTAGGCCAACAGCGTGAGACACGACGCTCATCACTTAAGGAATGGGAACAAAAGGTGTATCCTTTCCTAGACGCCGATATGCCAGAAATGCTAGAACAACTGCTCAAGTTGAGATTAATTGAATTGCCAGAATGCAAACGACCGGAAGAGATGGGAAAAATTGATAACCCAAACTATTGCAAATACCATCGCATCATAAGCCATCCAATCCAAAAATGCTTTGTTCTTAAAGAACTTATCATGAAGCTAGCCAAGGAAAGGAAAATCGACTTGGATTTTAATGATGTTGCTCAAGCAAACCTTGCAACCTTTGCTTGTGGGTTATCTAGTTGCATGTCTCCAACCACTAAGCAGGGGGCAAATACCACTCTCGTTCAGTTTGGTTCTCTAGAACCTGTTCAAGTTCAGCTCTCACAAAAGGCATCTGATTATAATTCAAATGATGATAAAAGTTCAACAATGGATGAGGAAGAAGGCTGGACGGTGGTTACTCGTAGGAGATGGAAGAAGAGACGTACATTCCCTCTTCATTTGATTTCCCAAGAGTCTAAAAAAGCACAAAACCAGATTCAGCCTTGGTCAAGAAAAAGGAGTGATAAAAGGCAAGAAAGACTGGGAACAAAAATGTCTGACAATTCAGCACAAACCCAAAAACTTCGAAATCTCATCACATTGGAAGAATTCTTCCCCAGAAAATTCTTTCAAAATGACTCAGCCGAGGCCGTTCACACAGTCTCTCGTTGCGAAATTCAGGATGAAAGGGAGGATGTTGACCATGGTGGTCCAAATGAGACTTTGCCATCTGCGGAGGAACTCCCATCTCGAGTTGATGAAGTTGAACCCTTGCAATCCTCCATTTCATCAAAAGAAGCACTCACTCAAGCTCTTGAAAAGCCGGAGGTATACACTCCTCCTACCAACACGCTTCAACAAACCCAGGAATGTTATGAGTGTTCTCCAGACTTAACTTTCACTGATGAAGATCTGTTGTTAGGCTCTAAGCCCCACAATCGTCCACTTTACGTCTCTAGTTATACTCGTGAACAAAAGATCGATCGTATTCTCATTGACGGAGGTTCAGCTGTTAATATACTACCAAAAATGACGATGAGACGACTTGGTCTTGTTATGGAGGAATTATCGCATAGTCGTTTGGTCATTCAAGGTTTTAACCAAGGAGGACAACGTGCAATCGGCATGATACACTTGGAATTAATCATTGGAGAATTGACGAGTAACATTTTGTTCCATGTCATTGATGCCAAGACAACCTACAACATGTTGTTAGGACGTCCATGGATCCATGGAAATGGAATAGTGCCATCAACTTTGCATCAATGTTTCAAGTATCTTCAAGGTGGAATAAAGAAGGTCAATGCTGACTTAAAGCCTTTTGCTGAAACTGAAGCTCATTTTGCTGACGCAAAATTTTATGTAGAAGATAACATTGCTAGTGAAGTTCTTCCAGTTGAGATCCCGTCTATGGAAAGCAAGCAGAGTGAGAAGAAGCATGCTAGATTCATCACTGAAAAGGATAATCCTTCCTCAAAGAAAGATCCAGAATATGGGAATGATCATTCTAGTGAATCTACCAATAATGCAGTAAGAGCAGAAATTACAACGCCTTCCAAGAACCCGCCATTCCTTCGGTATGTGCCATTATCACGCCGCAAGAATGGACAATCACCATTCGCAGAATGCCTTCAATCTACAGAAGACATAGGAAGGCCTCCTGCAAAACTCACAATGGAGGATGTAGTCATATTAAAAGAAAATCATGTCATGCCTTTAACTTCATCCACGAATCCTTTACCCTCGAAGCCACTAAATGGATTCATGAGGTCTTCACAAAGTCTGATAGAGCATGGTATTCTACCAAGTGAGCGGACAAAAGAATGGTTCAACCCAAAGGCATATAGGCTATTAGCCAAAGCGGGCTATGATTCCTCAAAACCAGGCGACTTAGGGGAACTAATTCCAGAAGCCACTGGAGAAAAGATGCACGGCCTTAGCAAAACACAAAGGAAAATGCGGCTTGAAGGGCATAAGATTCCTATCCCAAAGACCGGATTAGGTTATACTCCAGAACAACCAGCTCAGATATGGATCAAGAGGAGAACCAGTGCTTCAAGTTCCCAATACATAACAGTGGAGGTCGGCGAGAGTTCAAATCAAAGAAAAGATCACTCTTCGTCGCGTGTCTCAGTGTTTGATCACATCGAGGCATCATCATCACGAGTTACAGTGTTCGACAGGTTAAATACGACTTGCTTAACACAAAATCATGACACTCTTGCTTGTAGATCAGTCTTTGATAGATTGGGGGCAACAAAAAGGCCTGTTGATAGTCAGTCTCAAAATTCAATAAACTTTGAGGTTCAAGGGGAGAAGAAAGCTAATGATGAGATCCGCAGTAGCATTCCTTCACGCATGAAACGTAACTCTACCCTAGATATCAGCACTGAAGGATCGCTCAGAGTCAAAAGACGAACGATTGTGCACACAAGACAGTCACTCATCCACAATGAGCAAATTAAAGAGGTATCATCCTCGTTTCACATTACAATAGAAGAAGATACACTTTCAGATGCTGAAACAGCCAATGAAGAGGTAGATGAAGCTCCTCCAGCCTTGGAAGATGGAGGACAAGCTACAGTTGATGAACTTAAAGAGATCAATTTAGGAACTGCTGAAGAACCTCGGCCAACTTTCATCAGTACGCTTCTCACCCCTGAAGAAGAAGAAGAGTACCTCAAGCTCCTAGTAGAATACAAAGATGTGTTTGCTTGGACTTACAAGGAAATGCCCGGGCTCAATCCAAGTATTGCTTTACACCATTTGGCAGTCAAGAAAGGCGTGCGCCCAGTTAAACAAGCCCAAAGACGCTTTCGGCCGGAACTTATCCCTCAAATAGAAACTGAGGTCAATAAGCTAATTGAGGCGGGCTTCATTCGTGAAGTACAGTACCCGGAATGGATCGCTAACATAGTCCCTGTCAAAAAGAAGAATGGACAAATCCGGGTGTGTGTTGACTTCCGTGATTTGAACAGTGCATGTCCCAAGGATGATTTTCCGTTGCCCATCACTGAGGTCATGGTTGATGCCACTACTGCTCATGAAGCTTTATCTTTCATGGATGGTTCTTCAGGCTACAACCAAATTCGAATGAATCCTAAGGATGAAGAGCTCACAGCTTTTCGTACCCCTAAAGGCATTTACTGTTACAAAGTAATGCCTTTTGGACTAAAAAACGCTGGTGCTACTTATCAACGGGCCATGCAAAAGATCTTTGATAATGTACTTCACAAATACGTGGAGTGTTATGTCGATGATTTGGTGGTTAAAACAAAAAGGAGGGAAGACCACCTGATAGATCTACGATCCGTGTTCAACCGCTTGAGAAAATATCAGCTGAAAATGAACCCACGCAAATGCGCCTTTGGCGTAACATCAGGGAAATTTCTTGGTTTCATTGTCAGGCACCGCGGTATTGAAATTGACCAGTCCAAAATTGAAGCTATCCAAAAAATGCCAGAGCCCAAGAATCTGCGAGAACTTAGAGGCTTGCAAGGAAAACTAGCCTATATACGACGATTTATCTCGAACTTGGCTGGTCGATGTCAACCTTTCAATAGATTGATGAAGAAAGATGTGCACTTTGAATGGGATGAAGCCTGTAGCAATGCTTTTGAACGCATCAAAAGATACTTGCTTAATCCTCCAGTTTTGGGTGCTCCTATTCCAGGAAAACCTCTAGTGCTGTACATCGCGGCACAAGAAAAGTCTTTGGGTGCTCTTATGGCACAAGAAAATGAAGAAGGGAAAGAAAGAGCCCTTTATTATCTAAGTCGAACTCTCAATGGGGCTGAATTAAATTATTCTCCTATCGAAAAAATGTGCCTCGCTCTTTTCTTTGCCATAGACAAACTGGAGCATTACATGCAAGCATATGCGGTTCGTTTGATAGCAAAAGCAGACCCAATTAAGTATGTCCTCTCTAGGCCAGTGGTTTCGGGTCGTATAGCTCGATGGGCGATCTTGCTACAACAATATGACCTTGCATATGTTCCACAAAAAGCTATCAAAGGACAAGCATTGGCAGATTTCTTAGCTGACCACCCAGTTCCATCTGATTGGGAATTCTCCGATGATTTTCCGGATGAAGACGTGTTTTACATTGAGGAAATGCCACCATGGATGATGTTTTTCGATGGGGCTGCACGTCGAGAAGGAGCAGGGGCAGGTGTAGTTTTTGTTTCTCCACAACGGCAAATACTTCTGTACTCGTTCTCATTAAGCGAACTTTGCTCTAACAACGTAGCCGAATATCAAGCATTGATTATTGGTCTACAAATGGCCATTGAGATGAGCATATCGCAGCTTGAGATCTTTGGGGATTCTAAATTAATTATCAACCAAGTCTTGGAGCAGTATGACGTCAAGAAGGAAGACCTCATCCCCTATTGCAAATATGCGAAGAAATTGCTAACAAATTTTGAAGCCATCACATTGGAGCATATACCAAGGAAGGAGAATAGACAGGCCGATGCTTTAGCTAATTTGGCTACTGCCTTGGCGTTATCCAAAGAAGAGACCACTAAAGTTGCTATTTCCCAAAGGTGGGTGGTACCTCTCGTGATCGAAGAAGAAGAAGAAGAAGAGCAAGCCAACATCATTTCGGTATGCCTTGTTGAAAAAGAAGATTGGCGACAAGCGATCATTGAATACCTTCAACATGGAAAACTCCCAGATGATAAACGCCACAGGAGTGAAGTTCGGCGAAGGGCTGCTCGATTCATTTACTATAAAGACACTCTCTACCGTCGTTCATTTGATGGATTGTTTCTTCGTTGCTTAGGAGAGGAGGAGGCTAAACAAGCCTTAGAGGAGGCTCACTCAGGAATATGCGGCGCACATCAGTCAGGTCCTAAGTTACATTATAGGATCAAACGAATGGGTTACTATTGGCCTACAATGGTGCAAGATTCCATGGAGTGTGCTAAGAAATGTGAAGCTTGTCAGTATCATGCGAACTTCATCCACCAGCCGCCAGAACCCCTACACCCAACTGTAGCTTCTTGGCCTTTTGATGCATGGGGGCTTGACGCAATAGGACCATTACCAAAGTCATCCGGTGGCCATTTGTACATCTTGGCCGCAACTGATTATTTCTCAAAATGGGCGGAAGCTGTGCCCCTTAGGGAAGTGAAAAAAGAGACGGTAGTCAATTTCATTCGAACTCATTTGATCTATCGGTATGGTGTCCCGCGGTATATCATAACTGATAATGGAAAGCCGTTCTACAATAGATTGATGACGGAATTATGCGAGAAGTTTGAGTTTAAACAATACAACTCCTCCATGTATAATGCCCCGGCAAATGGACTAGCTGAAGCATTCAACAAAACGCTTGGTAGTTTGTTAAAGAAGGTGGTATCCAAGACAAAGAGAGACTGGCATGAAAGAATCGGAGAAGCATTATGGGCATATCGAACAACATTTCGAACGCCTACTCAAGCAACACCATATTCTCTTGTTTATGGAGTGGAAGCCGTCCTTCCTTTGGAATGTCAAATCCCATCATTACGGATTGCCATTCAAGAAGGATTGACTGGAGAAGAAAATGCCAAGCTCAGACTGCAAGAATTAGAGGCACTTGATGAGAAAAGACTTGAGGCCCAACAACGCCTTGAGTGCTATCAAGCTCGTCTTTCAAGCGCATTTAATAAAAGAGTTAAACCACGATCATTCCAAGTTGGTGACTTAGTCCTTGCCGTTCGAAGACCTATCATCACAACTCATCGTACAGGCAATAAGTTCACTTCAAAATGGGATGGACCTTATGTTGTGCAAGAAGTCTACACCAATGGAGCTTACAAGTTGATTGATAATGATGGTGTAAGGATCGGCCCCATCAATGGGAAGTTCCTCAAACGCTTCTATGCTTGAAAATTGAGGATTGCTCCTTGGTAAGAGCTTAAACTACCCACTGTAACGCTGCAAGAGTACATGATGTCTTTCCATTATCTCTGAAAGCGTACCAATAAGAAGAAATTAATCCCACTCTATGTCAACAATTGCTAGTGTGGCGTAGTGGTTGGATGCCCAAGTCGCCCTTGAGAGGTCTCGGGTTCGATCAGTGGTGATACCCATTATTACACACTAAGCCCCCCTTTTTGCAAAAAAAAAAAACAAAAAAAAAAAAAAAAAAAAAAAACAAAACAAAACAAAACAAAAGCAAAGAAATCATCCAAAAAGAAAATATCAAAAAAAAAAAATCCTCAAGAAAAAAAAAAAAATTATCAAAAAAAAAATTTTGTTGAACTACGTGATGACTTGATCCCTCTCCGGGGTACGTAGGCAGCTTAGTACTTTTCACTAAGTTCAGTCACATGAAAAGAAGAAGGATTGCCAGTCTGGCTTGAAGAGTTTTGCAACGATTGTCAATATGCTTTTAAGGTCTCTTAGGTTGGCAAGGCATTGCTTAAAGACAGTCAACTGCTCAATAGGATGATCGAAGGTCGTTGTAGTCGAAGATGAAGGCTGTAAGGCGTTGATTTTTGGTTGTGGAGCAAAATAAAATCTTCAACATCTTTTGCGAGAAATGAAGTCTGCATGGCATTGGCCATCTTCTATGGACATTCTCCCACGTCTCTGAAGTATGCTTTGCATCACTTATCTGCTGGGGGCATCTTCTTGTACCTTGCAAGTCTAAGCTACATCGTCTCTCTTCTAGGTTGTGCCACTTCATAGCTCTGAAATTTGAACCACATCATCTCCCTTCTGAGTGGTGTCGTTTTACATCATGTCTCTGAAATTTGGATGACGTCAACTTCCTCCAAAATGATGATAGATTATATATATATTCGAAGTAGGTGTTGCATCATCTCCCCTCTATGGGCATGTTCATGCAGTGTCAAATTCTTGGTAGTATGTTCTGACATCTTCAAAGTATTGGCATCATTCTTTCCTTCATCTTCAAGGTTTTGTTGGCCTTTCCTTGCATCTTCAACTTCTTGTTGGCATCTTTGAAATCCTGATGTCTAGCTACAGTGCTATGCACCTCGATGTTTGAGCTATGTTGCCTCTGAAAATTGATGCTTTTGTAGCTTTATTATGAAGGCAAATATGGGTGCAACTTCAATGCAAGGTGCAAGTGCTAGTGTGGAGTGTTGTCGCAGCTCCATGGCAAAGATGAGTATTGACATGACTTCAGTGCTAATGTGGAGTGTTGTCATAACTTCATGGCAGATATTGGTGCAAGTTCAATACAAGTGCAAGTACTAGTGTGAAGTGTTGTCGCGGCTTCATGACAAAGATGAGCGTTGGCACGGCTTCGATGCGAATAAAGTGTTGTCGCGGCTTCATGACAAAGATGAGCATTGGCATGGCCTCGGTGCAAATGAAGTGTTGTCAGACTTCATGGCAAAGATGGATGTCGGCACGGCTTTGGTACAAATGAATTGTTGACATGGCTTCATGACTGAGATGAGTGTTGACATGGCTTCATGACTGAGATGAGTGTTGGCATGGCAAAAATGAAAGTTGGCACGGCTTTGGTGCGAATGAAGTGTTGACATGGCAAAAATGGATGTCGGCACGACTTCGATGCAACCGAAGTGTTGACGTGACTGCATGGCAAAGATGAATATTGACACAGCTTCAGTGCAAATGGTGGTGCGATTTCATGACATATGTAAGTGCAAATATAGCTTCATGGCAGAAATGAATGTTGGCATGGCTTCAGTACAAGGACAAATGCTGGCATGTCTTCATGGTAAAGACTCTTGATGTGGTTACATTGCAAAGACTCTTGAAGATGGCTGCGTTAAAAAGACAAGTGTTGGTGCAGTTTAATTGCCAAAAAAAGCATGCTGCATGACAAAAACAAGCAACAACAAAGAACTTGTCAGAAGAAAATCTCATGGCACGTCTCAAAAAAAAAAAAAAAAAAAAAAAAAAGCAATAAAGAGAGAGCTTCAATTTTAATCTCTAGCCTGTCAAAAAAAAAAAAAAAATGGTTAGTACAAACCAAGCATGTAAAAAAAAAAAAAAAAAAAAAAAGAGATTAAAAAAATAAAATAAAAATAAAAAAAAAAAAAAGAAAAAGAAAGAAAAATAGGAAAAAGAAGCATAATTTCTCTATGTATCATGTTGCTTACTGGAAACTCTTTGTACAGATTAATGCATACGCCGGTGGCTTTATATAGAAAATTTTTGAGATAACAGACAAAAAAGAAAGAGGAAAAATGCTGCCACCAGTGTTTAAGGTCAGACCTTGCAACTCATGCAGTCATAGTCAAAGAAAACTGCACCAACCTTGAATGCAGAAACAATGGCAGATTAACCAATGTCAAGCACTGTCAGGGCTGCCCAAGACCATAAATCCATGAAACCGACATTACAGGAGACTTCTACGGCCTTCGATTCACCAAACGTGAAAATGCCAGACCCAGATATCCGGCCACGCGCCACCACGCGCAGCCACAATTTCTCAACGAACCGCGGGCTAGTCCTTCAAATCTGTGCAAACCTGATCATAAGTTCACAAAACTGACCCTACAGAGGTCATCTACGGCCTTAGATCAACAAAACCCAAAAATTTTGGGATCAAAAGAGCCGCCACGCGCCGCCACAAGCTCGCGGTAACCGACTGCCTACTTTCTCAAAACTGTGAAAAAACTGTTCACAATTTCAGAAAACGGACAATACCAGCAGATTCCACGGCCTCAGATCTACAAAACCCAAAAATTTCAGGCCCAAACGATGAGCCACGCGCCTCCACGCGCCGCCATAAACTTCGGCGTTCAACCCACGCGCCTCCCTCAGTTGACACGCGCTCACACGCGCCGGAGATTCTATTCCACGCGCCACGCGCTGACACGCGCCACACGTGCCACACGCCGAGCTGTGTGACGTCATGGATGACGTCATCCCCCACTGACCTGACCCGTTTGACCAGACCCGGACCGGTTTGACCCGAAAATCTGACCCGGTCCGAACCGCAACTAAAAAAAAAAAAAAAGAAAAAGAAAAAGAAAAAGAAAATTCTTTGACCGAGTAGATCTTTGACTTTGACCAAAAGTCAAAATTTTCAAGATAGGCCTGTCCCACTCAGTTTTTCGAGTACATTCTGATTTTGGGATCCGTTTCTTCATTCGAAACTCGGAAATTGTGCAAACGTCTAATTTCCAAAAAAAAGTTGACTTTTGCATAAATGTTGACCAAAAGTCAAAATTTTTAAGATGGATCTATCTTGCTCAATTTTTCGCATACATTCCAATTTTGGAGTCCATTCCATCATTTGAGACTCGAAAATTACACAAATAACCCAATTCCAAGATAGTTGTCTTTTTTGTTGAAATCAACCCAAGGTCAAGATTTTCAAGCCAGACTTGTCTTGCATAATTTTTCGTGACTTAGAAATCACCAATCTAACTCACATCTCTAAAGTACTGACAATGTCCAAAATTAAAACTCTCAATATCAAAATTTGAGATTCATCCATTTAGTTTGGATCCACTCAAGGTTATTCTCCAGACTTCATCAAGGCTTCCCTTTCAAAAGTACAGATGAACTCTCACAAGTGTGTCTTGAACTTGAAATCACATCGGGTCACCCGTCCAACTCACCATTCCCCTGTCGGTGCCAAACACTCCCACCTACCATTCTTCATCTCTCTCACCTACCATTCTCGTTCCCTACCGGTCTCTAACCTACCATTCTCATCCACCGGTCTCACCAAAAATTCACATCCGCCATTCTCAACTATCCATCCACCAGTCTTCGTCTCTCCACTATAAATAGAAGGGCCGGATTCATCAAGAACTCATCCAGAAAAACACACTGAGTCATGAAATGAAGTTTTGCTTCTTTCAAATTTTCGAGTCCTCCTTCTCACAGCCATTTCTCACTATGACTTCATCATTCTCAACATTTAGCAACCAATATTGCTTCATAATCAGTTTGAAATCAACCCTTTCATGGTTCAGTAGAAACCCTCTTCACAACATCATTGTAGTTTTGAGAACCAAACAGATTTTGTTTCTCCCCTTAACGACCACAGTTGTTCATAAAATTACTCATAACAAGGTCTGTGTCGGCCTTCCATGCTTCCGTGAATTTGGTTGGCCAGGAAATCCAAGTCCAGCTGAGACACCTGTTCCTAACCTCAGGTCTCCTATAGTCTCTCTCCGATTGCTTGGTCTTCCAGCGGAAGCAGTGGTTCGGAACAAACAGCAGCTTGGCTGGTTTCTAAGACCAGAATCACAAGTTAGCTCCATCTTTCATTTTTCTGTGCTTTTCCAACAAGTAGCAGTAAATGAAGATGGTAAAAAGTGTTGGGGTATCCTACAAATTGTCTTTCATCCAACACTTGAAATAACCTCCGAGGCGCCAGCTCATCAAAATTCAACCTTTGGAGCCGGTAAATGGTTGCCAAAACCTTATGCCATGTCCCAACCACAGTGGGATCCAAAGGTCATCGTTGCTGGAACCTCAAAACACACTTTCTGGAATTACTCCAACTTAAATACAGCTTGAAGTATTTCAGAAGATACTCTTCTGAAATTACTTCAACTTAATGTCTGTCGGTCTGGTCCCATTACACAAGCACATTCGATGACTTACCGTCAGACCCCAAGCAACATACAGTCAATCCCGGATCCAAAGTTGTACTTCCCATAAACATCTACACCAGGGGATCCCCGACGTACAGGGCCAGTGCCATGGTGGTGTATGTTTCACCCATTCGCTTTGCTTCATCCCCGTCTTCTTCACCACCAACATCAGCATCACCAAAATCCCTAAACTTCTGAAATTACCTCAGCTTAACTTGAGTGAAACAATTACACATGTGCATTCAATCACTTTCCCACATGGCCTCACCATAATCCGAAGTACACTCTTCTGAGATGACTTCACCAGCTGTTCTTAAAAACACGAGGCTAGCCCCATGATTCTGTATGTTGTACCCAGCCACCATCCTCGCATCCTTCCCATCTTCTACACCTTGTGATCGCCGCCAACGATCCAAAACATACTTCTAAAGTTACTTCAACTTAACCTCTACTGAGAAGGCTCGGTCATGTGAGTACATTCAAATATTGGCAGACCCCTTTTCAGTCTCATCAAAGCCTTTCATATGGGTGGGTCTACTCCTCGGAAATTATCTCATCCTGTTGAAAGCTCCACCACCTTCAATTACTTCATTTGAAGAGCCAAATGTAAAAATCTATTTTCGAAACTCATTCCCACACCACACTCTGAAATTGTGTATGTGAACAAGTCTCGAGGGGGCATTTGTAGAGAGGGAAAATTCCCGACTTATCACAAGCTGACACGTCACACTACCAAGTCCACAAAATACAGTCAATTACAAAGTGCCACGTATTGCTGCTAGGGTTTACTATTGCTATTCAGAAGCCAACAGAAATTTGCCAAGTGTCATGCAAGAACCAATCATGCATCGGCTTGTGTAAGCGATGACCCAAGCAACCTCGCACGTGTAAGCGATGACCCAAGCGACCTCGCACGTGTAAGCGATGACACAAGCGAACCAATCAGATTGTGACATGTGTCACCAGTCAGACTCCGCCACGTGTCGCTCATCCACCCCAAAACTCCTATAAATAGAAGCCTTCCTGAGACATTGAAGGGAGAGATCAAGCCATCTGAAGCATAAGCAGCATCAGAGAAGATTCAGAAGTCCAGAAGCTCTGCCGGGACCAAGCTCTAAAGCCCCCAAGAACTTCAAGAACTTCAACCTTCGAATAAGAAGAACATTCGAAGAGAAATCATCAAAATCATCCGCCTAGATCCAAAAGTCCGCGGGAATCAAGCCTAAAGTGTCCGAAAACATCAACAAACCACAAATCAGTGAAGCTCTACGGATTCAAGCCTCTAAAGCTCCGAAGAACTTCCACCACAAATCCAAGAACACGAAGAACACACGAAGAACGCGAAGAACGTGAAGAACAAGGGATTTCTAACAAGCTCATAGCCAGAGATTCATTGTAATTCTGTTTTAGCAATCTTCGATCCATCTCTCAACCAAATTGAAAGATATTTTGTGTTCAAGTCATAATCATATTACCATAAATCCAAATCAATAAGTCTTGCAAGGAGATCGAATCAGGGGATTACTCTTTTGTAAACACAGAGATTTATACCGCAATCATCAATACAAATTCGTATTTGTGCAACTATTTTACTTGTTTGATTTATTTCGAACTAAGAAATTTAGTCGTCTACAAAAGGATTCTAGATTTGCACCCAAATTATTTCTTAGAACCCTAAAGATGTCCTTTTCTATCACCTAAAGATAAATAATACATATTAATGACTGATTAAACACAATTTTCCTTGAACGTTACTAAACCACATGAAAAAAAAAAAAATCATTTAAACCTATTTTAGTTTTTAAACATTTAGGATCAAAATAACAATTTTTCAAACTTAAAACGTGTATTTTACAATTTAATCTAAATTAAAGAAATCACGTAACATGTAAAAACTGAAAACCAATATATAGTTTGGTGCATTCATTTTCTTTTTTATGGAATTAAAAAGAACTTAATTTATTGATGTACCTCTTCATGAAAGCTTTGTGTAACAGACTCATTGTCTGAAGCTCTCACAAGAAGATAGAGCCTTTTCACATTTTGTTTAACCCTTAGTATATTCTCCACAAACACTGCATGCATTTTTTCAAATAGGGTTATCACTTATCACTAACACCAACATCCTTCAACACATGAACACACAAAATTATAAACAAGCAAAACACTCACGTTGTGCTATACATAAACGAGAGGAGCCAAGGAGGGAGAGGGAGAAAGAGAGAGAAACTTTTGCTAGAAAGCCTCTAGCACCAGTGACTAAAATAGCCTTGTTCTCAAAAAATTGGACTATACCTTCCATGGGACAAGGAAAGAGAGTAGTTGATGATAATGATGATGATCTCACTGCAAATAGTGGATGACTTCTATGAATTCTTCCTTACTTTTTATAGTACGTTTTGGCAGCCATTAAGTTGCGAATATTCCCATGGCTGCTTCTTTCTATTTTGGGCTATTAATCAATTAAATTGCATTGGTACGGCACATGAAAGGAGGGATTCTCTTCAATTTATCCTACCAACTCCACAATCGTAAGAATTAAAAATAAAAAAATAAAAAATAAAAAAAAATCATACAAAAACAACTTTAGGAAAAATAAAAATCCCCTAAGCAAAAGGAAAAACAAAACATCCCAATGTGTCTATAAAAAATAAATCCCAATGTGGCATCATATGTTTAGTTCTTTTGCCCCATAAGTCACTATAGAGCTTATTATAAATGCATACATATTGGTGACCCTTATTAGATATCCAATTTTGTTTAAAAAAAAAGACAAAATTTAGCTACAAAACTGGTTGTGGTATAAGGCTACAACATTACTTAATAAAATAAATATTATTATATATTTTGAAAATCTAACTGTTGAATTATATGTTCTTTACTGTTGAATTATATGTTCTTTACGCTATTAATACACATGTCAAATTTTGTATCAATCGGATATTATTTACTATATGATCTATATGCTTATATTTTATGCATAATTTTAAACTACGAAAACTTGTAATTTAGACAATTTATTGCTGATATAGCTATTAATTTTAAATTTTTTTGAAATTTTGCAAACATAGAGGATATAAGAAAAAAATGTAATTCAATGATGGATTTGTCAAAATTCACCTCCAATAGAAAGATATTGAGTAAAGTTGTAATTTAATGTTATAATCAATTTTGTAGCTAAACTTTGTTAAAAAAAAAAAAAAAAAAAAAAAACAAAATTGAAGCAATGTGGGGAAGGGTGCATAGGCCACACGAGTTAATTTGGAACTTCCTTTCAAGAGTCACTGCAGTAGTAGTTTACACTTTACATAGGTACGTGGATTGTAACATGGTATACAAGTTTGATCACTAAGTTATCACCTTAATAACTGTGAAGACATTTGACTGTTTTTTTTTCCCATCTCTTATTGCACAAATTATTTTGTAATTTGTGTTTTTTTGGTAATTTTGACACCAGGATCTTAAGTTACATTCTATAAGTTTTGATTTTCATAGAAAACTCTATAAAAAAAAGTTTTAACATTTATTGTTAGGTTTGTCCTCGATATATTCTCTGTCCTAAAGGACATAACAATTCTTTAGATTTTCATCGTGGGAAAGATGATGTATATGTTTGGTGTCATCTTTAATGTGACTTCTTATTCAATTCAACTGTGGATTGGTGAAATTGTGGATTGGTGAAACTAAAGAAGAAGATTATTATTCTATTAAGTGGACATTTTTATAAAAAAGTCTTTGTTACTTTCTAAGGAAATCTTGTCTTTTACGTTATTCTAAATTTTTTTAGGGTCTCAATATGTTACTAATTTCTAGATTACATTATTCTAAATTTTTTTAGGTGATGTAAATTTATGCTTCCCTCTATTCCTTGGGTGTATCTGCCAAGTGTTCGACAAAAGTCCTCCAAAAGCAACGGGTGTAACTTGGCATTTTGGCACCTATGGCTGAAATTTGCGTTGTTTTTTGGAAGCTCAAGTTCGAAATCGTTTCTTCCTTAATCCTTATACCATAGTTTTTGACTGAGTAATTTCACTTTCTCTCTCCTAATCCTTCTAATAGAAGCACTGGCAGTCCTTTTTATTTGATAATTAGGTGCAGTTAGTGAATTTAGTTTTGTTAGTTTCCCCCCTTAAATTTTAACAAGTTTGGGAAATGTTAAACACAGACTAGAAATTTTCCCTTAGTGAATTAGTAATCTCGCTATCTAATTGTTTCTTATCACGTCACTAAAAATTTTAGTGTTTATTTAATGGATTAAAAATCCTATGGGTTTTATGCTAAAAATGTTATATCTAGTAATATTGTTAAATATAGCCAATGATAGATTAGAAAATTTCATTACACTTGTGCCACATGTCTATTAACTTTGTATATAAAAGGATAAAAGATACTTATTAAAGGAATATATACGTGTGTTTTATGTCATGTTTCATATGAATTATTTCATTCTTATCACAAGTTTATATTTGTATAATTTAGATTGAATAGAATATTGCTTAATTATGATTCCAATTAATGCAATTAATGAAATCTTTGATAGTTGCATAAGAGATTTGAGATTTAGTTCTGCCTATATAAAAAACCGATTGGTGTTTTAGTGTGATGATAAATAATACAATCATCAAAAGTGGACGACATATGTTGAAACTCTATATTATATATATATATATATATATAATAAAGACAAAAATTAAAGAATAGAAATTGAAGAGAAAAAAAGATGAAAAAAATCTCATCCAAAACATGGGGCCTATTATAATTTGGGTTCTATCCTAGAAAAAAAGTATTGAACAGTGCTCCCGAAGGAATTGGGCTTCTTTTTTTAACGTTAAAATGGATTTGGTTTTATTAGGAAACGAGGTAGCCAGGCCCTGTACTTTCTCACTCAAAATCTCATTCAATTGTAATTGCTTTACTCTTGGAAAGTCCTGAAGGTCCTCCTCTGCTGAATAGTTAACCGCCTATAAAGTATAAAGCCCATGTTGAGTAACTCAGCAATATCCTTGAAGAAATCAAAATCTAACCTTTAATTTTAATTTCACCAAAATCCAACTGCAAGCCCAAACCTTATCAACGATTCAACACCCATGCCTTTAACAAATCGAAAGTCTTATAATTTAACTGGTAGACACTTTCTAATGTTTTTAATCAAAATATTATGAGTTCAAATCTCACTATTGAAATATAAAAAGGCAAATTTCAAAATCTGTATTTATTGAGAGGATGTATTTGGTGGGATTTGCTGTGGTAATGAAGGTGGTTTTAGTGATTTAGCCTGTTTTGGACTTTGGGGCTGAAACTGCCGGTGCTGTTGTGGGTTTAGATGGAGCTCCGGGTTTAGTAGTTTGAAGTTAAATTTGGCCCCCAAGATTGGATTTTTTTTTTTTTTTTCTCAAAATATTTTTATCAATCTCTTTTTTAAAACAGTTTTAAAATTTAAAGAAAGGTAAACCCTGAAAAAAAAAAAAAAAAAAACAAAAAAAAAACAAAAAAAAAAAAACAAAACTTAAAAAAAAAAGGTGGAAATTTTTTGGGAGGAAAATTTCATTCAAAATTTGTGTATTTTCACTCTATTTTATACTTCTCCTCTCAAGACTCTCCTCAAGATTTTCAATGTGTAGCACAGTGACCAAAGAGCTCGTCCAAAACTCTTTCAGAATCTCAATGAATATCGGAAAGTTTTGGCGCATTATTTAAATTGGCTCATCATTTAGAGGGATACAAGCTCGAGTAAGTATGCATCATAATTGATAGATTGAAATAGGGTGTTTACAATATACATTATCAAATATTGGTTTACACTTAGTGAACCAAGCATTTTCTGATATGTACACTCATATCAGGCCCCTGGAATATGGGTGTACATAATGCAGTCTTCCCAGTTCCCAGTCAATGCACTTAAGATCAAAGTTAAACAAATGGGCACCAATATATTAAAATGATGATATTCAAGTTAAAAAAAAAAAAAAAAAAAGGGTGATATATTATAGCATAGAGAATACCAATACTGAGGGGACTTCGTTTTTGTGGGCGTGTAGTGCATAGTTTTTAATTAGAGTTTAAATTCTGTCTGGATGTGGCGTAAACCAAGGGGTTCACGCCACCAATAATATGACGCCACGTCAACACCCAATTAAAAATCTCATTAAAATGAAAAGAAAAAACAAAAAAACAATGAACTTCAGTGTTGATGTTATCGGAGGCACAAGGAAGCTGAAGAAGTCACCACCATCGGTGATTTTTTTTTTTTTTTTTTTTTCTTGAAGATGAATATTCATTCATAAAAGAAAGAAACGTTACAGCCAAAAACAAAGCAAGACGAAAGAACAGAGGAAGAGCAGCACACAAGCACCAAAAGAGACTATGAACAAAGACACTAGCTAAGAGGACTGGAGATTTAAGAAGCTGAGTTGGAACAACTCTAGAGATAGTTAATGACCTGCTATGTACAAAGACACCATGACTAGGTCAATGATTTGGACCATTTGGTCATCTCTTCCTCCTAAATTTTATTTTACCAAACCTTAAAAACAAAAACAAACCCCACCACCACAATAGACCAAGAACCCAGGCTCCAAAACACACATGCAAAAGCAAAAGCTTCAAAATTTAATCACCTACAAATAGCGGAGACACCAAAACCTGGTCTTCCCCCACCAAAATCCACACCTTTATTCCCATATGCAAATCTTGAGCCAAACCCACAAACTTGCACACAACCCAGATTGGATATGTATCTTAAAAAGATTGTACCTTGGATAATGAAAATAGGAAAAAGAAAAAAGAAACTTAGATCAGTAGCGACTTCTCCAGAGCCTTTTGGGTAGCATCTCCGATGGCAGGGAGCTAGGGGCTATGTCTTAGCTGGCTTGGAGGTTTGATTGGTTCTGACTTTTGAGGAAGATACAATTTTGGTACATGAATTTTTAGAGGCAAGATTATGCGTGATAAGTTTTATTCTTTAGTTTGCAATTAACTGATGTGGCGCAATGTGACTGATGGGGTTTTACGTCCCATCCGGACAAAATTGGCACTCTTTTAATTAACAAGACTTTGGAAGGAAATACTATATATATATATATATATATTTTTTTTTTTTTCTTATCTTTCAAGAGTACGTAAGATAAAAATGGGAAATACTAAAGTAAAAAATAAAATAAAAATGTTGTGTTCCTAAAACTAATTACAATTTTTTTTTTTTCAAAACCTTTTCATCGCTTTCTCAATATAGCCAAATGGACTGCAATAGAAATTTGAGTGAATGGATGTGGCTAGGTATGAAAATTGATAATGTGTCAAGTTTATTGGGTTTTTCAGCTCAACCCAAGCTTAATAGTGATGGTTGAGGATTTTCTTTAAACGGATTAATTTGGAGTTTGTTTGGATTCTAAATTTGAATTCCTTGATGGTTTTTGCATTTTACAGTGATGCCTAATTAGATACCTGAACCCGACATGATTATGTATTTAATTTATTAAGATAACCTAGTCATTAATTTTAAATACAAATGCAAGAAAATAATTTGTTTTTAACAAAGGTGTCTCTTTTTCTCTCTTAAGATATTATTTAGTTTAGTGCAAACGTGCTTACTAATACTTAAATTTAGATTATAAATGTATTTAAATTATTATTGTTTATCTAATAAACAATTAATTCCAATATAATATTGGGATACAATCTCTCTCTCTCTCTCTCTCTCTCTCTCTCATAAGTTACATTAATCATTTTTTATGTCCACGATGTATCAAAATTCTAACATTGCCAATAAACAAAGATACCACAACGATATAGCCAACATTTGAAGCTATTGACCCGTGCATTGTTTGTTCTACAACATCATAATCCAAATTCTCACCATATCCTTTTTAATGGTATAGAAAACCCAATACTCTTTGAAAATAACATGAAACTAATTCATATTTTTTCATGTGTAAAGGTTCAAACTCACTTGTAAACGTAGAACTTGGGAATTATAATATTGTCCAACTTTTTGCAGTCAAGGATGGAAAAGTATTATAGTAATTTATTTTGTTAATTCTTATTTCATTCATCCACATGTGTCTTTTTAGAATAATGAAGCGTGAAATAAACTTAAATATTATTTGCAAATACTTGGAGAGTAGAAAAGGGAAAATGCGTAAATCTGACCTTTAGAGTTTAGACCATTGTGTGTGACCCTGTTCTTTGAACTAGGCCATACCCTTGAGGTTTGTCGAGGTCGCTCGAATTTTGTGGTTGTCAAACGTTCAATCTATGCCTTATAATGAATTAACCATCCATTTGGTCTCCTCTCCACCATAAGACCCAAAAATGTGTACTTTGTTTCTTTACTTCAGTGGTGTGGACCCTCAAGGAGTCAAGGTATAGGCCATAGGATTTGAGACCTATTTATCTCCACCATCTCGGCCCAATCTTAGATTGCAAAAGTGGTCAAAGAAATGGGAATGTGCAGAGTGAAGAGATGATCAATTGGTATCATCCCATGTTATAATCTTGGTCCAATATCTTGTTATTCATAGCCCTCGACTAAGTTGAGAGACCTTTGTTGTAGGAAGAGCTTAATGGCTAATATCGAATCCCCACAAATGGTGCCAAACTTATGATGCCAAAAATCATCAATTGGGTCAATCATCCAAACTAGTGTTTTTTATGGGCTTTTAAGATCTGGAAGAATAAGAAAGCTAATGAAAGAGATCACCGGGTTGTGCCCAATGGAGAAGCCTCTGATGCTTGAGTTAGTATCAGCTCATATATTTTGTATATAGATGATATTTTGTAGTCTTTTTGATGTACTTTAGTAAGTGAAATAGATTGTCCCTTTTATAGGTGACTTAGGTAATTATTGTACATAAATGAGGGTGATACTGATTATTACTCTAATTGTAACATTCTTTGTCTTGATGAAAGTTTAAGATCTTTAATGGTCATTATTGAATGTATTGATTGGTTACTTATCTTTCTTTGATGGCCTACTAATGACACAATGGTCATCCATTAAGATAGACGACTTAATGATTTTTATGAACTCAACACTCTTCATAAATAATATGAAACTAATTCATATTCTTTCATGTGTAAAGGTTCAAACTCACTTATAAACGTTTAAAGGTGAAGTTTCGTCACATTATTGATCAGCACCTTTGAGAATTGTGAAGACCTCTCACGTATGTTTGCAAAAAAAAAAGACCTCTCACGTACGCTTGATTAGACAATTACATTTACAAATTTCTCGCACGTGGTTTCATCAAAAACCTTATAGATCAACATTTGAGCTCGCTGATCATTCTTTTAAGCCTTTTGCAAGGACTATTTGTGATTTGGAGTCAAAGGTTTTTTTGATCTTGTAAGTTGTAACTATACATACAATTTTCCCACTAATTTCTATTCATTTTGGAATACGAGTGAGTCTTTCAGTTCAAAGCCCCAGTAATCAAAGTTTTCTTTGGTAAGTCAAGAAAATTAAAGAGACAATCTTGTTAACAATTTCGATTCCCACCATAAGAATTTTCACTCAAAATTCGCTTCACTACAAGTTGGTTGGCTTACACATGCATCTAAACAATCTCAAACATTCACAATAAAATATTGAAGGGAGAAAGAATAAAAGAAGAGAATTCTTTCCCTCTTGGTTACAAATGGGTATGTATACTCCAAATACAACCCTTCAACTCCCTTTTCACACTTTATTAATTTGTAATATACATTTATTTAGCTCCTCACATCTATTCATTTATTTCTTACATATTTAATTTCTGAACACTAATTCACTTCAAGTAAAATTCTAAACAGAATGGTAACTAGCTAGGTAGATTGCTATTGCCTTATTGATGAATGAAATTTCAAATCACACAACATTTTGCGAAATAAAAACAAACAATCCCTCAAAGTTATGGTTTCATTGAGTACTTTGTCAGACCAGGAATATGAGTGTTCATAATGTAGTCTTCCCAGTCAATGCACCTTGGGTCAAAGTAAAACAAATTTTCATCGACATCACTCTCTCTAATCGCCACTCTTAGCTTTTCTGTGTTAGAGTCATCAAAGCTGTATGGAAAACAAAAGCTTATTATTATCAGTGGCTACATTGAATACACAATTGAAAAAATAATCATTACAATAAACAATACCAACCTGCCTGTAAAAAATACATATGGTTTGTAGAGGTCAACCAATCGCATCACTACTCTGACCTTCCGGTTAAGATTAATATATATGCCCCGATAATACTGGCAAAGCACCAGATTTGCTAACCATAACACCTTCAAAGAATATTGTTAGAAAGAAAAAAAAAATTGTGATATTATAGTATAGAGAATACATATATTGAGGGGACGATTTTCCTGTGATAATGCATGTTTAGTGTCTGATTCAAAATCATTTTAGTGATAATGCATTTTTTTCTGTGATAAGGCATGTTTAGTGTCTGATATTATTGTAGGGTTGTTTTGACTTAGTGACATACTTAACAATTTAGATTAAAAATTTCACACCCACACGCCACTTTGTCCAATGGCCAGTGCACATAGGCACAATTAGTTAATTAGATTACGGGATATTATAAATTTATATATAGTGATTGTCATTAGGTGGGATTATATGATTATTTTTAACATAATAGCTTAAATCTATAGTTCTTTTTGTGCATTTGTCTTATCTAATTCATTGAGTGGTTTGTGATTTGTGTTTGTTGACTGGGAACTATGGCATTTTTAGGCTTACTAAATAGACTTCTTACATTGTATTTTTTTTTTCCTTTATTTTTTACTTGGCAATAATTACTAGTCTTTTTGTTAGGAAATTATTGGACATATAGTGAGATAATAAACATAAATTTTATTTGATTCATAAATTATGAGAAAGTCAACCACAATAATTGAGTTTTTAAGGGTGTCAAGTTATATGTTGATAGACAACTGCATTGCATTGTATTAATAAACAATTATTTTGTGTTGTTTCATTTGTGTATATTTGGTTAATACTAAATGCATGCTAGTTTAGTTTTTCATTAAAAAAAATTGATTCATACTTCACTTCTCAATTAAAATCCTGCGTCCATCCATGTAAAAAATTATTACTAAAAACAGGAACCAAACAAGCACAGTACTTTCATTTTTCATGTATATGATTTTGGTCACAAAGTAATTAGCCGAAAGCATACCTTCAATGGCAGTATATATCGAATATCCATGTATGCTTGAAAGCTAGCAATACTACTAAAAATTTTCGGATTGGGGACGTTGATTGACCTTCCATTTCTATCAATCCACGGATTTTGAGTGAAGTACCGGAAGGTAAAAATTGAAAGACTAGAGAGTTTCACTGGATTTCTCAATGAAGAACCCACATGGAAGATGATCTGAGAAGACTTATTTGCATGAGTCACCATGGCCATAATAATAGAATTTACCACCATGTCTGCTGGTATCTGCAAGACTTTCAAAATTCAATATTGAAAGCTTGTTGAAAATAATGACGTAGGCAAACACAAGCATATAAGCCGGATATATAGACTTATCTACATGTGTTTCCTTAATGAGTAAAGAATGAATTTAACTCACAACATCTAAGATTGAATTAGGATGGCCAAGAAAGATTTTCAATCTCCCTTTACCGTAGGCAGTAATTACACCATCCATGGTTCTGTAACATGGAAATTCCATTTAACAAAGCGTGAATCAATCATGAAAATAGGAGGAAAAAAAAAAAGTCTAGAATAGTGTTATTTTTCTTGATTGTTTTATAGGTAAACGATGGGGGTGACAAGTGGGGTTTGAACCACAAACATAGAGCATCACAAATGATGCCGTTATTACTAAACAGTCACTTGAGCCACTTTATTTTCTTGATCAACTTATCTTCTCAATTACCCAACCAAAAAATAAAAGATAGTTTTTCAGAATTGTGGGCTTGTATAATTCCATGTCAAATTATGATTACCTCGCGCCTTCAATCCAACCTGAAAATGGTTCTTTGTAAGTACTGGTTACCATGGTGGGACGTACGATAGCCAAGGGCAGATTCTGATGAAATTGTCCTAAAATCATTTCTCCCAGTGCCTTCGTATATACATAGGTGTTAGGCCATCCATATAATTTTGCCCTTGCAATTAATTAAAAGAAACAAATCAAATTAAAAAAATAAGGAAAAAGAAAAAGATCATCTACAAAAGTCTTTGTTTTTAGAGTACTACATTCTAGTATATACATAATACACACAAGCTACAATTTACAAAAGAGCTTATGACTTTAAGTGTACGTTTGGCTGGCACGTTTACTTTTTTTTTTTTTTTTTTTTTTTTTTTTTTTTTTTTTTCACGCGTTTTCAACGAAATTGTACTGTAGTAACACTGTAGCGGCTACTGTTCATCTGTTCAATGAACAGTAGCCGCAATAGTTAACTTTTCAGCAAAATTTTTACTGTTTATGGACCCACAAATTTCACTTTTCAGCAACTTTTTCATTAAAAATTGGTTCCATGGTACTATTTACACATTTAAAAATTATTTGCTACAGTATTTTTCAGTTTTCAGTTTTCAATTTTCAGCTGTATCCAAACGGACCCTAAGTCACAATTTCAAAGTTTGAAATCGTGACTTAAACTCATGAGTTCCCTTGTAAAATGATGTTGTGTGTACTATGTGTGTACACTTAGTTGTATACACTAGTCATTTCATTTATTATTTCAAAAACGTTTTTAGTAAATACATATGATTGACATGAAGGTGACAACTATTATGTCATTAGAAATTTTATTAAAGGATTTTCAACATATTTTGTAAGATTCTTAAAAACCTTTTAATTCCCAAATCCTTCATGGTGGATGTGATCTCTTCATTCGTGGCACCTTGCACTTGTAATCTATTTAGGTATTCCTCCACGACTTCTTTTTCGGCATTGATAACTAATCTTGAGGTTCCCTTTGGCGTGTCTTCCATGTGTAATGGGCTCTCAAGTATGTTGCCCCCCTTTTCGCTAGACACATAAGCTGTAAAAACAACAACGATAGTCTATTGAGGAGAGCTTAAGTAAACTAAATCAATTTATAAGGGCAGAGTTCAAGTCTACACTGACCGGTTGATACATGGAGAAGCACCTTCAATTTAATACATTTCTTTGCAAAGTTCAAAACATGCAAAGCTCCATATGTGTTGATGCCCAATGCAACATCATATCTAAAGAAAGGAATAAAAAAGGTAAAATAGTTTCATTGTTTAATTATATGAATCATTTTGACCATGCACACAATATTGTTCTTTGTTACCTTTCATCAAAGTTTGTTGTAGCAGCAGAATTTAAGACGATGTTTATTTCTTTCCACATCTCTTCTATTAATATAGAATCTTTGATTCCAAAATTCTCGTCACTGATGTCACCAGAGATAGGAGTAACCCTTTCAAATATAAAGGATTCTAGATTTGCACCCAAATTATTTCTTAGAACCCTAAATATGTCCTTTTCTATCACCTACAGATAAATAGTACAAATGACTGATTAACACAATGTTCCTTGAACGTTACTAAACCACATGTAAAAATAATAATAATTTATTTAAACCTATTTTAGTTTTTAAACATTAAGGATCAAAATAATAATTTTTCCAAACGTAAACACGTATTTTACATTTCGCGCTAAATTGAAGAGATCATGTAACATGTAAAAACTGAAAACCAATATGTAGTTCGGTGCATTCATTTTCTTTATTAGAGAATTAAAAAGTACTTAATTGGTGTACCTCTTCACGAAAGCGTTGTATAGCAGACTCGTTGTCTAAAGCTCTCACAAGAAGATAGAGCCTTTTCACATTTGGTTGAACCCTTAGTATTTTCTCCACAAACACTGCATGCATTTTTCAAGTAGGGTTGTCACTTATCACTAACACCAACATCCTTCAACACATGCACACACAAGATTATAAACAAGCAAAACACGCACGTTGTGCTATACATAAACGAGAGAAGCCAAGGAGGGAGATAGAGAAAGAGAGAGAACCTTTTGCTAGAAAGCCTGTGGCACCAGTGACTAAAACAGTCTTGTTCTCAAAAAATTGGAGTATGCCTTCCAACTCCATGAGAGGAAAAAAAAATGAGAGAGGGAGAGAGTAAATGATGATGATCTCCAGCAAGAAGTAGATGATTTCTAAGGGGGATTTGAGAGTCATAGGCTCATAGCTTTCTTTTTTTATATAGTATGTTTTGGCATCTTCCTGCTTCTTTCCTTTGTTGGGTATTCATTAGAAAACAATTGTGTTGTTACGCTATTTCCAAATGTATTTTGATTGCTGAATGATCACCCTACTGAAGTAGAGTAGGGTAGTTGAACCACAAACCATTAAATTCTACACATTGTCGCACCTAATTTACGTTGCTGTATAGAAAACTATAAAACTACAATAGTGGTAGTTAGTAGCAGTTTGTCTGTTGTTCAAAAATAAATTATAATCTCATTTTCATATACGTTTATCTTGCCCCTTTATTTGCATTGTTTTTTTTTTTTTTTTTTTTGATGAACTTTATTTGCATTGTTTTACAAGGCTTATTAGCAAGGCATTAATGATTACAATGGTATAGTCAAAAAATTTAAATATATATATATATATATATAATTTTATAAATAAAATTGATTACAAAAAGGTGGCGGCTACGTCCTGAAGTTGACGACTGATGAAGTGTATAATTCCTCTACCATTTCTACTCCACATTTTCAAAGTCGTAAGAATTTCTAAACTTTCGCTTTCAAAAAGAACTTTAAAAAGCAATAATAATAATAAATAAAATCACACACACAAACAAACCCTAGCTACTTAATTAATAGCTTCGCACGCTATTAATCTCCTAGGGGATGCATGGGCCACACACGCTAGTGACACCATTGTGTCGGCAACATACACTCTCTCTCTCTCCCCAATAGTAAATAAAAACTGCAAAGTTGAGTTTTTGTTTCTATTACTGATAATCAGTAGTACTATTACTGATAATCAGTAAAGTTTTCGTTTTGAATATAGTAATTAAATTTGTTCCTCAAAAAAAAAAAAAATAATAATGAATGCTGTAAAAGTATTTATTAATGGACCAATTTATGAAAAGTTTTACGGAAAAAAAATTAATATTTTGAGAGTTTTTATATTTTTTTATAAAAGTTGTGTTAAAATTTAATTTTAATAATATATGCTCTTAGTGCATATATTAATAAATCACTTTAGGAAATTTTTTATAGAAAAATGAAAAAGTTACTAAACCATAAAGGCACACATTAATCGAATTCTTAAAATTTTTTTAAAATAATTTGTTAATAAATGCTCTAAAAGCACCCGTTAACTTGACAGCAAAAAAAAAAAAAAAAAAGAATAGTAGTTACATTTAGTACAGTGATTACTCTGCAGTGGGGTTCTTTTGACCTACTTAGTGACATGCTTATCAATTAAGTTTAAAAATGCCTCACCCACGCCACTTTGTTCAATGCCCAGTACACATAGACAAAAATGAGAACTCATAAATAAATTTATATTTAGTTATTGTCAATAGGGAGGTTTAAATCATTACGTTTTAACTTAATAGCGTAAATCTTAGTTATTTTTGTCTATATGTTTGATCTAATTCATTGAGGGAGAAAAGTTTTGCTGCAAAAAGAAATCATCATGTGTCTAAGGGTGCACATGACCAAGTGGTTTCTTAGACACTTACCCCTTTCTTTTTACCGCCACATAATTATGTATGCATACAAGTATGCAGTAAGACTTTTCCCTTCATTGAGTGGTTCACTTCCCTCTTTCGTTCCAAGTTTATGATTTGTGTCTCTGTTTCTTGAGCACTATGGCATTGTTAGGCTTACATAATTAATAAAAGTCCTCACATTATTATTATTATTATTATCAATCATCTTGAATTCTTTTTTACCTAGCAACAATAGTTAGTGTAGGGACCGGATTCGAGCACTATTCCTTGGAAACGAGTGAACTCAAGCCCAGCTGGCCTAGTACAATGAATTTATAGAGAGTGGGTTAAAGAACTAGGCCCTAGTGAGAGTTGTACAATTAAGCATGGTAATCTAAGGATCGATTGATAAGAACTCATACTGAAAAGTCTCGAATTAGGCTCCTCGGCCACTTTCTTATATCACTTCTTTCTTTTTCTCTCCCTTAGGATTGGGTTACAAAGATTATACAAATTCTATCACTCCTCTCCCAAAAGTCCCGTCCCCCATTCTGAAGGACTGGTTACATTTTATATCCCCAGTTTAGTAAATCTCAGCCCTCCATGTGTCGCTTCTCTAGGTCATCATACCAGTGCCTGTCCCATTAGCCACCTTCCATCCTTTCTGTGGATGGTAGCAGCTGAGGCGGCACTGTTCAGGGGTCATTTCTCCATTTAATGCGGCCAGAACGTCAGTTGTAGGCATTTAATGTGAAGGTGACAATTCCTCCTGGGATTGCTCCTCCACCATGCTCCTATGTCTAATCCGCTGTACCTGCTTCTGTCTTGGACGACTGTGAAAGTTCATCTCCGAGAACACCTTGTTTTTCCTTACAATGATCAGTGCGTGCCAAGGACGTGGTTGTCCTCGGCAGTATTACGGGCGGAAGGACTCGTCCTCGGACGCATCCTTATCCTCGGTATGGGCCTTGGGCTTAGCGTAGAGTGGACCGGGGCTACCAAATTCTCTGGCCCCACAGTTAGTATTTTTGTAAGAAAATTATTGGATATATAATGAGATAACAAACATAACTTTTATTTATTTTGTTGGTTGTGGAAAAGTCAACTACAACATATGACTATATGAGTTTTGAAGAAAGTTGAGTTCTATTTTGATAGAAAATTATATATATTGCAATGTATTAAGAAATAGTTTTCATGTAAAAAAAAACTGTTGCGAAAAACAGGAACCAAATAAGTACTGTACTTTTAATTTTTCAGGTATATGATTTCAAAGTAATTAGCCAAAAACATACCTTTAACGGCAGTAGACATTGAATAGCCGTGTGTGCTTGAAACCTAACAATATTGCTAAAGATTATTATCTTTGCAGACATTGATTGACTTTCCATTTCTATCAATCCAAGGATATATATATATATATATATATTTTTTTTTTTTTTTTAATTAATACTAAACCATCAAATATATTAGATCATAAAACCTCTGCTAAGAGCATTCTCATTTAGCATTTACCATTTCAAAATCCTACTTTATCAATTTTAGCATACCACTTTACAATTCACCAAACATCAAACATTCTATTTTTTTTACAACTTCATTTAAATATATATATTTTTTTTTATTTTACCACTGTATCTCTCTCTTTCATTCCACCACTTTCTTCTCAATCCAACTGTCCAAGCAATCCCAGTCACAACCACACCCACGACTAGCCACTACCAGCCACCACCACCATATAAAAAAAATAAAATAAAAATAAATAAATAAATAAACCACCAGCCGACAGCCACCACAATCCCTAACCACCAAAATCACAAACCCAAACCCACAACCTCATCACCACCAAAACCCACATCCTCATACCACCATCAACTAGAAAAACAAAAACAACCCAGAGACCCATAACTGCCGCAACTAGTACCGCCTCAACCACAGCAACCATGCCTCAACTACAGCAACCACACCTCAGTCACAGTCAACCATTGTCACAACCACGGTCACAACCCCAACCACCACAATCACAACAAAATGCAACCACCACATCCAAAAAAAATTAATCACCCAAAACCACCATCAATGCCACCCATAACCTGCAAATCCGAACCCCACCACTGCAGCCCAGCCTCACCCCAATACCAACAGCCACCACAAAACCCACCACCTAACCACCCACCCAGATCTGATGTTGAAGCTCCAAATAGCACACATTTAGCATAGTGAATGAGACAAATCAAAGAAATTGCCTCCGATTTCGATTTCTCATCGCTTTGGTTCTGACTCTAAACCTCTTCTTCTAGATTTTCAATTTCTTCTTTACAACTCGAAGCGTCATGAAGCCCCAACTTGAAGAAAATCTCAGCAAGCTTAGATTGTTCTGGAACAATATCAATCTTGATCAAATCAAGCAAACCCAAAACGGCACGTTTAACCTCGTTGTCTTTGGGATCCATTTAAGGCTTATTGTTGGAGCACTGTTTTCTGATCAAAACAACAAGCTCTTCAATGTCCTTGTTCAAATCGAACCACAAAACCCACCACCACCCACCCACCTCATTCTCAACCCCAACCAAAACCCACCACCCCAATCACAACCCCAGCCAAAACCCACCACCCCGATCTCAACCCCATCAAAACCATCACCGAGCACCACCAAAACCAACCAAATTAGACCCACAAAACCCACCAAATCATGACCACAATCGCCGACCACAAACCCTTGAACCTTAACGGAGAGCAAATAAGTGAGGAAAAGTGAGAAAGTGAGAAAGTGAGGGAGAACCAAAGAACGAGAACAAGAGAGAGAACTAAAGAACGAGAGGGAGAGTGAAAAAGTGAGCCATGTCTAAGGAGAGAGAGAATTAGAAATCAATAAAATATTATACAATCTTGCTACAGTACGCTCTTAAAAATGAGAGTGCATTGTAGCAAGATTGCAAATTGATGGAAATTTAGACCCCTTAAACTAACCAGATTAACCTAGTTAATTAGCCAAGTGATTAACTTAGTCAATTTATGCAAATCTAGGTTATCACAATCACACAATCATATCAAGAATATATAAAACAGCGAAAAATAAATAACACAAGATATGATGACCCAGGAAACCACACGATAAAAACCTGGGGAGGATTTGACCTAGCTATCATCAAGGTAAACCTGAATCCACTATGAAAGAATCGAAGTTCATACAAAAGGACTTACAAGCTCCCCGCTTGACTTCCTAATGCTACCCACCAGTAGAACTTACTGACACGACCGCGTGCAAGCTCCGAATCCACGGACTCCTTCTTTCTTGGATTCTCCAATCAACTATAAGCTCCCCACTTGTTTTTCTTTAAGCTCCCCACTTGTTTTTCTTTAAGCTCCAATGGCAGCAACCGAGTTGATCATCAAGATGTTGAAGTAATCTCTACCTTGAAAACCCTAAGTTTATGTAAAGGAAAGCTCCTCTAGATCTCACAAAAGATTTACACAAAATAGAAAATATGAGCAACAATACAACTGAAGCAGCTCTCCAAAAGCATGGCTAGGGTTTTGCCTTATATACCTAGGGCAAAAACATAAAACCTTAAATGTTTAATAAGGTAGGGCTGAGTTGGAAATTCTGCAGAAAAAACGATCTAGCCGACTTTCGATCGATCGAGCCAGGCCGAAAGTCACAAAGACTTCTACAGCCACTCGATTCCAACTTTACAATAATTAATCAACTTTGAGCAAGCCTAAACAAGACTAAATATATTATTTTGATCATGGTTTGCAAACATTACACATTAGAGTTCTAAATACATTAAATCCTAAATCTTTAGAACCTAACAAACTCCCCCTTTGGCAATCCGTGACAAAATACAAACTAAAAGCTCAAAGTGTACAAAGTAAAAGCCCTTTACAAAAAGTAATGCTCATAAAATAAAATTCAATCCTAACTACTATCCATCAGTTGCAAGTGTAAACAGCAGCTAAATTGAATCAACCTGTATATTCCTGAAACACTCAACAAACGCATAAACGCATGTGTGACAGAAAAACAGTAAATCAACAGATATGAAAACTAACTCTCCCCTTAAGTTAGATACACCAAAAAAAATATTCTTGAAAGTTCACACAACACATAATAAAGACATATATCAATGAATAACTCATAATATAAATCAATAAATAATGAACACATGAATCAAGAATCATATATAAAAAATAATGTTATCTCCCCTAACAAGAATAGCCCAAAAATGATATCAAAAGAAAGTATACACGGTGAAGCACCTAGATACAATCTAATAACTCAACTAGCTCCGTAAAAACAAAAGAAACTCCCCCTAACAACAAAATCTCTTCTACAAGTCTCGCAAAACTACTCCCCCTATTTGTGACGGAATGCCAAAGAACAATCACATGTCATCAAAAGGAGGTGGTAAGGGTGAACGAAAATGCGCCAAAGCAGCTCTCAGAGCACGCATCTCATCAAGCAAGTCCACCAAAATCTGACCATGTGCTGCCTGAACGGTCATGACAGTCTCCAAGGTACGACGTACATCAAAGTCATCCGAAGGAGGTGGAGGAATAGCAGCAGCAGCAACACCAGCAGGATCAGGAACATCCTCACCAGCAAGACCAGTAGAAGAAGAATGAGGGGGTGCGGAACTAGAAGGCTTAGACCTAGGGTGTTTAGAGCCAGCTCAAAGATGAGCAGCCCTCTGTCTAAGAAAAGACGCACCTATGGGTCCAATAACATAAACAGGCTCAGAAAAGGGGAAATCATCTAAACAAAGATGAAGCAAAATCCTAAGAATAAAGATAGGATGAACAAGAGCGTGAGATGTAAAAGAACTCCTATAAACTTCGTTCAAAGAACGAAGAAACAAGTGAAGAAAACTGATAGAAGCATTAGTAACAAGAGCATACAAAAACACACACCGCTCGAGAGGAATGGTGTGAAGATGAGAAATGAGCCACAAAGAATGACACACTATCCTAAAGAAAAGATAGATCGTCTCAAGAAGCTCAGCAGAGGTGATCCGAGGATCAAAATCCCACTGGATAGAAGACCCAGTGATGTAAGACATGACATCACTCAACACAGGAGAGACATCATAAAGGTAAACAGGGTGACGTACCAAAGGTACCCCTAAAGTATCAGCCACTACTGTAGGAGTAATGACATACTCTACGCCTCGTATCCAACTCTTAACTAGAGTGTTGGAATCATAGACGCGGATAGAAATGTTCGAGAAGAACTCTCTAATCAGGGTAGCTGGAGGAGGAGGATCAAACACATCCAACAAAGGTAACCAGCCCCTACACTCAAAGTTTGCCCTAATGGCAGGATCAACCTCATCTAATATCACAGAACGCTCAGCCCAGATTTTTCTCTGAAGGTTCAGCTTCTCAAAAATCTCTTGTTTTTTCTCACTCAGAAACCTCTCACGGGCAAAAGAAGGTGGGGGAGGAGAAGGAGAGGGAACAAACCTACGGACTCTAGTCTTCCTAGGCATAATGCTAAGGAAAAGGACAAAGACACAAAGAAAAACTAAAAAGGACAAAACAAAAAAAATTCAAGGGCAGACTGCAAATTAGCACAAAAATCAATAGAATAAAAATCTATATGATGCATGAACAATTACAATGCCATGATACATGTACTAATGCAGTAAAAATTAAGTTCAATTGAGATCAAATTGACAAAATTGGCTTGAGCAAAGAATTTCTATCAAAAACCCCAAAATTGAAAACCACTTGATGAAATTTTTTTTTTTTAACAAATTGATGAATTGAGCATTATAAAACACAGCACATAGACTATAATGCCTAATTACATCAAAACAACAAGCCAATTTCAACAAATTCAACCTAATTGAACAAAAGCCCCAATTTGGATCAATTACAAACCCTAGAATTTCAATTTTTTCTCAAAACTCAAAATTGACCAAATTAACAAGCATAGATCATGTTAATAACATGTCTCCACAAAAACCCATTAATCAATTTCAGGAAAAAATTGCTTGAATCATCCTAAATCCAAAAAATGCCAAGTCTAAAAATAACCTCAAATTTTATAAAAAAATGCATGAAAACTTGAAAAAAATGCAAAAGGAAGGGTATAAAGGACTTACCGGCTTGAGGAGAGAGAAACCTTGCAAAATTTTTGGAAGAAAACGACAAAAAATTCGTTGTGGAGCCTTGCCAAGTCGGAGAGAGAGAAGAAAAAGTTTGAAAAGTGATTTGAACTATTCAAAGTCAGATTTTAAAAAAACTTTTTCCACGATCTTCGATTGATCGAAAATTACATTCGATCGATCGAATCAACCCGAGACTCATAAATACATTTGAAGCTCATTTTCGATCGATCGAAAATTAGATTGGATCGATCGAAACAGGCAGAGGCTCACTAAATTTTGAGAAAATCACAAGTTTTGAAAAACAACAACCACTTTTTGAAAACAACTCCTCAAAGTATTAAAATTGAAGAAACAAAATGCATGAGTATGAGATGTAATGGAATGCTTTTTCAAAAACCCAAAGTTTCCAAAAACAAGTTTCAATCATTCTTCCATTGAAATTTCTCAAGCAACAAATATGTTGTGCACAATTCTCAAGATATTTTCAAACTTGGTTGGTCAGACCAAAAACACACACAAGAACATGTACAATGTTTAACAAAGAGTAACTTGTGAAGTGTGTGTTACTAGCAAAAGCTTGAGAAACATGTGAGGTGATATGTGAATAGCAATTAAACACAAAGTCTACACAATTCATCACATAAAATTTAAAAGAGACTATCACCAAAAGAGTTACATCCTATAACTCTCACATCTCCTAGAACAAAAGCTTGTAATTATGTGAGTTTCTTATATTTTTGCCTCTTAATTATGTGAATTGGCATCAAGCCTAATAGTACACACTAGTTTTAATTAAGTGAATTGGCATCAAGTTTAATAGTACACACCAGTTTTAATTAAGCAATTAAACCAAGGCTACACCTTATGTTCTTTTTGTGCATGTGCTACACTTTCTCGAGCACAAAATCTTATGATATGCACTAAGGTGTTCATGATTGGCTAGTGAACAATGGTGAGATGGTTATTTATGCTTTTCTCAAAAGAATCAAGTCCGACAGTCAAATAACATATGATTTCAAGATTAAGACAAAGTGATAAACACCATAAACATCTTTTCCACATAACATGCACTACAAAGCTTTAACTAGTAAAGTGCAATGAATAAGCTCATCAAAGTTAAACAAGGTACACAAGACATGAAATGTGTAAATAGATTGACCAATCTTGTTTTCAAAAACCAAGAAAAATAATGTCAAACAGAGTTTTGCTTCCTCTTCCCATTTTTTTTTTTTTTTAAGAGAAAATAAATAAATCCTAGAATGAAATGCATGAATGTAATGTAATGCAAGTCCTAGAACAAAAAAAAAAAAAAACCAAAGAACAATGGTCACAGATGAATAGAGTAATGACGCACAAGGACCATGTCAGAAAGACTTAGTTAGGTCGAGTCTTTTGCATCAAAAACCTTTTAGATGCCCCACGAGCATTTGAGTTCTTATTCACATTCGAGTGATTTCCAACTCCAGGATTGGAATAAAGGTTTAACGCCTTTACCAATTCACCAATTAGTGCCATAGGATCTTGTGCTTGAGGCACAGGCACTTTTGGTTTGTTTGCTCTCTTAGCAGCTTGCAGCTTGTAACAGTTAGAACGAATGTGTCCAGACTTTCCATAATAATGACAAACCCAAACAGGTTTACCATGCATCTTGCCTTTAGATTGGGTAGATTCCTTAGGTTTAGATTCTCTCAAATCAACCCTAATCTTCTTAGGTGGTGAAACTTCTACAGATTTGACAACCTCACTCACAGGGGGTTTAACAGTTTCACTCACAACCTCACTCACAGAAGGTTCAGAAGAAGATGAAGGAACAAAGATAGTGGAATGGGGTGCAGACACGGAGATGCTTTCAACAAAACCTAAACCAGATTTGTCAGAAGGATACTTTTGAACACTTAACATTTGATCAAGTTTAGAACTAGCAGATCTAGCAACAGATAAATCAAGTTCTAATTTCTTCACTTTATCAATCAACATCATATTCTCAGTTTTCACATTGTTCAAAAGATCATTAGCATCAAACAATTTAACAAGCAAATTTTTCTTATCAAGCTCAAGAGATTCAATTTTCTTCAGGCCAAGTTCAACATTCATAGCATCCTCTACAGCAACTTTGCAAAGTTTATTATAGGCCTCTTGAAGATCTGCATCTTCAGAGAGTTTCCCATCAGAAGGGTTCTCCTCAGCAGATATGCTTTCATTTACTATAGCAGTAACAGTGAAAGTAATGAAGTTTCCATCCTCGTCACATCCAGACTCATCATCAGAAACCTCATTATCACTAAGGGTTACAACCATAGCTTTGCCCTTAGACCTCAAGAATGTAGGACATTCAGATTTAACGTGACCATACCCTTGACAGCCAAAACATTAAGAACCCAAAAAATTGTTAGAAGATTGACCTATTCTTTCTCTAGGTTTTTCAGTGTTGCTAACCTTAATGGGATCATTCTTCCTAAAATTTCTAGGTTCATCAGTATTTGTATTCCTTGCCCTTCTATTTGTATTCCTAAGAAAGTTTCTAAAATTTTTGGCAAGGTAAGCTATCTCTGTAGCAGAGAGCTCATCATCAAATCCACCAGCATCAACATTATCAACAGACTTAAGAGCCATTGATTTGGATTTATTAATTTTGGGTAGGTCTAACTCATAGGACTGAAGAGATCCTACAAGTTCATCCACAGGGATGGAGTCCACATCCTTGCTCTCAGTAATGGCAGTTACTTTGGGTCTAAAGTCTTCAGTTAAAGATTTAAGAATCTTCCTAACAATTTTAGGTTGATCATAGACTTCACCTAAATTAAAAGCAGAATTAACAATGTCATTCAGTTTGGCATAAAATTCATCAAATGATTCATCATCAGACATCCTAATGCTTTCAAACCTAGAAGTTAATTGCTGCAACTTATTTATTTTGACAGCCTTTGTGCCTTCATGCACAGTTTGGAGGATTTTCCAAGCAGTATGAGCAACCTCAACATTTGAGATTCTCTTAAATTCCTCCATAGAAACAGCATTAAAGATAGCATTCATAGCTTTGCTATTAAATGCAACTGCTTCTTTTTGAGAAGTTTGTCACTCACTCACAGGAGTAGTGGGCTTCTCCCATCCGTACTCAACGAAATTCCAAACTCTCTCATCAATGGATTTCAAGAATGCTTTCATTCTTACTTTCCAATAGGCATAGTTATTCCCATCAAAATGAGGAGGAACAACAAGAGAGTGTCCATGCTCCATGACAACAGGGGTCAAGGATCAGCTCAAAGATCAAAGGATCAACAACAAAAAAAGCTACCCGCTCTGATACCACTTGATGGAAATTTAGACCCCTTAAACCAACCAAATTAACCTAGTTAATTAGCCAAGTGATTAACTTATTCAATTTTTGCAAATCTAGGTTATCACAATCACACAATCATATCAAGAATATATAAAACAGCGAAAAATAAATAACACAAGATATGATGACCCAGGAAACCACACGGTAAAAACCTGGGGAGGATTTGATCTAGCTATCCTCAAGGTAAACCTGAATCCACTATGAAAGAATCGAAGTTCATACAAAAGAACTTACAAGCTTCCCGCTTGACTTCCTAATACTACCCACCAGTAGAACTTACTGACACGACCACGTGCAAGCTCCAAATCCACGGACTCCTTCTTTCTTGGATTCTCCAATCAGCTACAAGCTCCCCGCTTGTTTTTCTTTAAGCTCCAATGGTAGTAACCGAGTTGATCATCAAGATATTGAAGTAATCTTTACCTTGAAAACCCTAAGTTTTATGTAAAGGAAAGCTCCTCTATATCTCACAAGAGATTTACACAAAACAGAAAATATGAGCAACAATACAACTGAAGCAACTCTCCAAAAATGTGGTTAGGGTTTTGCCTTATATACCTAGGGCAAAAACATAAAACCCTAAACGTTTAATGAGGTAAGGCTGAGTTGGAAATTCTGCAGAAAAAACAATTTGGCCGACTTTCGATCGATCGAGTCTCTCCTTCAATCGATCGAGCCAGGCCAAAAGTCACAAAGACTTCTGCAGCCACTCGATTCCAACTTTACAATAATTAATCAACTTTGAGCAAGCCTAAACAAGACTAAACATATTGTTTTGATCATGGTTTGCCAACATTACACATTAGAGTTCTAAATACATTAAATTCTAAATCTTTAGAACCTAACACAAATTTTATAGCATATACAAGTTTCGATGGAGGGGCTTTTTGGGTTTCAAATGCTAAAAAATAGCATTTATAGCATTTATCATTCTTGATGAGAATGCTCTAATAATTGTACAGTAGAATTATTTTAGCAAGCCTAGGAAGAGAAACTACAAAATCACAAAACCTAACATTGCTCGAAGGCAGAAGAGTCTGCATATATATATTTTACAACATAACCTTTGATGAATACCACAGGACTATCGATATGATGGGGCACGAGTTCCGTTATGAGTTATGACTCCCCATCATGGCAAATAAGAGCATGTGCTTAGAGCTTTCTCGATTCAACTGTATGGATTGCCAGTACTTAACACAACAGAGTAAGACGTGTAGCCTGTGACAATTTATTCCTGAATGCTTTGAGGTGGCATATGAAGCAGCATGAATCATAATTTACAGAATAGTTGTGCATTCATATGAACAAAATTGTAATGCGCCTCATGATGCTTTTCATGATGCTTGTTTTGTGAAGTCCTGTGCCACTGTTGATCAATCCACGGATTTTGAGTGAAGTACCGGAAGATGAAATCTGAAAGACTAGAGAGTATCATCGGATTTGTAAATTGGTCCACATAATATAAAATTATTATTTGTTGTCTATTCATAACATAAACAACCCATTAGTAGAAAAAAAAATTTGGAGCGAAGGGGTAAAATATTTTAATCACGGTTTTACTATATATAGAAAAAAAATAAATTAACCAAGTATCTCATGAATAAGCTCAAACTTGCTTGACAAATAAATGAGCCAATCTAGCTCATGTTCAAAATAAAATTAAATGAGTAAGCCTAAACTTTTAATACTCAGTTCGACTTGGCTCGTTTAAAGTACTAACTATAATAGACAATGTAATGTAATAGTTATTTTTGTGTTTTAGCTATTCTATAATTTGATTATGTTTTTAATATCCAGAATAGTCATTCCTTATAAATAATTATTATTTAAAATAAGGAATAACTATTTTTCTCTAAAATGATTGTAATAACTATTCCTTAGTAGGTATAATATTTTATAAAATTAATATATTTCCAAATATACAAACTTTTTATATGCATATAACAATATAAAATAAAATAAAATAAATCATAAAAAAATAATCTCTCTCAAATTTAAAAATTATTCTTTTTTAGGATTTTTTTTTTTTTTTTGATAGAGTATTTAGGAAATAAAATTGTATAAGAAAGATATTTCCTAAATTTAAATCTTAAGTTTTATTATAATTTTACAACTTACAACTAAAAGTATGGATATATTTTGTTATTCCATTACACCTTTTTATTTTCCCAATAATAAGAATTACTACTATTGTTGTAAAACTCAACCAGTATACCAAACATGTCCTAAAAGTTAATATTGAAAGTGAACTGAATTTTTTTTAAAATAATTAATATTAATAAGAACATAAATATGAGAATTCATTATTATGATACAGTTTTTCTATAATCTCAAGTAACTACAAATATATATTTTATATCATTAAATTAAAAGAACACAAAAACAATTCATTCAAGGTTTATAACAATCAAATTAAGAGATTGATCTAAATCCATAAAGTTTAAAGATGTAATTTGATTACTTAAAATAAATTAATGTAAAAATATTAAGAATATAACAATACACTTGCAAAGTTGTATGCGTGCATCACTACCTTGAATGCTTTTAAAAAATCATGCATGTAGAATTCAACATTTCTTTCAATATTTTTTATATATTTAATTTTTGGGTTTATGCATAAACTAAGAGTATAAAAAAGTGGGGGAAAAAATGAGTTCTTGAAAAAAAATGTGAAGTGGACGCACTACTTTAATGCCATATACTAGTATAAATGTAAGTTCTAGTTAACTCGATTGGTAAAGTCTCTGATAGTTGAATAAGAGATCTAGAGTTCAATACCTATCTACACCAAAATTGATTAGTATCTTGGTCTAATAATAAAGAGTTATCATTAAGAGCAGATGACATAGGTTAAAACTCTCTACACACATAGGGATACATTGCACTACTACATAGACATAATGTAGGTTTTATTTTTGTTTTTTTATTTTTTATTTTTTATTTTTTTGAGAAACTAGTTTTACTTTCTTATACAGCAAAAAGTACGGTTTATCTATATATATATATATATATATATAACCGAAACCTTTGAAGCTCTCACAATTTTCCACATCATCACTATTTTCTTTTTCTTTTTATTTTAGATTCTTTTTATTTTAGGTTTTATATCTTATATAGAATCCACCAGAAAAATAATAGACAAAAGTTTAAATTTTTATTAATATCAATAATATTGAAAAATGTATACAAACTTGGAGGCCTATTTAAGAGCTCCATAAAACTTGATGGACAAGAAAATATATTCTAAAATAAGCCCTAATTAATACCTAACCATAATAGGAACCAAATTTGACCTAAAAAGACATTAAAAGAACCTAAAAATAAGGAAATAAATCACCTAGACCTAAAATAACGTTTTTTGCATAAAAATACCAAAATTAAATAATTACAAAAATTAAATTGTAAATTCTATCCTACATCAACTTATCACAAAAATCATCATCTATTATTATTATTATTATTATTATTATTATTATTATTATTATTATTATCTATATATATATATATATATATAAAATTGAAGCCTTTAAATTTTATATATATATATAAAATTGAAGCCTTTAAAGCTCCCACAATTTTTCACATCATCATTATTTTCTTTTTATTCTAGGTTTTATATCTTCTTATATTTATTAGTGTTACAATAGTTTAGTTTAAGTAAAACTCTATTAGATATATTTTGTTGGCCTATCACATCATTATCTATATATAATATAAAATTGAAGATTAAAAATTAATTATAATTTTTTAAGATACCTCACGTTAGAATTTTAAAAAAAAAAATGACTCACTTTAGATTTGAATTTTTTTTTTTTAAAAGGACTCACCAAAAAAAAAAAAAAAAAACTTTAGGATTAAGAAAAAAAGAGAGAGACTCCTGGTAGGACTCTCTCTTCTCTCTTTAAAACCCTGGCAATTACCATCTCAAAACCCTAAACTCAACTTCACTTTAAGATTAAAAAAATAAGAAGGAGAGAGACTCACGTAAAAAAAAAAAAAAAAAAAAAAAAAAAAAAAAACGTAGGTTTTGTCTTTTTTATTTGCTTTCATATGTGCCTGAAATTTTCATTCTATCTTATTGTTTTATTATGTTTAGAATTGATTTTCTTCTAAGTATTTGGGTTAATCTCTATATTTTGATAGTGTTTTTATGGGTTTGGTTTTTGGGTTGAAATTCTAATAATTATTTTATATTGTATATGGCAGATGAAGCATCTCCATTTTTTGGAGAAAAATCAAATCTACAATCTATGTCTTCCAGTCTAAGGTGTGGTAAATTTTTATATGTTCTTACTTTATTGAGAATTTTTATTTGGGTTCATGTGATTTTTTGTTTTTTTATTAAAGCTTTGATTTTTGGTTAATTAATTATTTGTTTTGATTAATTTCAATTAATTATTTGTTTGGATTCAACGCAAAAGATAATGGAATTAGGTGTTATAAACTTGATAATGTTCCATGTTTTGAATTGTTTATATTATTTAGACTCCTGGTAGGACTCTCTCTTCTCTCCTTAAAACCCTAACAAGTACCATCTCAAAATCCTAAACTTAACTTCACTTTAAAATTAAAAAAAATAAGAAAGAGAGAGACTCAACTAAAAAAAAAAAAATGTAGATTTTGTCTTTTTTATTTGCTTTCATATGTGCTTGAAATTTTCATTCTATCTTATTGTTTTGTTATGTTTAGAATTTATTTTCTTCTAAGTATTTGGGTTAATCTCTATATTTTGATAGTATTTTTGTGGGTTTGGTTTTTGGGTTGAAATTTTTAAGAATTATTTTATATTGTATACGACAGATGAAGTATCTCTATTTTTTGAAGAAAAATCAAAGCTACAACTTATGTCTTCCAACCCAAGGTGTGGTAAATTTTTATTTGGTATATTATATATGAATTTTTTGAATTTGAAGGGTTTTGTTTGGTTTTGAAGTAGAATTTGGAGATTCTATAAAATTTGAAAGGTTTAAGTTTTGGGATTTTTGGTATTTGCGTCTTAGTATGTTGATCTTAATTCTTTACCTTATATGTTTTTGCTTTATTGAGAATTTTTATTTTGGGTTCATGTAATTTTTTGTTTTCTTAATTAAAGCTTTGATTTTTGGTTGATTAATTATTTTTTTGGATTAATTTCAATTAATTATTTGTTTAGATTCAACGTAAAAGATAATGGAATTGTGTGTTATAAATTTGATAATGTTCCATGTTTTGAATTGTTTATATTGTTATTAATACGACTAAATAAGATTTGTTTTTATCTTTGTAGTTTATATCAGTTTTAAGTGTGTGTATATATATAACTTTTGGGAATTTTGCTTTATTAATTTAAAAATTGTAAATTACTTTATAGGTTTCAGTAACTATGCACCTGCAGTGAGACATTGACAATATAAGCATATACATATGGTATTAATATTTTATAAAAATCTTTCTTACAACCCAATAACATTCTACATTAGACAATACTTCTAAACTATAAAAAAATATAGAAGTTAAATATTTATTCACATTATATTTTATTTAATTATGACAAATCCATTTTTTTTTTAAACGCTAACTAGCAAAATGTCTATAATATGCATATTATTAACCCAATTTTCTATTTCTAAATTTCTTAGATTTTATTATATCAATCTTTTTTTCTTTTAAATTCTTGGTAGGCAAATCAGTCTCTCACTAATCCTTTTACCTTAACGTGATGTTGGTTAATTGTCTTTTTATTTAACTATCCCGTGCATCGCATGGGTTAGCGACTAGTTATTAGTATTATGCAGTTCCTATTATTTTAGTTTTTTTTTTTTTTTTTTTTTTGAACTCTATTTTAATACTCTTGTCTTAGAAGTACTACCATTTTAATACTTAATTGACTACTTGCCGTGAATGGTGAAAACCAATATTCTGAATACCGTTTTGGACCTCATACTTCTCCTCTAAGCTCATCTTACATTATCAATATCATCATTATAGGATGGGTAAATTGCAAATTACTACTCTAAAGTTTTGGGGTATTCAGACATAACACCCTGAAGTTTCAAAATTTGAATTTTACCCCCTGAAGTTTTGGGGTGTTTGGATTTTACATCCAAACATTTCAAATTTTGGATTTTATCTCCTAAACTTATGGGTGTTTGGATTATACTCCCTAAAATTTGAGAGTATTTGAGTTTTACACCCTAAAGTTTTATAATTTAAGAGTGTAAAATCTAAATACTTCCAAACTTTATGGTGTAAAATCCAAATTCTGAAATGTCAAAATATAAAATCCAAACACTCCCAAATTTCAGGAGGTAAAATCTAAATTTTGAAATTTTAGGGTATAAAATCCAAACATCCCCAAACTTTAAGAGTGTAATTTGCAATTTATCCCTATAAGATAAAAAAGAATTAGAAAAATCACAATTAAAGTTAAACCCAATTTTTATTTTTTTAAACTTGAGAGAGAGAGAGAGAGAGAGAGAGATTGGTATTGATTGTTTGGTTGGAGGAGGAGGAGGGTGCGACTTGATTCTAATCTTCATCAAGTGCTTTAGTCGCAATTGGAATTGGAGTTGAAGCTTTCTCTTTTCAACTACTTTTCTCCAATTGCTTTGCTACTCTGCAAATACAAATATAATATAATCAAAAAATATCTTTTATCAGTTTTGAAGAAGACCCAAGATTGATATTACTATGTAGATTAAGTGGGAGAGAATAGAATGAGTGAGGGAGAATGCTCATACCTCAATTTTAAATTCTCATACCTCCATTATTCCTCAAAATTTCAAATTTTCATCTTGCCTAAATTGGGAGAAATCGAAAGGAATAGAATTTGATTTTATGAAATTTTGTTTAAAACTTCCAAAATAATTCTAGTATCCTATACATTCAACAATTTATTTTAAAATATAGGTATAATAGTAATATTGGTATAAAATGATTCCATTCTATTTCTTCTATGCCACTCCTAAATAAGATTAGTTACATTTCATTACATCCAATCTTTTATTTTAAAACATAGAAATAAGATTATTTAATTTCATTCCATTTATTTATTTTCATTTCCTTTTTTTCCATTACTTAACTATATTCAACCTTTCATCCAAACACAACTTTAAGAAGGAAAAAAAATTCCAATGTGGCCTTGTTATGTTAAAGAGAAGTGATATATCCACAATATTTTTACAACGTAATTAATTGTTATTAATTTTGATTTGAATTTACAACTTAAATTATTTTTTTACCCTCCATAACAATTAATAATAATCTACCATTTAAAATTTGTTGCAAAAATATTGTGAATATAGTATTTCTCCGTCCTAAAAATTCGGATCATTAGCCTAGAGCCCTATGCGGGGACAGTTTTCATTCCTAAATCACCCACTAAAGTAGAGAGTTAGCTTGACCTCAAACCATATGGTTACTAGAGTAGAGAGCTCAGCTAGCTGGACCCCAAACATTGTCTAAATAAACCCTAGAGTGTTCACTGGTATTTTTGGAGAAAGTGAGCCATAATAGTGCCTTTTCCGGACCCCATTGGGCATCCATATTCTTATTCCAGATTTGTTTGGCAAACAATTAATAGAATTTTACGGATATTTTTATTTTTTGCTGAAACAGAATTTTAGTTTTTTTTTTTTTTTTTTTTTTTTTTTTTTTTTTTTGAGAAAGAGAATTTTGGGGAATTAATAGCGCATATGAGGGAAATCATATCAGCCATTTATAGTTATTCGAAACCATGACAAACAATTAATTTAGTTAGTTAATAAAAATGGAAAGAATGTTTTACTTTGAGGGATAATAGTGTATTCAATATTTAGCCAAAAAAGGATAATGCTGGGGGACATGTATTCAACGCTTCAAAGCAGTAATTGAAATGATTCGTAAAATTTTAATGGTAGTGGACATAACTAACCGAAATCATGGCAAACAATTAATTGAACATTTTAGGGAGTTAATCGTGTAAGAGGGAAATCATATCATTTTAGGGAGTTGTATAAATATCTAAAACCTTGGTTTTAAATTTCTGCATTTAATTTTTCACATCTAGTGATTGTTCTTTATTATCGGATCAAATACTAATTGGTTTTTGGTATAAGTGGAGATCAATCCCCATATCTTTTATTCAACGAAAAGAGATTTTGTCAATTAAGCTAACTGGAATTTACTTTCGTATTACTAGATAAATGAAATTGTGATCATGTACCTTTAAAATAGGGCTTAGTGGTTTCTAAGGCCTTATAATATTCATGAGATTCTAGTTTCATAACATTTTGCCAACATCTTAGGGCCACCCCTATGCCCTATGAAATTTCTTTCTGTAATAATTTGGTACGTATGGGATAGGGAATTGTGCACACCCAAGGGAATATGCAAAAAAAGGTTTGAATATGTAAAAATGATGCTCTAAAAAAATCCTATTCATATGAAATAATGAAAAGACAAAAGTCTTGTATGATGACATAACTTGACTAAAATAATGAAATGATAAAAGTCTGGCATGATGACATAACTTGACTAATATGATTCTTGGATGTTTCATATGGAAAATTATTAGTTATTCTTAGAGCATAGAGAAATAGTGCTCTCTCTCTTCTCACATTCATGGTGGACCTCATCATAAATTTAATAAGTGGACCATACCATGAATGTGAGAGGAAAGAGCACAATTCTCCGTGCTCTGGGAGTACCTAAGAATTACTCATTTCATATGACAACATATTCATATGCTTAAATCTGAATCTCTTGCGCTTATATGATTTCTATTTTATATTTTTAATCCAAATAATGATATGCTATGATATGATAGATTGTTCAATGTATGACATAAATAATGACCCTTATTTCTTAGAAGACTTGGTCAAGCAGAATGAGTGTCTAATACATTCTCATTTTATAATCTAGTCTTCAAATTTAGATAATTTGTTGTAGATTAAATATTTTCGGTTTAATTTTTTGTTTTTAAAGTGTAACATTTTTTTTAGTGTACTTTTTCTTTGGTTTGTAACTAGGAAATAAAATTTTGTAGAATTTATTTTTAATCTATAATCGTGTAATCTGAATTTATTTTTTATGAAATAGAGAAGTATTTCTTTTCTTTTCTTTTTTCTTTTTTCTTTTTTTTGGCCTTAAATAAACAAGTAGCAATCCAAATATAAAACCCTCGATCTAGGGTTACTTGTCTTGAGGGGGGTTTTAGTTTGACTTTTTCCTTTTCTCCCAATTTATTTAGTTTGTGACATTTTACCTAAATCCATTGTATCATATTTGATTATTTTGCCCAGATGCTTTTTAGTACCCATTACTACCGCAAAAATATATAACCAAAGTTTGACACTTTGACCAGCAAATTGCTTCTACTGCACAAGCAACATCCAAATTCTCACCATATCTTTGTAATAGATTTACAACACCCAACACTCTTAACAAAATCAAGAAATAGATTCATATTCTTTCATGTGTAAAGGTTCAAACTCACCTCTCAACGTGTAAAAGAAAAACTCTTCTAAAAAATATGTTTAAAGGGGAACTTTGATCGTATCATCAACTCCTTTGAGAGAGTTATGAAGGACTGATTTTTAATGCTTGATTAGACAAAGTTACATACAAATTTCTCAAACGTGGTTTCATTAAAACCTAATGGATCAACATTAGAGCTTGTGGATCCTTCTTTTGAGACTTTTGCGATGATTGTTTTTTATTTGGAGTCAATTTTTTTCCCCTGTAACTCTCTATAACGTTTTCCATAATCTCCGATGCATCTTGGAATATATATGAGTAAGTCTTTCCATATAAACAGCCGAGTTATCAAAGTCTTCTTTGGTATGTCCAGCAAACTTAGCAATTACTTTTCCAACCACACACATTTTCTCTCTGAAACCACTTTGTTACAAGTTGGTGGGTTTAACATATTCACGCACTCTCAAACATTTCATAATAAAAGACATACTGGAGAGAAAAAGGAAGATAATTTTTTCCCTCCCAGTTACAAATGGGCAAATGCATAGGATACATATACTCCATATACAATTACAACCATTTCAACTCCCTTTTCAGTTTTCACAGTTAATTCATTTATAACATACATTTATTCAACTCCTCACAGCTATTAATTTATTTCTAAACACTAACTCATCTCGATAAAATAAACTTCATTTGATAAAACTCAGGTGTACATTCTTACACATGAAAGGTACTTTTTATTTGCATGGAAAATACATAGGGTGGTGTCTATTAATTTCACACACCCAATTACACATATCCATACACATAAATACCATGTGACAAAATAAATAGTGACAAATAGACATAACTGGAATTGGTTGGGAATAAATAGCACGCTATATTACCTTGTGTGAACTAAGATGTGTGTACTAGTCATCATCTAATATAATATATGTTATTACCGCACACCCTTAGTACGATGGTTACTCCATAAGTATAAGTGCTTGTAAGGTGTGAGGAGACAATGGTCGGGGTTCAAGTTTCCAAGAGTAAGCTTCATACATATATACACTTAAATTAGATTAGAGTAAAATTTATATCTTGTATCAAAAAACAAATATATATATATATATATATATATGTATGCATGTATGTTGATGAGTACAACATAAGAAAAAGTCCAAACTGATTCACTCCAAGTATGTTTCTAAACGGAATGGCAGAAAGCTAGGCTAATACTGCCTTATTGAGTAAGAAAATTCCAAAAATACAGAACATGCATTTTGCCAAATCAAGGCATACAATCCCTTAAATAATCATTTCATTGATCATGAGTACTTTATCAGGCCAGGAATATGAGTGTTCATAATGTAGTCTTCCCAGTCAATACATTTTGGATCAAAGTCAAACAAATGCACATCAGCATCACTCTCTCTTGCTGCCACTCGTAGCCTTTCAGTATTGGAATCATTAAAGCTACATGGAAATAAAAGCCTTATAACCAGTGGATATTGGATACGATGATAGCGCGCATGAGTGAAAATTAAGCATCAAAATTAATAATACAGACCTACCTGTAAAGAATACATATGGCTTGTAGAGTTCAACCAATCGCATCCCTACTTTGACCTTTCGGTTAAGATCAATATACATATCTCGAGAGTACTGGCAAAGCACCTCATTTGCTAACCATAATGCCTTTATAGAATAAAATAAAGTCAAAAAGAAAAAAAAAAATAGTGAAATTATAGTATTATGCACAAAGACGGAGCCAATTAGACTTAGAGTTAGAAGGGCGAAGAATGGAAAAAAAAATCATTATGAAATTCTAAAAGTATCCATTTAGTATTAACAAAATCTCAAAAGAAAAAATATATTTAATGATTGAGCCATTAGTTTTTTGGTAAAATTGGTTGAGTGGACGATTCTTTTTTTTTTATAAAAATTTTATTGGAAATTTTGTTATTGGGCTAACTAATTTTTTTATTTGATTTTAAGTTCATAAATATGTTTTATGGTCTTTAAGATGGCGAATGATATTGTTAATACTTAATAGAGGCCAAGTGTATTGTTACTGATCTAAATTTATAAATTAAGTCAATACTTAAATTAGCTCAACTGGTAAAGTTTCTGATAGTTGAATAAGAGATTTGGGATTCAATCTCCACCTACACCAAAAACCAATTGGTGTCTTAGTGTGCGTTTGGATACTGCTTAGTTTGTTAAAAACTGAAAACAAGAAAAAAAATCATTTTCAGTTACTGTTCAAACAAAAAATACTGTTCATTTGCCTTAATATACTGTTCATGTCCCATGAACAGTGCAAGAGGCGTTGGTCCTTTAAATAAAAAAAATAAAAAAGCTAAAAACGCTGACTCCTTCGACGTAGACACCAATCTGACTCCTTGTAGGCAGCATAGATTAAAATTCTAAAAAAAAAAAAAAGTCAAATACTTATATTATATCCATCTGCCATTCGTTGAAGCTCTGACCTGCCCAATCCGATCATTCTCTAAGTTGGCAATGGGTTGAAGGTTGCTCCACTTGATTGGGTTGGGTCGGATGCAAGTTGAGCCCGAACTTGATTCGACCCGTGAATAGCCATAATTAAGAGGCAAAATAATAAATTCTATGTACAAAACATTTTCTCTCCGCATCTTTCTCCCAATTTGAGAAGATGATTTTTGGTGGGCATGGGTGGAAAACTCCACCCACTCACTTTTTCATCATCAACCCCTCACATAAAAAAATATATATATATAAAATTAATTAAAAAGTATATTATAGATTTTTTATGTGAGATATTTTTTTCAAAAAGTCTTTTTCATTAGTTAATTGCATATTTATATGACAATTTTTCAACAGAAATGAGGAAAAGCATGAACTGAATAAATTTGAAACTCAGATGACTCAAGTGAACAAAAGCCAAATCTCTCCTAATTGTCAATTCCATTTGCCTCTCTCTCTCTCTCTCTCTCTCTCTCTCTCTCTCTCTCTCTCTCTCTCTCTCTCTCTCTCTCTCTCTCTCTCTCTCTCTCTCTCTCTCTCTCTCTCTGAGAAGGGAGGACTCCTCCGAGTGGACCATATAATTTCTCCTCTCTTAGAGTTTCCTCTATGCCTTGTGGTCATCATTGCCCTTTCATTCTCTCATTCTGCCTTACACTGCTACTCGATACTCAAGCTCTAATATACCTCCCAATCACTTATAATTTTTTATTCATTTTTGTGTTATTTCATTTCAATTTTATTTAGGATGAATTCTTACTCAATTTGATCTGAGATTTTCATTTCATTTTCGTTATACCCCATGTAAAAGTTTAGAAATTTATCATTTGAGTGATTTTGGACAAATGCTAGTTCATTAATCTTCCTTCTTTCTTTTTTCTTTTTGAATAATTGTGATTTTTAGTTTGTGACATTCTACGCAAATTTACGGTGCCATATTTGATTATTTTCCCCGAATGCATTTTAAAAATTTCTCGAAAGTGGTTTCATCAAAAACCCTATAGATAAACATTAGAGCTCGTTAATTATTCTTTTAAGCCTTTTGAAATAATTATTTGTAATTTGGAGTTAAAGGTTTTCATCTTGTAACTCTACATAACATTTCCCCGCTATTTTCTATGGATTTTGGAATCTAAGTGAGTCTTTCATTTAAAAACCCCAGTTATCAAAGTTTTCTTTGGTAAGTTTGGAAAATTAAAATGAGACAATCGTGTTAGCAATTAGTTTCTATTCCCACCATAAGCATTTTCACTCAAAATCTACTTCGTTACAAGTTGGTGGGCTTGCACAGCTAGACAATCTCAATTATTAACAATAAAATATTGAAAGGAGAAAGAAAAACAAGAAGAGAATTCTTACCCTCTTGGTTACAAATGGGTAGATTAGATCGATGTGTGGGGTATGAACTATGTATACTTTAAACACAACTCTAACTCCCTTTTCACACTTTATTAATTTGTAAGAGCACTCATATCAGTTTGTGTATAATAATAATAATAAATATATATATATGTGTAAAATTTATACATTTTGGCCTAAAAATGACCTATATCAATGACTGTATAATTGTGTAAATTTATAAGTTTGCTAAAATAATTGTATAAATTTATATTGACACTATTCATTTTGTATTTAATTTTTTTATTCTTTCTTTACGTATTTCAATAATAAATAAAGAGAGTAAATGGTGGTTATTATATGTGAAGAAAAAAAAGAAACAATTAAAAAAAAATAAGAATATTTGATATTTAATGAAATATAGTATACAATAGATAATTTAACATGGAGTGTTTTAAAAAGTATGTAAAATAGGAAAAAAAAAAGTAGATTTTTATGCAAAATAAACATAAATTTTTGCATGAGTTGATGTGAAACATTTATTTAGCTCCTCACATCTATTCATTTATTTCTGGCATATTGAATTTCTGAAGACTAATTCACTGCAAGTCAAATTCTATACAAAATGGCAGCTATATAGGTAGGTAGGTTGTAGTTGCCTTATTGAAAGAAATTCCAAACCACAACATTTTATAAAATAAAAACCAACAATCCCTCAAAGTTATCGTTTCATTGAATACTTTATCAGGCCAGGAATATGAGTGTTCATAATGTAGTCTTTCCAGTCAATGCACTTTGGATCAAAGTCAAACAAATGCACATTGACTTCACTCTCTCTAATGGCCACTCGTAGCTTTTCTGTGTTGGAGTCATCAAAGCTGTTTGGAAAACAAAAGCTTATTATCAGTGGATACATTGAAAACACGATTGAAAATTTAATCACTAAAATAATTAATACCTACCAGCCAGTAAAAAATACATATGGCTTGTAGAGGTCAACCATTCGCATCAATACTTCGACCTTCCGATTAAGAGTAATATACATGTCCCGATAATACTGGAAAAGCACCAGATTTGCTAACCATGGTACCTTCAAAGAATAAAGTCAGAAAGAAAAAGAAAAGAAAAACAAAAGTGATAATGTAGTATAGAGAGAGAATACATATATTGAGAGGACGTTCTTTCTGTGATATTGCATGCATAGTTTCTGATTCACAGGAAACTTTGAAAGGAAATGCTATTTTTTTCTTAACAGTGTTTGGTAAGGGGGCGGAGCCAGGAATTTTTGTTTGGAGGGGCCAAGTTGCGACGCTAATATATTTATCAAGACAACTTCCACACCCACACACACACATATGTACACACATGCGCGCTTTGTTATTATATATACACACACTTTTTGTTTGATAAGTTATATATATACACACACCCAACAAAAAAATAAAGATCTTAGTATTTTCAATCAAAATCATTTTTTATGGTGATCTTTCATAAAATAAAATTCATTTTTTTCCATTTTCATAGTCAAATTCTTAAAAAGTTTCATTTTAAATACAAATTATCAAATTTTACGCTAAAGTAAGTAAAAAATCTTTCAATTGAGCTAATGAAATTTTCAAAAACATGAATAATTCAAAACTTGATGAAATAAATTAGGCTCTAAACATATTTAAAGCTATCTTACATTAACCCATTATATGGCAACTAAAGACACATTTCATGTGTAGTTTTAGTGACAAAATTTTTTTAATGAGTCAATGACTTGTTAATCGTCACATAACAGGTTGAAAAATATAGATTCAAACATGTTTGATACCAAATTTTATCAAATATTTAACAAATATAAAAACACATTTTACAATAAAAAATAGAATTACGCAAAATAAAGTTATATTTCTATAACTATTAGACCAATTTTTTTTTTTAAGAGCATTATTGGACTAATTCAAATATTTGGAGGGCCCAACACTTATTTTTGTAGACTAAATTTTAAAAACATAAAAATAATTGTATATATATTTTTTAAAAATTTTAAATTTTGGGGGGCTATGGCCCCCCACCCTTATACATGCCTCCACCCCTGCCAACACACTGACCAACTCACCAACCCAAACGGATAAGATAAAGGCATAAAGCCAAATTCAAAAAGACAAAAACAACCAGCCAATCAGAGGTGAGAGACCCACTGTGGGTCTCTCATCTCTGATTGGCTGACTTAGTGAGATAGTCTATTAAAGAATAAAGAGAGTTAGAGTCTTAGAGAGTCGTTCATAAATTATTTCATCTCATTTTTTCATCTGAGAGTGAGATAAAGAGAGAGAGACTGAGAGAGAGTCAGAGATAAAAACCTTGAGGGAGGGCCGGACCGGAGGGAGCACCGGAGCGAGCAGAGACGGCGATCTGCGAAAATTTTATTTCAGTGAGATAAAGAGAGAGTGACTGAGAGAGAGTTAGAGAGAAAAAGAGAGAAATACCTTGAGGGAGGGCCGGAGGGAGCAGAGCACTGAGCACCAACACCGGAGCAGAGGCAGAGCTCCAATCTACGATCTCCAATATCGGGTCTACGATCTCCGATCTGCGATGAGGGGTGACGACGACGGCGACGAGAGCTGCGGTGACGACGATGAGTAAGCTGCTGCAGCGACGACGACGGCGACGTGACCGTGGTCCGTGGGTTTGGTTTGTTGGCAGGGGCGGTTTTGGTTTGCTCTATATTGGGTTTTTTTTTTTTTTTTTTTTTTTTTGATAAACACCTCTGTCTTTAGTTTGCTGGATTTTGTTTTGGTTTTGCTCTATATATTGTTGTATTGGGAATTGGATTTCTCTGCCAGCGACGTGATGGCCTGACTGATGGGTTTAATTTCTGATTTTCTGTATCGGTTTTTTTTTTTTGGTTGAGAATCCGTGGGCTTGTTATGAGCGAGCTACCTCTGTAATCTATTGGGCTCGCCGTGAGCTTGCCTCTGTTACAATTTTTTTTTTTTTTTTTTTTTTTTTCAGATTTTAGTTCAAATTTTTTTTGGGCTTTTTTTTATTTTATTTTTTTTTAATTTTGCTTGAAAGTAGAACAGATAAATATTTTTTTTTTCCTAATTTTTGATTGAGGGTGTTCCTGGGCTAGGAGTGGACTGGGAGAATATGTGAGAAATGGGTAGGGGGGGGGGGGGGGGGGCTGTCTGAGGGCCAATTTATTTTTTCTTCATAGGCTAATGGGAAAATTTTTTTTTTTTTGCAGGGGCCACGGCCCCCCAAGCCACTACGTGGCTCCGCCTGCAAAAGATTAAAAATGTTTGGTATGTAAAACCGGTTCTACTTTTAATTGTGGCCAAATACCTTCAACGGCAGCTTATATCGAATAGCCACGTATGCTTGAAACTCAGCAATATTGCTAAAGACTATCAACTTGCAGACGTTGATTGACTTTCCATTTCTATCAATCCACGGATTTTGAGTGAAGTACAGAGAGATGAAATCTGAAAGACTAGAGAGTTTCATCGGATTTCTCATTGAAGAACACACATTGAAGATTATCTGAGAAGACTTGTTTGCATGAGCCACCATGGCCATAATAATATAATTTACCACCATATCTGCTGGTATCTGCATGACTTTCAAAATTCAATATTTAAAGCTCGATGAAAAGACTTATATGGGCAAACACAAGCTTAAAATCCAGATGAATAGATTTGTCTGCAAATGTTTGCTTAAAGATTGAAGAATGAATTTAACTCACAACATCCATGATTGTCTTAGGATGGCCAAGAAAGCATTTCAGTTTCCCTTTGCCGTAGGCAGCAATTACACCATCAATGGTTCTGTAACAAGAAAATTAAATTTAACCGAGCAAGATTCAATCATGAAAATAGGGGACCAATTCATGTTACTTCCTTGAAATTTGTTTTTTCATAGATAAATAGTGGGAAGTGGAAAGTGAGGTTCAAATCATAAGATTATATCACAAAGGATGTCATTACTACTAAACTATTACTTAAACTCTGTTATTTTCTTGATCACCTAATCTTATTAATTAATTATTACCCAACAAAAACATAAATAATAATTTCACAAAATTGTGAGCTTTTATAATTCCATGTCAAAGTATGATTACCTCACACCTTCAATCCAACCTGAAAATGGTTCTTTGTAAGCACTGGTTACTATGGTGGGGCCTATGATAAGTAAGGGCATATTCTGATTAGAGTGTCCTAAAAGCATTTCCCCCAATGCTTTCGTATACACGTAGGTGTTTGGCCATCCATATAGTTTTGCCCTAGCAATTAATAAAGAGAAACAGATAAAATTAAAACAAGAAGGAAAAAATTTGTCTAGAGAAAGATTTTATTATTATATGCTTCACAAATTGTTTTAGTAAATACATCATTGACATGAAGGTGATAACTATTATGTCATTGGAAATTAAAGGATTTGAACATATTTTGGAAGATTATTAAAAACCTTTTAATGCCCAAATCCTTCATGGTGGATGTGATCTCTTCTTTCATGGCACCATGCACTCGTAATTTATCTAGGTAATCCTCAACAAGTTCTTTTTCGGCATTGATATCTAATCCTGAGGTTCCATTTAGCGTTTCTTCCATGTTAAATGGGCTCTCTAGTATGTGCCCCACCTTCTAGTCGCACACATAAGTTGTAAAACAACATTGAAGATTATAGAGTTCATTGTTCACAATTGCAATGACATATAGTACTTCTGCATTGTTTTTGAACACACACAGATTTTTGCACTAGCAATTACCTCTTGAACTGGACTAATTTACGAACAATCAAAATAGCTAATTAGTGTATAAGGGCAGATTTCAAGTCTACACTGACCTGTTGATACATGGACAAGCACCTTCAGTTTAATACATTTCTTTGCGAAGTTCAAAACATGCAAAGCTCCATATGTGTTGATGCCCAATGCAATATCATATCTAAAAGAGGAAAGAAAGGAATAGAAAAAATTTAAAAATAAATAAATAATTATATGAATCTTTTTTACTATGCAGTATGCACAGTTGCACACGTCGTTTTTTTTTTTTTTTTGTTACCTTTCATCAAAGTTTGTTGTAGCAGTAGAATTTAAGACAATGTCTATTTCATTCCACATTTCTTCTCTTAATATAGAATCTTTGATTCCAAAATTCTCGTCACTAATGTCACCAGCGATTGGAGTAACCCTTTCAAATATAAAGGATTCCAAATTTGCACCCAAACTCTTTCTTAGAACGTTAAAGAGGTCCTGTCCTATTACCTGCAGATCAAACCAATGAAAAAAAAAAAAAAAAAAAAAAGCCATTTAAGCCTATTTAGTACGAATATTGTATTGTAACTAAATCCTAGGAAATTAAATAAATTTATTTTACCCTTATTTTGCTATTAAGAATAAAAATTATTTTGAAAATAAAAGAAGACTAAAATGTAAATTAAACCAGTTAAGTTTGAGATAATTTTGATTTTGGTTATTAATGTTTAAAAATCTTTATTTTTGTTCTTAACATTTAACATTGTTCTTATTTTTGTCATTCCATCCATTTACAGGAATGGTATTATCATTAAATACCATTTAAACTCATAAATTAAAACTATATCATTTTGTCCACGATTATAAAAAAAAAAAAATTATATGTAATATTTTTCTATTTCTTTTTTTTTTATTTTTTTCTCTTTAGCTATTTCTCCCCTATTTTCATCTCTCTCCTCTTTTCTTTCTCAGTTTCTCACATTTCTGATTACACTACCAATCCCACCCCAACTATGTAGATACTGTCCGCTTTGGGGCCTATACTAATAGTTTTGTTCTCCCCCAAAGTATAGAATAGTAGGGAAAAATGCCTCTACACATATTGAAGTGAAGTTACTCTTTATAAGTACATCTCTATATACTTTGCTAGGTGATATGAGATTCCATGAATTGTACACCCCCTTTTGGGTCTCTACAACACTAAGTAGTTTTTTTTTTTTTTTACTTAATATATACTAGTTAAGTTTAGGAACCACATGGAATGATATACTTTAGTCAGCTGGCACACATTAATATAGGAATTGCAAATTTATTTGACATTGTTAATGCGCATGTAATTTAATGGAAATGAATGGTAGGACAAAATGGACAATGATGTTAAATGTTATATATGTATTAAAATCAAATTTTCAAATTATTTTTAAAAAATAAATAAATTTTCAAAATATTAAAGATTAAAATCAAAATTCTCTTAAACTTAAAAAGATGTATTTTACATTTTAGTCTTAAAAAAAAAAAAAAAAAAATCATGTATGTGACACGTAAAATCTCCTGCCTACATAATCAAAAAGAACTAAATGAGGTACCTCATGACAAAACCGTTGTGTAGCAAACTCATTATCTGAAGCTCTCAAAAGAAGATAGATCCTTTTTACATTTGGTTGAACCCTCAATATTTTCTTCACAAAAACCGCATTCATTTATGCAAGAAAAGTATCACTAACACCAACATCCTTTCAACACACGCATACATAGAATTATAAACAAAGCATAACACAAACATAGGACTATATATATACACTCGTACACACATAAACGAGTGGAGTCAAGTAGAATATATACAAGCAATTTGCTTGACAGGTTGTTTATATTTGTAGCTATGAATAAACATATATAAATGCATTTCGGGAGTGCGAGTAGAGAGAGAACCTTTTGCTAGAAAGCCTGTGGCACCAATGATTAAAATAGTCTTGTTCTCAAAAAATCGAAGTTTACCTTCCAACTCCATGAAAGAAGAAATGAGAAAGGGAGAGAGTAGATGATGATGATCTCAAAGCAAGAAGTGGATGACTTCTAAATTGAGAGTTGCCTTGCTTTATATAGAATAAAGAAGAAATGAGAAAGAGAGAGAGTAGATGATGATGATCTCAAAGCAAGAAATGGATGACTTCTAAATTGAGAGTTGCCCTGCTTTATATAGAATAACCAAATGCATATTGTCCAAAATAATTTCTAAAATTTTTCACCCAAACACAACTTATTAGAGGAAAAATAAAACTCACATGTTTTTTGTTTTTTATTTAATTCTTATAGATACGATAGATTAAGATATCAATCAATTTTCAGTATAGACAAAGTTCGAAAACCTTTCATTTAACGATAATAAACTTTACTAATTGAGCAAATTAGAACTCATAAATAAAATTATATGTTAAATATTTCCACCAAGGTGGTTTGAGATTAGAGCGATGTGGGGTCTACCAAAACTTCATTGCTGACTCGCTTGTTTAGATAATTAAGAATAAAAATAAAAATAAAAGAAGAAGTAAAGAAGAAAAAGAAAGAAATAAAGAAATAAGAAGGAAGTTAGTTGAACTACAATCCATCAATGTCTACGTACATATATCATATATGGATAGAGAGAGAAATCGGTGCAGAACCTAATTATTATAATCTGGTAGTTAGTACGTACAAGTTAGATTTTCAAGGTGTATGATGAAGCAGGGTTTGACCATATAAACTTTAGCCCCAAAAAAAAATAAATAAATAAAAATAAAAATCAAGGCTTACGCAGTAGGCATGCTTATGGTTATGGCAATTGGAAAGGCATTATTGATTTACAAAAATGGCTACGTACTGTGAGAACAGAAATTTGTTTAACTGTGAAGGTTTCTCTCTCAACAATTGTTTGAGAGCTTCTGATCATATACGCTAAAATAGCTAGCCCAAAACAAATCAAGGCTTACTGGTTACAGACTTACAGTTATGGCATTTGGCAAGGCATTAATGTAACCTATGACGTTTACTTTATAATGATTATTCTTATTATCATGCTAAGATACCAACTAATTTTTAGAGTAGGCAAAATTCGAATTCCAAATCTCTTACAAAAAATTTTACAAGTTAAGCCCATATATAAAACTAAATGTTAAATATAACCGCCAAGGAGATTAGCCCAATGTGGGGTTCACCAAAACTTCATTGCTGACTCGTTAGTTCTGATAATTAAAAATAAAAAGAAGAAAAGAAAAAAAAAGAATGAAATAAAGAAATAAGGTGGAAGCTAGGAGGAGTTGGACTACACTACTTACATATGGATAGAGAAATCGGTGCCCACCAATGCTTCTTAATTGTTATAATCTGGTCATTAACACAAGTTAGATTTCAAGGCGTATGTGGCCAAGAATAAGAAATAAAAGTAAATAAAAATAAAAATTTGGGTTTGGCTTATGGTTATGGCAATTGGCAAGGCATTAATGATTACAAATGTGAGTTTGGCTTACTTTCAGTATTTTTTTAATTGGAAGTCTTCTTTTGTTTTAAATACACAATGGCAAATGATAATGAATTTTAATCTCCACATTTTATTTAGTAAGTAAGTAATATCGAGTTTCTCTTTAAAACAAAAAAAGATTCCAGTTAAAAAAACACTAGAGGTAATTAAGCCAAACCCTACAAAGGTAGCTACATACTATGAGAACAAAAATTTGTTTATCTATAAAGGTTGCTCTATAAACAATAGGCAAGGCATTAATAGTTGCAAAGGTGGCTACGTACTTGTGAGAAGAGAAATTCGTTTGAGTAACTGGATTGTATATGTATAGTATAGGTATTAATGCCTATAAAGGTTGAAATTCAAACAAATATTGTATTGTTTATGTATATGTAACCATTAATGCCTTGCGAGAAATTCGTTTGATTAACTGGATTGTATATGTATAGGTATTAATGCCTATAAAGGTTGAAATTCAAACAAATATTGTATTGTATATGTATATGTAACCATTAATGCCTTGCCAATTGTTTGAGAGCTTCTCTATTGTATATGTATAGGTAAGGTATACATTATGTTGTTCCTAATAACAATAATTAATAAATAAATTGAATTTCATTACATTCAAGATATCATATAAATGATAAAATTCACATTCAGCAACAAAAAAAAAAAAAGAGGATAAAATTCACATAAATTAGAATATACCATAAAATTAGAGGATAGTAGAGAGATATTACCTCGATGATACTTTAAATTAATCTCATAATATTAGAAGCAAATTACCATCAATTCATAAATGTTTTAGACAGTGGGGTTGAAGCGTGGACCAAATCACTATCTTGAGACGATACAAGCGCCTACGGGGTTTTCAATGTAATAGACTAAACATTGTGTGTGCCGCCTCCGAAATAGAACAACTCAGCCACCTTCATTAATTATCTTTCAAGCCTACTTGTAGGATAGGAAGCTCTCAATAGCAATGTTACGAATATTGTTCCATACCCCGTTTCGGTTTGTCCAATGAAATGGAATATTTCTGTATCAACCTATTTCGATGTATCGTTTCAAGGTATTTCGTGGTTCTTAAAAAATAATGTGTGTATATATATATATTCTCATACAACATAAAATTATCGATTCAAAGAAAAGACGTTGTTTAATTGTATAAAATTATAAATTAAACACAAATCTACAAACCGCAAAGTGTCAAACAACATTTTTAAAAAATTACTCAAAATCAAAATCATTACACAAATCATAGATACCACAAATCAAAATTCAAAATTCATAACCAAATGTATACCATTTCTTAAAAATATATATATACATATATATATACCATATTATTTATTATATATCAGTTTAATATCAATTAATAGAATATCTTATATATTTTATAGTCAAAATATATTTGAAATAAAATAAAAAAAATTGTAGTGCCTGGAGAGGAAAATGAATGATAACTTGATAAAGTTCTTTGGCTTTTAATTTTTAGAGAAAGAGAAAACAAATATTAAAAAAAAAAAAAAAAACATTGTTACGTAAGAGAGAGAATAAAGAAAAGAAAAATGAGAAAGAACTCAAAGAAGCAAAGAAAAGGCAATAAATGGAGGACTAATGCTGGTTCCATAATTTGTGGCACAAGTTGTGCCATAGCTCGCCAAATGAGTGAGTTGTGATTAGTGAAAGGATGTCTTCATATAGACCCGCTATCACCCCTAAAGTTTTAGAATGTTTGGATTTTATACCTTAACATTTAAAATTTTGGATTTTATTCCCTAAATTTTATAAGTGTTTAGATTTTACTCCCAAAAATTTAAGGATGTTTGGATTTTATACCCTGAAATTTCTAAATTTAAAGTTATAAAATCCAAATACTCCCAAACTTTAGGGAGTAAAATCCAAATTCTAAAACTTCGAGATATAAAATCCAAATACTCCCAAACTTCATAAGGTAAAATCCAAACATCTCAAAACTTTAGGAGTGTAATTTGCAATTTACCCTTATAAGATAAAAAAAAAATTAGAAAAAATTACAATTAAAGTTAAACCCAATTTTTTTTTTTTTTTTTAATTTGAGAGAGAGAGAGAGAGAGAGAGAGAGAGAGAGAGAGAGAGAGATTGGTATTAATTGATTGGTTGAAGGAGGAGGAGGAGGGTGCGACTTGATTTTGATCTTCATTAAGTGCTTCAGTCGCAATTGGAATTAGAGTTGAAGCTTTCTCTTTAAAACTATTTTTCTCCAATTAGAGTTGCAATTGGAATTAGAATTGATATTACTATGTAGATTAAGTGGGAGAGCATGGAATGGGTCAGAGGGAATGCTCATACCTCCATTTTCCCTTAAAACCTCAAATTTTCATCATGCCAAAATTGGGAGAAATTGAAAGGAATGGAATTTGAATTTATGAAAAATTTTGATTTAAACTTCCAAAATACTCCTAGTCTTCTATACATTCAACCATTTATTTTCAAATATAGGTATAATAGTAATATTGGTAGATAATGATTTCATTCCATTTTTCTATGTCACTCTCAAATAAGATTAGTTACATTTCATTAAATCCAATCATTTATTTTAAAACATCCCAATAAAATTATTTAATTTCATTCCATTCATTTCTTTTTATTTCCTTTTTTTCCATTACTTATATATATTCAATCTTTCATCCAAACACAACTTAAAGAAAAAAAAAAAAAAAAAAAACACACCAATGTGGCCTTGTTATGTTAAAGAGAAGTGTATGTCTATAATATTTTTACAACAAATCATATGTGATTTATTGTTATTGATTATAATTTGAATCTACAACTTAAATTATTTTGGCGAAAACCGCATTTTGTCCTTACATTTTCACGCTATTCCCACTTTGGTCCCTATCTTTTATTTTCACCACTTTTAGTCTCTATTTAGAAAAATACCTTTCATTTTAGTCCTTGCCATCAGTGCCCTAACGGCAAAGTCCTATGTAGCAGACGGAACTATTAAAATAATAATAATAAATTTTATTTTGGCATTAAAAAATGCCACATCAGCATCTAAATTAAAAAAATTAATTTATTAATTTTAACTAAATAAAAAAAATTAAAAACAGAATTAAAAACCAAAAATCACTTGAATTGAGATCTAAGTGTGTCTTAAATAAGAACAAGAACACAAACCCAAATCTAAAAACACAAACCCAGATGTAAGTACCAAAAGGAGAATGACACAAAGCTCGCTGTGGGTAATGGGACAATCTCGTTTGTACTTTGGTCCAAGCCAATAGAATTTATAAGAGATGGGATAGAACAACAAGCATGGAATCTACTCCTTTCTTTTTTTCTCCTCTCCCTCAAAGTCCCAGACCTTTCCTTTATATAACCCGTTGCCATTTCATCCGCTCCGTCCATCTCTAGCTGGCTTTCGCCCCTCTTTCGACACCTGTCACCTTCTCTCTCTCTGAAGCAGGTGGTAGCGGTAACTGGCGCAGCTGTGACTGGTATCGTTTCAGGTCACTTTCTCATTTAATGCGGTTGACAGAGCTGGTGTGCGCCATTTATTATTGATGTGACTGGGGGCTGCTGCCCTGGCGGTTGCCTGTCTGCCACTGACCTACACCTCCTTTGGTTGCGGGGTTTCTCCTTTGGCACTTGGCGCGGTGCTCCGTTGGATTTGGCTCTTTCCTCGGGAATTATTGTCCTTTGGGCCCCTGCCAATTCCACACTCGGCCCGATGCCGGGCCTTTTCTATTCTTCCTAGGGCCTTGGCTCATTAGTTTGGCCCTTCGCCTCCTCTCTCGTTCCTCGGGTACCCACACCAGAAATTAAAATCCAAAAATTAAAAATCTCAAAATCACAATTTTCTCAAACCCAGCAAAATCACAAAATCCTAAAGCCCCAAAGTACCAAATCAATCCAAAAATACAATACAACCAACAAAAATTATGATTGAAACCCACATAACATAGGTCAAATTATGATTGAAAGAATTCTAAGTAGCCGCTTGAACCAAATGCTAAGACCATTGCCTGAGAGATCACTTGAACCCTTTAAGTTTACCATTCAATTTGACAACTTCAATTCCATATTAAACAAATCCCATTTATTTATACAAAATTTCTAGCTCAAACTCGCTTAATATCATGGCTTAACACCCCCAACAAGACCCAGATATCAAAAGTAAAAAAGAAATCCTCAAAATATAAAGAGATAATAAAAACCCAATAATTCAACTCTTTGAATTCCAAGATTGAAGCTTTATGATTGAAAACGTGGAAATACAAGGTGGCAATGGAAAAAAATTGAAGAATTAAGAAGAAATTGAAAATGGGTTTTTAAGGTTGTAGCAAAATAACACCAACCTCAATCGCTGTGAAGGCTCCGAGGTACCACGAGGACCTCTCTCTCTCTCTCTCTCTCTCTCTCTCTCTCTCTCTCTCTCTCTCTCTCTCTCTCTCTCTCTCTCTATGTCTGAGCATGTGTTTCTGTGTTCTCTCAACTTTCTAATTTGTTTTTGCTACCCCAACAACAAACCATCCTTTGTTTCTTTTAAAACCCCAAGTATCTTTGATTTTTTTTACATCTTTGCCCTCTTCTTCTTCCTTTAGTTTGAAGAAGATGACTCGAATTGTGGACCTAGGTTTGGGTTTGGGCATGACCGCCAGATGAAGATCGAGGGCAACCCAATCGAAGGCCATGATGTCTTCAACTATGGGCAGGCCGTGATCTTTGACGGCACTTTGGTGGCGGGGGTGGATAGTGTAGGTTTTGAGGTCTTGCTTGGAGTTGTAGCGGCTATGGAGGATGTGAGTGAAGTTGAGTGAAGTGGGTTTGATGTGAGGCTCTGTTTAATTAAAATCCAACTTGCTTGAGGTGGGTTTGGTTTTTCTGAGTTTGAGATTTTTTTTGTTTGGATTGGCTGTATTGTATTTTTGGATCGATTTGGTACTTTGAGACTTTAGGATTTAATGATTTTGCTGGGTTTGAGAAAATGGTGATTTTGAGATTTTTAATTTTTGGATTTTAATTTCTAGGTTTTTTTTCTTAGATATAGGTTTGTGTTCTTGTTGTTCTTATTCAAGACACACTTAGATCTCAATTAATGTGATTTTTTGTTTTTAATTCTATTTTTAATTTTTTTATTTAGTTAAAATTAATAAATTAATTTTTTTTTAATTTAGATGCTGACGTGGCATTATTTAATGCCAAAATAAATTTTTTTATTATTATTTTAATAATTCCGTCTGCCACGTAGGACTTTGCCCTTGGGGCACTAACAGAAATGACTAAAATGAAAAACGTTTTTCTAAATAGGGACTAAAAGTGGTGAAAATAAAAGATAGAGACCAAAATGGGAATCGCATGAAAATGTAGTGACGAAAATATGGTTTTCGCTAATTATTTTTTTGCCCACCTATAACAATCAATATCAACCTACCATTTAAAATTTGTTGTGAACATAGTATTTCTCTATCCTAATAATTCAGATCATTAGCCTAGAGCCCTATGTAGGGACAGTTTTTGTTCCTAAATCACCCTACTCAAGTAGAGAGCTAGCTTGACCCCAAACCATATGGTTACTAGAGTAGAGAGCTCATCTAGTAGGACCCCAAACATTATGTAAAATACAGACCCTGCATTTTAAGCCAGCGAGGGCCAGAATACAAAGAAAAAAAAAACTTCAAATAGACATCCATATAGTATTAAAAAATTATAAATACATAAAATCATTGTTTCTAAATACATTAAGATGCAATCATTTACTAACAAATGCAAAAAAAATAATGTTTTTTTTTTTTTAAATATCAGGCCTAGCTAGGATTTTGTTTTTTTTTTTTCGTTTTTTTTTTTTTTTAAGTTAGAGCATTTACAGTGGTGGTGCTAAAAAAAACTATTTTATCTATTTTACCACTTCACTTTACAATACACTTAATATTAAATATTCTATTTTTTTATCAGTTCATTTAAAATAATATAAACAACACATTAAAATAATAAAAGGGAGAATTTGAGGTTTTTAAAAGAAGAAAGAAATATAATCTTAATAAAATATTGTATTTTATTTTTAACAACTTACTATAATCAACTAGTATTTATACTAGTTTACTGTAATTGCAAAAAATTTAGCTTTAACCTTTAGCTTCTACAATAACACATGATTTTTTTTGTTCTTTTGTGGTAAAATAGTTTTTTTTTTTTTTTTTTTTTTTTTTGTGGCTAAAGTACAATTACCATTGTAAATATTTTTATTGTTTTTGTTAAGTTTTTAGGTTGAATAGTTCCTATTTGGGTTAGGCTAGTTAGATTAACCGGAGAAGAGTAAGCCCAACTATAAAATGAAATATAGAATGTCTAAAAAAAAAAAAAAAAATTGGACCAGTGGGGCCGGCCCCTTTGGGCCCCACCTGAGTCCATCTTTGGTCTAAATAAACCCTAAATTGTTCATTGGTATTTTTTTGGGGAGAGTGAGCCATAATGGTGCCTTTTCGGGACCCATTGGGCCAAGGAGTGACCACCGCGCTCTCCCTTAGCCAAGCGGGCAAAGAGTGGACCTTGTTAGAAGCGACCTTTAATCTCCAGATTTGTTTGGAAAACAATTAATAGAATTTTAGGGATTTTTTTTTTTTTTTTTTTTTTTTGTGCTGAAATAGAATTTTAGGGAGTTAATAGTGCATACGAGGGAAATCATATCAGCCATTTATAGTTTATCCGAAACCATGACAAACAATTAATTTAGGTAATTAACAAAGAAAAGTAATACTACATGCATAAATTATTTTATAACATTTTTATAAAATGTTGATGTGGTCAACTTTTTATTGGTTTTTATTTAGATCCATCATTAATATTACTTTTTTACTTACTAATAATCATTCACTACATTAATAGTTTGTAATTTTTTTTTAAAATAATTTATATCTTTAGCATTATTCAAGAAAGTATGGTTTTAACATTTCCCTTTTACTTTAAAGGATAATAGTGTGCATATAAGTTTCTCAAAAAAAAATAGTGTGCATATAACGCCAAAAAAAGATAAAGGTGGGCCTGGTGGGGAAATGTATTCAACGCTTTAAAACAGTAATTGAAATGAATCGTAAAAAATTAATGATAGTGGACATGACTAACCGAAATCATGGCAAACAATTAATTGAGCATTTTAGGGAGTTAATCGTGCATAAGAGGGAAATTATATCATTTTGGGGAGTTGATAAATATCTAAAACCTTGGTTTTTTTTCTTTAGCAAAAAAATAAATAAATAAAACCTTGGTTTTAAATTTCTGCATTTAATTTTCCACTCCAGGTGAATCGATGATTGCTATTTATCATCAGATCATGACGTTAATTGATTTTTAGTGTATGTGAAAATTGAACCACAGATCTCTTATTCAACGACAAGAGACTTTATCAATTAAACTAACTGAAATTTGCTTTGGAGCTAATAGATGAATGAAATTGTGATCATATACCTTTAAAATAGGACTTAGTGGTTTCTAAGTCCTCATAATATCTATGAAATCGTAGGTTCAAAACCTTTCACCAACATCTTAGGGCCACCCCCATTAGATTCCTCCCTATAATAATCTAGTGCATGTGAGATGAAGAATTGCATACACCTGAGGTAATAGTTAAATACTCAAAGAGATCTGAATATCTTCATTTGTCAAAAATATACATACATACATACATACATATATATATATATATAGGGTTCGAATATGCAAAAATGATGCTCTAAAAAAATCTTATTCATATGAAATAATGAAATGATAAAAGTCCTATAATTTTTGGTATGCTATGATATGATAGATTGTTCAATTTATGACATAAATAATGACTTTTATCTCCTAAAAGACCGACTTAGTCAAGCAGAATGGGTGCCTAATATATTCTCATTTTATAATCTAATCTTCAAATTTAGATAATTTGTTGTAGATTAAATATTTTCGATTTTATTTTTTATTTTTAAAATGTAACAAGAAATCAAAGGGGAACTTTGATCACACTATCAACTCCTTTGAGATAGTTATGAAGGTTGAAGGACTGATTTCTAATGCTTGATTAGACAAAGTTACATACAAATTTCTCAAACGTGGTTTCATTAAAAACCTAATAGATCAGCATTAGCAATGATTGTTTTTTATTTGGAGTAAAAAAAAAAATTTCCTGGAACTCTATAGTCTATATAACGTTTTCCATTATCTCCTATGCATCTTGGAATATGAGTAAGTCTATCCACATAAACAGCCGAGTTATCGAAGTTTTATTTTGGTATGTCCAGAAAACTTAGCAATTACTTTTCCTACCACACATTTTCTCTCTGAAACCACTTTGTTACAAGTTGGTGGGTTTAACATATTCACACTCTCAAAAGTTCACAATATAAGACATACTGGAGAGAGAAAGGAAGATAAATTTTTCTCTTCCAGTTACAAATGGGCAAATGCATACATGACGGCTAGCAATTTTGTTCAATAAAATTACACATTGTCCTCCCTTAACAATGCTATCAATTCTTTTAAGAGTAATGTTATAGTCACAAACTTTTTTACAACATTTTTACAAACTATTGAGGTAGCAAATTCTTATTAATTCGCACACTTGCATTACTTTTTACTTACCAATAATCACTCACCACATTAACAACTTGTAAAAATTTTGTAATTTTAGCATTTTCCACCCTTTAAAGGTCTCAAAAAATTGATAGATTTAATCTAAAAAAATATATACAAGTCCAAAAAAATTAGTCCAACAACAAAAATTACCAATAATAAAGCTAAAAAAAATTAAGCTTAATCAACCTATTTTACCCAAAACAAACAACCTAGCCCTTAAAAAAGTTTTAAACAAAAATTCTTAGTGGTTAAGTAGTAGAGTCAAATGCCAGAATCGCTGAACACAACAAGCAGCAAAGCCGCCCCCCTAACTCCAAGTCTTAGCTCCGTCCCTGTATTAAGTTGCAATTAATCCCATGCATCTTCCTCTCATGTTTCTTTACTTTTTTAGGTATTCTTAATTAATTGCATTGTTACAGAATGCAATGAACTTAAAGGAGTTTCATCAATTTATCCAGCAATTTCCAAATCTGGCCGTTTGTAGATTAAATTTCGTACCAAGGTGGTTGGAGATTAGCCCCAATTTGGGAAAGATTTTGATGCTAAATGGTCACCCGACTGAAGTATAGTAAGCTAGTTGGACCACAAACCATCAAGTCGACATTATCTCGGTGCCTAACTTACATGGCTGTACCGAGTTGTACATCTAGGTCAATAAAAATTGATACTTACTAGTTGTTTGTTAGTTTTTCGATAATAAATTAGTAGTAGTTGTTAGTAAAATTTTGTTAGATTTGAATGCTTACTTACCTAGGGAGTTGGATCATATATATACCATCAAGGACTTATTAATAGGATTGTAAAGGAGTATTGAAAATTCAAACTTGTTTATTTAATTTTATTTCAAACACAAATTGAGCTTGAACTCATCATCAAACAAAATTATATGTTCAAATTTGATTTATTTAATTTATTGTTGAACAGGCATCAGTTTGTTCATTAGTTTCTTGATTTTCTTATTCATAATAATATTATGATTAAATTTGTTTATCACTTTACGAATTTATGAATTTTTACAACAAATGGTATGTTTATATTATAATAAACTATTAATTAACCAACTCTACTTATTATTTACAACTCTACTTATTAGCATGGTTTTAAAAACCAATACGATCAAAGAACCAGTTTTGACTACAGTACTTGATTTAACCTGATTTTTTACCACTATTTACCAGTTTTATACTAGTTTTGGGCATTTTACCAGACTGAACTGATGTCTGATTCTTGATTGAATTGATTAGTTCAATCCACTTTTTAAAGTTGTGCTTATTAACAAGACATTATTAATTATACAAAGGTGCTCTCAAAATTAAAAATGATTACAAAGGTGGCTACATGTTGAATTTAACAACTCATAAAGTGTTTTATTCCTTTGCCATTTCTACCCCACATTAATGATTATTAAGTAAAATTATATTTACATGTCGGGCCAAATGATTATTTTAGTCAAAATTGTTTGTTCGTTTAGACCCCTTAAACTAGATTATTTAACCTAATTAATTAACCAAGTTGATTATTAGGTTTATTATTCAAATCTAGGTTAAACAAGCATATATCATATCATGCACAAATGCGGAAAAGTAAATAACACCACGATATAATGACCTAAGAAAACCAATGAAACTAATCGTTTCAAGATAAAAACCTGGAAGGATTTGACCTAAGTATCCTCAAGGTAAAGTAAACTCATTATAAGAGAATCGAAATTTTTACAAAAGATTTAACCCTAAATCTATTACTACCTCATGTAGTAACTTATTGACACAACTATGTGCAAGCTTCGAAATCACAGACTCCTTCTCTTCTTGTATTTACAGCAACACAAGCACCCTTACTTGTGATTTTAAGATCCCACTCAAAGGTTTCAAATCACCTTCACTTGTTGATCTTGTAGCAGCAACTTTTTTAACATCAAATCTTGAGATTCTTCAAGGAATATTGCTGGAAGAAGACTTTAGAGAGTTTTGGATATAAAAACCCTAGATCTACAATTGAAGGCACAAGATGCACTCTTTTCTCTATAAAACCCTCTAAAAACCTCATCTAGGGTTAGCTTATAATGTCCTTTAAATACTAGAAAAAACGAATCGCAATTTGGACTTCAAACGGACAAGTTATGAGCTTTTTACGTTTGTTGATTTTTTGTTGATATACGACTTCCGATCGATCGAAAGGAATCAAATAGCAAACGAGAGAACCAGAATGCAGTTCACTTTTTTCATCCTGAACTTGAGTTTTTTTGTCTTGGACTTGAAAGTACACTATTCTAACTCAATAATACTTACTTTTTGTCATGGTTTGCCAACACTGCAAACTTAAAACTTAACAATGTCCCCCTTTGGTAATCTGTGACACAACATACATACAATTAGAGGTGGCAAATGAGTAGGTTTGGGGTGGGTATAATTGGGTTGGGTATATAAATCCATTTACCCATTTAACTAATTTCTTTTAACCCAAATCCAACCCAACCAATTATTATGGGTAAACCTCAACCCACCCAGTTACCCAATTATCAAAATTACCAAAATGCTACTAAAGTGAAAATGACCAAAGTACTCTAAAATCTTCAAAAATGACCAAAATACTCCCAAATCTGAAAATTACCAAAATATCCCCAAAACCCAAAAATTACCAATGTGGAGCCCAAATATTTAGCAACCCCAGCCCATTCCATATCGGGCCCAAGGTTCATGCTGAGGAGAGTACAGAATCCGAGGATGAGTAGGAGAGGCCCAAGTCATCAAGGGACCTTGCCGAGGATGCCCACGTCCTCGACAAACGGACATTGAAGGAAAGGAGCTGTCACTCACCCATTAAATGCACGCCACCAACACTCTAGTTGCATCAATGGTGAATTGACCAACAAACAGTGACGCCTTGGTTACTTCAACTAATAGAAAGCCTGCAAAGACGACTGATGGGACAAGCCTTCAGAAACAAGTTCAGATGACCTACAAATGGACGGCAGAAATCAACTGAATAAGACTATATAATAGATAGAATCCCCAAAGTAAGGGGGGGCCCTTCGATGGGGAGAGGAATGATTTTTCTTTCTTTTAGGGTGTTCAAGGATAACTCTTGTATTCATTGGTTCTAAGGAAAAGAACTCCTCGGACTGGGGCTAGGATGAACTTTCCTTAAGAATACTTAATCAAATTTTAGTTATTCTTCTTGTAAGCCCACGTCGACTGTTGTCTTTCTTGCTAGTGCCTAGCCCTTCTATCCACTCTCTACAAATTTATTGTACGGGGGTCGCCCGAAACGGATCCCTACAATTAGCGCCGTCTGTAGGAAGGACTTGTGCACTAGCAACTGCGATGGTTGGTGTGAAAAGATGAAGAGCAACACTTCTTTAAAAAAAAAAAAACAATACAGCCAATGGCAACATATTCATTCAGAACGCAACCATCACAAGAAATGAAAAGATGCGAGAAATAAAGGAAATGAAATGGGTCTACTTCTTTATTAATATATGAAGAGAAGTTACATCTTACAGCAGATGCCTATGCAGGCTTGTTCTAAAGCTAACTACAAAGATAGATGCCCATGCAGGCTTATTCTAAAGCTAACTACAAAGAAAAACGCCTAAACAGGCTTGTGCTGAAGCTAAAAGAAAAGGAAATGGTGAGAGGCCTAAGCAAGCTTGTTTTAAAGCCAAGCCAAGTGTTAGAGAGAGAGGTGGAGACAGACCTATGTTAAGGCCGACCACAGCTCCCCAACCAACACTTGCGGCGCAAGGAAGAAGAGGCCGCGACGCCTGTCGATTCCACCTCAAGGTTCCACCTGGTTACCCTTCCAATCCCACAACAACTGGGAGCCAACGAATCACTATCAGTTTGGAGGGCTAACAGATCCAAACCCGAAGGAGAAACGTTACGTTCCTTTCGAATCCCCCTCCGAACTGCAAGGGGAGTCCCATCTCTGGCTAGGTTGAAAAGAAGAAGGATCTTCGGCCTCCTCTTATCCCGCCCCTATTATGATGTCCAGGGTCGGAGTGCCATCCTCGGCTCCTGAAAGGGGCTCAGCCTCCTTATCACCGCCCTTTCCAAGCGCCACTTCGTTTCGTGAGGCACAAGCTACTATTTTGGCAAAGCCCTTGAAACGTCTAGAGAACAATGCGTTTGTGAGATCTGAACTCAAATGCTTGTGAAGTTTGAAGAAAAGGATCGTCCCAGAAATGCCTTATATAGAAGGAAAAAATTGGTGAAAGCCAGCCCGTACAAAATCCTAAGGAGAGATTACCGGAGGTAATAACTCCGCCCAATTTCCAAGAGGCTTATTAGCCGCTGGATCCTCGTAAATCTACAAGGATATTAATGAGGAGGCGCCTCGCGCACCGAAGCGTCAAGCGCGTTACTCGAATAGCCCAAAAGACGCCTCGTAATCAGAAGAGGCACGCCAGACGAAGAGGCTAGACCAAAGAAGGGTCTCCTCCTTGGCGGAGCAGGTTCAAGGCAGCTACTACTCTAAGGGCGGACGCCCCAGCGTCGAAGCCAAACTCCCTAGGAGTAAACTAGGTACTAGACAGAATCAAGGCCTTGCATGGTTCTCGGACTCAAGTCTATGGGGAAACTAACTACCTCAGAAGACAAGTGTTAGACAGAACCTAAGCCTTGCATGGTCCTCAGACTCAAGCCTCTGGGGAAACTAACTACTAAAGAAAAACTAGGTACTAGACAGAACCAAGGCCTTGCATGGTCCTCGAACTCAAGCCTATGGGGAAACTAGCTACCTCAGAAGACAAGTGTTAGATAGAACCTAGGCCTTGCATGGTCCTCGGACTCAAGCCTCTAGGGAAACTAACTACTAAAGAAAAACTAAGTACTAGACAGAACCAAGGTCTTGCATGGTCCTCGAACTCAAGCCTATGGGGAAACTAGTTACCTCAGGAGACAAGTGTTAGACAGAGCCTAGGCCTTGCATGGTCCTCGGACTCAAGCCTCTGGGGAAACTAACTACTAAAGAAAAACTAGGTACTAGGCAGAACCAATGTCTTGCATGGTCCTCGGACTCAAGCCTATGGGGAAACTAGTTACCTCAGGAAACAAGTGTTAGACAGAACCTAGACCTTGCATAGTCCTCTGACTCAAGCCTCTGGAGAAACTAACTACTAAAGAAAAATTAGGTACTAGACAGAACCTAGGCCTTGCATGGTTCTCGGACTCAAGCCTCTAGGGAAACTAACTACTAAAGAAAAACTAGGTACTAGACAGAACCAAGGCCTTGCATGGTCCTCGGACTCAAGCCTATGGGGAAACTAGTAACCTCAGGAGAAAAGTGTTAGATAGAACCTAGGCCTTGCATGGTCCTCAGACTCAAGCCTCTAGAGAAACTAACTGCTAAAGAAAAACTAGGTACTAGACAGAACCAAGGCCTTGCATGGTCCTCGGACTCAAGCCTATGGGGAAACTAGTTACCTCAGGAGACAAGTGTTAGACAGAGCCTAGGCCTTGCATGGTCCTCGGACTCAAGCCTCTGGGGAAACTAACTACTAAAGAAAAACTAGGTACTAGGCAAAACCAATACCTTACATGGTCCTCGGACTCAAGCCTATGGGGAAACTAGTTACCTCAGGAAACAAGTGTTAGACAGAACCTAGGCCTTGCATGGTCCTCGGACTCAAGTCTCTGAGGAAACTAACTACTAAAGAAAAACTAGGTACTAGACAGAACCAAAGCCTTGCATGGTCCTCGGACTCAAGCATATGGGGAAACTAGTCACTTCAGAAGATCCAAGCCAATGGAGAAGCCATCCCTCCACAAACCACCAAGTGTTAAGCAGAGCCTGGGTCCTGTACGCTCCTCGACGTCAAACTTATAGGGAAACTAGTTGCTTCAAGAGAACCCAAATACTAGACAAAACCAAGGTCTTGCATGGTCCAAGGACTCAAACCTATGGGGAAACTAATCACTTTAGGGGGATCTAAGCACTGGACAGAACCACGGTCTTGTGTTGACCGTGGGCCTAGACCTACGGCGAAGTTGACCACTTTGGTACTAGTAGTGAGTGCTGCAGGGGACGATAACCAGTGTAGTCGGCCGAGGCGCAATTGAAACCAATATCGTACAAGTGATGTATGCACGTGTGTATAATATAATACAAACAAAACGAATAAAAGGAAACGAAATATGCACTTTACTAAGTTTTTAAAAAGGGGTTATACAAGGCAAATATGCTATTACAATAATAAAAAAATAAAAAATAAAAAATAAAAAAAATCAAGAGAACGGAAAACAAGGCAAAGACACAACGAAGGATCATTCTTTCGGCTCCATCTTAACTCCCCCCTTAGGGGGCTGGGCAGAAGAGGTCTCAGAACCCTTATGGCCCTCGCTTAGGACCGCAGCCTAAGAAGGGTCAACTAGGTAGGGTACCTCCTCTACAAGAGGCGCTTGGACATCAGCTAAGGGGCCTGCAGTCTCTCCAGGCGCATCAACAGTGGGACCCTAGCTTGCCTCAACATTCCCAGAAGGATTAGCTTCCTTGGTGGGCTCGCCCGAAGTAAGGGCAACTAGGGTGCCTTTCTCAGAAACAACCCCAACGCCCTCAGCAGCCACCTCAGCCTCAAAACTTAGAGGGGCAGTCTCACGGATGGCAGAAGGATAATATACGTTCTCCGCCCTCCACAAGTTGGATGAGGCTTCGACCCCAGCCTGTTTAAGGGCCTCATTCCAGACTTGGGAGCAGTAAAGTCTGCACACCCCAAGCATTTGGGCTCTAAGGCTGTCTTCTGTTTCAGTCGCCCCTGCCTGATAGGCATCCTGCACAGCCTTGTCTTTGGAGGCCTCGGCCTCAGCCTTGGCAGACTCAGCCACCTCCTTGACTTTCAAAGCCTCAGCCTTGGCAGACTCCGCAGCGCCTCTAGTCTTATCTACCTCAAGCACCCTCTCCTCTAGGGTCACGATCTTCTCTCTGGCTATCCTCAGCTGATCCTCTGCCTTAAGTAGGCTACCTGTTCGATTTAGAGCCTGTTTTTCAGCGGCAACAAGGGCCGACTCAGCAGTGTCTCGAGCCGCCTTCATCCCCTCCAACTGGTCCATAGCCTTTTTAAGATCGGCCTTGGAAGCATTGAAGGCCCGCACGATGTCCAACAGCTTGGTATGATCCGAGCTAGCGACCTGGCTCTGGCTACTGGCTATGTCCTCCAGCCTGAAGGTAGCCTGAAAAGCCTGCCAATCGAAACCATTGTGCAGCAGATAAAAAGCCATAGAAAGTCAAGAAAAATCGCAAGCAATCAAAAAGCTTACCATGCCCAAGTATTGTTTAAGGTCGAGGAAGACCTCCTCGCTCCTCAAAGCCTCCAGCTGGGCCATGTCCACAGGTAGCAACAAGGATCTCTCCAATGCATCAGCCACGAGCACACCCTCGCTCCCTTGAGAGTTCCTGAGGGAGGCATCATCCATTAGAGGCTCCCCATGGAGCATGGGGGCAAGAAGCCAAGCCTAGGCCCCGGCCTGGATAGAGGCCTACTTCTCTTGGCCTCGGCGCCCTATCCTCAGCTGTTTTGATGGCAGCCGAGCATCGCCACCACCTCGGGGAGGATCAAACTCCTCGCCCCCCCTAAGTCTCTTACCTTTGTCCTTCTTCAGCGGAGGACTGATGGGCTTAAATCCAGACGTCGAACTCTATTGGGGTAGAGGAGGGGGAAGCTCAGGAGGAGGAAGCTCGGGAGGAGACTTCCCCGGCGCATCCCTCCCTGGCTGCCCCTCAATCAGTGCCAGCAAGCTCTTCTGAAGCCGCTTCTTAAAATTCATCTTTGACTGAGGAGTGGCTTCTTCGGACAAAAAGTCCGCTTCAGTTAAACTAGGGTCACCCAAATCACCGATAGGGTCCTCAGGTAAATGGGGCTGGTCGAACATGCCAAACTCGTCCCCGGACGGACCTGAGTCAGCAACCTCCTCTTCCCCTTCAACCGTGGCAACTTAAGCCGATGAAGAAGTACCTACCAACGATACGCCCTCGGGAATGGGATACCTTTCGGGGATCAAAAATCCGTGCTCGATTACGGTGATGCTACGCAGCCGAGGATCTCCAGCTCGGATCACGTGCCTCGGAGCCGAGAACGATTTTTGGATCGGGACGTATCTTAAAACCACGTGGGTGGCTCTAACTTGGTTGTCGTCTTTATTCACAAAAATCTCCGACCTCAGCACCATCTCCAAGTCTTCCTTATTAACCTGGCTGAAGTGACGCTCAAAAGCACGTGGATCTGCATAAAAGAAAGCAAGTTCCTATCAAAATCCAAGCGAAGCAGGACACTAAAGCACAAAGAACTGAAAACACTCTCCTAGTCTGGATGTCCCACCTGGTGTACCTTCCACTGTTAGGCACGGAAGGCCCTCATGCCATTCCCCAGACACAATGAGGAAGTCTTTGTTCAGACCCTTGCTAGACTCAAGGAGGCACTGGATAGGCCGAACCCTATCATCCCTCGTCCTCATGTAATAAGACTTCTCTTTCAGGCGCTAAAGTTTGTAGCACCAGTTCACATCATGATGGATTAGCCTTAGCCCCATCTTCTCATTCAAGGCATCCACAGAGCCTAAAATCCTAAATACATTAGTGGCGCACTAAGTGGGAGATAGGTTGAAATGCCTAAGATAGTCCCTCATCACCGGCCCCATGGGGATCCTCATTCCGCCCTCCAGAAAGGCGATTATAGGAATCACCACCTCACCCTCTTTCCTACTCGAACTCCATTCTCCTTCTCCGCAGTATCTCAAACCCACCGTATCGAGGATCCTATGATCGGCGATGAATTTGTCCATTAACTCCTCAGACTTAACTAACTTCTTAAGCCTACCCATCTAAGAGAACTAACAAGGAACTTAAGTGAACAGTACGAACTAGAGAGAGAACAAAACTTACGGAAACAATGGAAAGCTCCTCGGGCAGGCTTTTTGTGCTAAGGAGAGTTGCAAGTATAGTTAGAGATGTGACTGAATTCGGAGTAGGTGCGCAGGATCTCTTGAATGCAAAAGTGAAAGGACAAACCAGTTCAACTAGGTATATATACCCCCAATTAAAAATAACCACATGGACTTTCCCGCCTAGTGGGCTAGGAGCATCCCCACCGTCTATTCATCATCACACTGTTGAACGTGGAGGACACAGAGCTGCCAAAATTTAATGAAAACACACTCCAAATACCGAAACGCCAGGAACATCTCTTGGGCAGTTGAAAGGATTGTGACACTAACAAAATGACAAGGCTCAACAGGCCAGGACATTGGCCCGAGAACATCAAAATCCTCCTCCCCTCCCGAGAGGCCGGGCAGCAGAATTTTGAGGGGCTATTGTGGGGCCCAAATATTTAGCAACCCCAGCCCACTCCATATTGGGCCCAAGGTTCATGCCGAGGAGAGTACAGAATTCAAGGATGAGTGGGAGAGGCCCAAGTCATCAAGGGACCTCGCCGAGGATGCCTACGTCCTCGGCAAACCGACATTGAAGGAAAAGAGCTGTCACTCACCCATTAAATGCACGCCACTAACACTCTGGCTGCATCAATGACGAATTGACCAGCAAACAGTGACGCCTTGGTTACTTCAACTAACAGAAAACCTGCAAAGGCGGCTGATGGGACAAGCCCTCAGACACAAGTTCAGATGGCCTACAAATGAAAGGCAGGGATCAACTGAACAAGACTATATAATAAATAGAATCCCCAAAGTAAGGGGGGGCCCTTAGATGGGGAAGGGAAGGGTTTTTCTTTCTTTTAGGGTGTTCAAGTAAAACCCTTGTATTCATTGGTTCTAAGGAAAAGAGCTCCTCGGACTGGGCCGAGGACGAACTTTCCTCAAGAACACTTAGTCAAATTTTAGTTATTCTTCTTGTAAGCCCACGTCAACTGTTGTCTTTCTTGCTAATGCCTAGCCCTTCTATTCACTCTCTACAAATTTATTGTACGAGGGTCGCCCGAAACGGGTCCCTACAACCAAAATACCCCAGAAATCCCAAAAATGACCAAATACCCCCAAAACCCAAAAAATAACCAAAATACCCCTGAATACAAGTATACAACATAATGTACCTGTCTTAACCAAAAAAAGTTAAGTGGTATATTGTAATTGGTTTTTATCTAGACTCACAATTGACATCAACTTTTTATGTATTTTTAACAACTTATCACCTAAATTTTATTATGAAAGTGTTGCATTAGTAGCATTACTGTTAAAATTGCTTCTTCCTTAAAATAAAATAAATAAATAAACTTTCTCTCTAAACTATTCCTACCTCCAACACTATTGACCCTTTAGAAAAAAAAAATCTGAAGCCGTCGCTACAAGACCCGTTAACATCACAATTTTCTTAAGAAACCTACTGGCCTTCCCCATTTTTTTATATACGTACATACATGCTCTGTCAACTGCCAAGTTCCAACTTTCGTTTCGTTTTAAATAAATTACACCAAACCTTCAAGGTATAAGAAATCGACAGTCCTACATGGTTTGCAGAAAAAATGGAGTACGTATCAGTAAGTACCTGACATTTAACAACATAATGCCCATATACAATAAAATGCCCAAATACATCACAAATCCCAATCTAAGACTCCTAACCTAGAAGTTGTAAGAAGATGCAGAAGATCTTGATCAAAATGTACCTGTTTTTCCTAAAACACTCAAAAGAGCACATCACCGCATATGTGGAAATAAAGGCAAATAAACAATAAATAACAACAAATATGAAACCAGAAGTAAATAACAAATATGCAATAACAACAAATAACAAATATGTAAACTAACTCTCCCCCTAAGTTAGATACACAAAAAAAAAAAAAAAAACATTTATTTTCTCCCCTTTTCAAAAAAACACTTTCATCTCCCCCTAAATAAATAAATAAAAATTCCCAAATCAACATGATTTCAAAATTTCATATATTTCTCTCCCTTTTTGTCATGTATTGACAAAGACAACCCAATCATAAGGTAGACAGTAAACATACACAACAAAGAATAAGAGAAAATAAAGAACCAAGGGAACACTAAAGAGTTCAGCTCTATAGAAAATAGAGGCAACTCCCCTTATGAAGAGCAACATCTCCCTTAAGAATAACATAGGTTTTAAAAACAGCTTTCTCCCCCTATAAAAATAGGAAAAATAACACAAGTTTTGGAAAAAATAATTTTGGGAAAATTTAGGAGATGGGGAAAACTAAAAAGACACAAATCTGACTTAAAAAAAATAAGCTGAGGATACATATGAACACAAATATTCTCTCTTTCAATATAAACTAACTTGACACTATGTGACCCAAAAACAGATATATGCAAACACTTCAGGCACAATCAGTTAAGACTATACAATATAGATCTCAATGATATAAAAATTCAGCATACTAAGTGTTTTAGAGAAAATATTTGCACATGTATTACCCACCATATCTCAAAAAAATATTTTCTACAGTTTACACATAAAATAGTATATACTAAAATGTACAGAACTCAGAAATTAATCAATCAATTTTTAAATCAAGTTGAGTACCCAATTTACCAAAGTGTATGCGTGATGTGTGTGAAAATAGCAAGAGATATGACTGCAAAAATGAAAGATGGATAAAGAAAACAATGCAATGTATGTCCTAATCTATACATGCAATGCATGAAAAAACTGATCGGTTAAAAACTTAAAAATAGAAAATTTTCTAGTTTTGATCGGTTGAACATCAATCGAGTATCAATCAAGAGAGGCACAAAGTTTTGAACACAAAAGCTCACATTTTCGATCAGTCGAGGAAGATCTTCGATCAGTCGAAGCAGTGAAAAATTTTATAACTTAAAAATCTGAAAATTTTATGCAGAAAAACAACTTGAAAGCAATTTTTATGACTCAATGCAGATGAACATGATCCAGAATAGTTTTAAGAACATGCTGCCTCTTAAAAAAAAGTAATAGCTAAAATATAAAAATTATTTTCTAGTAAAAATTTCATAACTAGAATTTTGTTGAATTCATGTAAATAGTACTCTATATGCCAGCCTAAGCCCAATGCGACCAAGCCCATACACAAATGCCCATTTAACTCTACCCGGGTTTTTGAATCTAAAGGGTTTTTGCTCAGACTTTCAAGCCATGGACGACACCACCACCACCACCACCACCACCACTGCCGCCGCCGCCTCTGCCGCCACCACTTACAACAATAACAGGAATAAGAAGAAGAAGAACCAAACCCCAGAAGCCAAATTCCACTCAGACCTCACACTCTGCTCCAAAAACAAAGACCTCCACGCCGCAATCTCGCTATACGAGTCCGCGACTTCACAGCGCCTCAACCAGAGCCACTTCAATGCTCTTCTTTACCTCTGCTCCAACTCCGTCACCGACCCATCACTCAAACCCCTCGCTCTGACCTACGGCTTCCGCATATACGATCACATGCTGTCTCTCCACATCAAGCCCAACGAGGCCTCAATCACCTCCGCCGCCCGCCTCGCCGCCGCGAAAGGCGACGGGGATTACGCCTTTGGTCTTGTGAAATCCATGGAGATTGCGCCGAGGCTGCGTACCTACGACCCGGCATTGATGTGTTTCTGTGAGAATTTGGAGGCGGAGAAGGCTTATGAGGTGGAGGAACACATGGGTAAAGTTGGGGTTAGTTTAGAGGAGCCGGAGCTTGCGGCCTTATTGAAAGTGAGCTCGGAGACTGGGAATGGAGATAGGGTTTATGGGTATTTGCATAAGTTGAGGAATGTGGTGAGGAGTGTTGGGGATTCCACCACGGCGAAGGCTATTGAGGATTGGTTTTGTGGTGAGAAGGCTAGAGAGGTGGGAGAGGTGAATTGGGAGGTGGAGAGAGTCGAAAAGGCGGTGGAGAAAAACGGGGGAGGGTGGCATGGTTTGGGTTGGATTGGGAAGGGTGATTGGGTTGTCAAGAGAGCCAATGTGGATTCGGCCGGGCGGTGTGGTGGATGTGGGGAGCAGTTGGCGTGTGTAGACATTGATGATGCTGAGACTGAGAGGTTTGCGCAGTCCGTGGCTGCATTGGCTTTAGAAAGGGAGGTTAAGGCCAACTTTAGTGAGTTCCAGGTGAGTGTGTGTGTGTGTGTTTTTTTTCAATTTTGGTATGTGTTTTGAAGGATTTTAGATAATATGGCTACTTGGAATGTTTAATTGTTTTTGTCGAATGTTATTTGTATATATTTATGTAGAATTAGAAGAATTGAAATGAGTTTGATTTACTGCTTCTGTCACCAAATTGATCATTGGTTCTGATTTTCAGATTAATTAGAATGTTACTGGTTGAGTCTGTTTTGGACAGCATGATAGAATTAGTGTCTGGTTCCAGTGGCTTGGCTGGTTGTTAACTCATTGACTAGTTAATGTAGGTGTACAGGGTTTTATTGCTTGTTGTGCTTTTAAAACTCATGGACCACTTAATTTTTGATATGGTATATGAAAGATTTAATATTTCATTTTCTCTGGTCAGAAACAAATTATTAATGTGTTTTATACTTTGTATCTCTTCTAACTTTTTACTGATACTCTTTCTTCACTGAAATATCCTATTCAAGGATTGGCTAGAAACACATGGCGATTTTGAATTTATAGTGGATGGAGCAAATATTGGGCTCTACCAACAAAATTTTGCAGATGGTGGATTCAGTGTCTCTCAGGTTGTACATTCGATTTGTGTTGGTTTCCTCCCTCCCCCTCTTCCCCCTCTTCTCTTTCTATCTAACCACTAATTTTTGTATCTTTCATTAATGTTTATGTCCTGCAAATTGCAATAGAGCAGCTTGATGCTGTTGTGAAAGAATTGTATAATTGGAGTGGAAACAAATGGCCGCTGGTTGTCTTGCATAACAAACGTCTTCGGGCACTTCTGGAAAATCCTTGCCAAAGAAAGCTGGTAGAGGAGTGGATGGATAACGGCATTCTTTATACAACACCAACTGGTTCGAATGATGATTGGTATTTACCCTTAAACCACCACATCCATTTTTATGTCATTTTGATTTTGAATGTATGAATTAGGACTCATTCAGTTTTCAACAGCTTGTGCATATTTTCCTTATATCACTTTCTTATTTATTAATGAAGGGTTATATAATTCAGGTATTGGATGTATGCTGCTGTAAAAGTCAAGAGTTTACTTGTGACAAATGATGAAATGCGAGATCACATTTTTGAACTCCTTGGAAGTAGCTTTTTTCTCAAATGGAAAGAACGACATCAAGTATGTGCCACCTGAAAAGCTTATCCTATACATGGTCATTTTTGTTTCATAATTTTTCTGTGCTTTTATTAATTATAATTATATCTCTCTTTTAATTATATTTCCAGTAAAGGGGGCCTTTGGCTATTTGAACGGTCATGTGTATTGAGTCCTAATGATATATCTTCTATTGTAGATCTCATAGATTCTTTTGTTTCAATTCTGATACACATTTTGTAACTCTTTAGTCTATCTTATGTATACATCCTGTATACACAGGGTAGTTCCTTCTAATCAATAAATTTATTACTTGTCAAAAAGAAGAGCGTGCCTTTGGCTAGATGTGGGGATGCTTTTGGTTTTACAGTATTAAACCGTATTTCCTTTTGCTCAGTGTTGTTTAGTTGCATTGTATTCAAGGATTTAAAATCATTTGATTGAAGAGCAAATGCTAATATGAATCTTACTATACTGATGATTTGAGCTTTTAAGATTTTGCTTAATCAATAACACTTGTAATATTATAGATTTGAAATGACATCTTACACATAATCATGTCCAATCCACATATTAATAAAGCTCAAATCCATCTATTAATTTCATCATTAGAAGGGAAAAAAAAAAAAAAAAGCCATTTCATAATCTCTTCTAGTCATTTAAACTAAAAATTCAAATCCTTGTCTATAATACCTCTGTCCAAAAAGTTCATTTATGAATTGCCAAATCTGTCTTTTTAATATGGTCAAAGAATTGACTTATAACCATGTCTAAGACAAGGTAGTCAAAAGTAAAAAGGCGCCAAGGGCTTGTTTTGCCTGAGGCCTGAGGCAACAAAAATGCATTAGCCCGGGTAAAGCGAGGCACCAAACTTTAAATATATTTATTATACATATACAACGTAAATCATATGTTCCTAGTGTATTGAAATATTATAATAAAGTGTTTTTAAATGTGTTGCAATTGATTTGTTGACCCCTTGTACACTTCTTGTGTACTAGGGTGTCCCTTTTTGATATCAATAAAACTTATTACTTATCAAAAAAATGTGTTGCATGAAAAATGAGGTCTATCAAATGATTTCAAAATAAGATTAACATGGTTTAGGCTCTATTAGTTATTCTAAAAATAGGTTTTATAACAAGCTTCTACTAGAAATTAATTAATCTAACAATAAGTTTTACAAAAAACTCTTGTAAAATAATTAATCTAACAATAAGTTTTCTAACATGCTTTTTAAAATTAATAATCTAATGATAGGTTTTACAACAACCTTCTATTCAAAATTTAAAACTAAAAAAAATTAAATTAAATTAAAAACACTGAGGCTCTCTCCTTAGCGCTTTTTCATAGCTCAAGGCAGTCACCTTGCTCACCTAGGCTGTAAAGGTGAGAGCCTCACTAAAGGCACCTGGTGGTGCCTCGCCTCGTCCGGGCGTCTTGGCTAGCCCCCGGCTCTCCTATGACTACACTCTAAGATGCAGAGAATTCTCTGTTTCACACATAAGATGGATAATCACACCCTCTTATCAAGACACAGCCAAGCATTTTTATATTATACACATATCTTGAGAATGAGAATATAAAAGACATTGAACAATGTGAGTTGGTTGAGCTTAGCTGAGGCACTGCATCAGGCACAGGGCATTTCTTCTGATTATCATTATGCAGATAATGAGATGATTATAGTTGTTTTCCTGTCCTGAGCCTTTTTGTTTTTTAATAAGTAAATGTATGTTTTAGTGTTTTACTGTCCTTAGCTACCCTACTATTCCTCAATCTGAATGACCTTAGGGGGACAGGGTTCACATTTCATAAAGTTAATATTTGGAATAAGAAACAGTTGTTCAGATTTACAAATATCAAATTTTCTTAGGATTCTTCTTCAAAGCATGTATTCTTAAGTCTTAGATATCAATTTGATGAGAATCATATGTTAGATCCCTATTTCGTTGTATGAATAAACATTTGTTGCATCCCATGCTCCAGGTTCGGTATACTTTTGTGAAAGGTAACTTGAAACTTCAGATGCCGCCGCCATATTCATCTGTCATCCAGGTACCATTCGTAATTTGGTTCTTTAAATTTTTGTCTGATAAAAACAATTCCTATATGTGCCTATAAAAAAAAAATTCATCTATCGTTTTCTCAACTTGATGACAGTCTTTATAGAGATTTGTTCTCTAGGCTTCGTAATCCATTTCAGCATTAATTTTCTGTGTGTGTGTGTGCACAAGCGCATGAATGTGCAAGTTTGTGTGCTTGTGTTTGTCACTTTTGTCTCCTTGGTCACTACACAGGGTCCATTTTTAATGCTTAAATTTTGCTTTAGGGATGAACAGTTATGCCTTTTGACATGCTGAAATTGCCACATTATTGTCTTAATTTTTATGTATTAAATCTAAATCCATACATGGTCAATCTCCACTTCTGATTTTTTAAAATGATTGTCGAGCTGTACGTAACCTTTAGTAATTCTTTAGATTTCTTTGTGTTCATTTCCTTGTATATGAACTATGAAGTAGTCTTACTCAACAAAATCCATTTTTACTTGGTAAAAAAAGAAAAAAAAAACCATAATGGTCAATACTCATTAGATTAGATTTCAAAATGGATTATGATCTTGATATATTAAAAGGAGAGGGAAAATGTGGTAAGATTGGGAATTTGATAGAAATTTAAATGATTTTGTGTGAGTTTGAAAATTTGAAAGGCATATATAGCAGGAATGATGTTTGGCAATCACATAGGAACTTGATGAAATTTTTTTTCACAATGACTTTTGTGATATATAATGAGTCCTTAAGCACTCAACAAAGTTGTACCATGTATCTCATAACCATTAAACTTTGGGCGACTTTATGCATACACTTTGGGGAATTTAATTGGAAGGGAATGAGGAGTTCGGATCTGTTTGAGATCTGCTTATTTTACTGAAACTGAAAACTTTTTGCTGAAAGTACCGTAGATAAAGGTAAAAGTTAGCTAAAATAGTATAGTGAGACTCATGAATAGTACAAAAAATGCAGTGGGACCCATAAATAGTAGCAAAAATAAGCTAAATAGTAAAATAAACATACACTTCATGTCTATCACATTGTGCTACTGAACAAAAACTTTTGGTCCTCTTATAAAATTCTTTTTTTACTAGTTTCCTATATATACCTCTAGTAACTTCCATGTACATTTTAATTTGGACAAGTTCAACAATTTTGATGACTCAAGCCATATTGGTGGTTGTTCATGGTATTACATTTCTATGATATACTAGAGAATAGAATCTAAATCCAATTAAGTGATTAACTTCTTTCAAATGAAAGTAAAAATATGCTTAGATGTTCTTTGTGACTTCCTGTGGTTTCTGATTTTGGGCATTTGTAGTTTATCATATATTTCATAACAACTGAGCTTAAGGTCATTTTTTTTCAATCTTCTTCTGCATTAAAATGAGATGAACCTTCAAGGCACATGAAAAAGGAAAGGGGGAAGGAGGAGTCCCATCTTGAATAACACATTACATTTATAATGGCTCATAAATATACAAGATTATACTTGGATACTTTTATAGTCTGTCATTACCCCAAAAAAAAAAAAAAAGAATGTTGATAATGTTACTTTTATTTGGACCTAAAGTCTACCAAAACCCACCCCATCTTGAGTTTTTTATTTATTTTTCTCTACTGTATAAAATTTTTATCAGGTTTTTCCCCTTGAATGGAAAAGGCTGTTCTTCAAGCAGCTTTATGCACAAATTTATATATAATTCCCTTAAAGTTACAGTTTTGTGGCTAATGGAATGACTGTTGGTACTTGTTAGTTGGGCTGTACATATGGAGTATTCTGATGGCCCATGTGTTCCTTAATTTTTTTTACAAGAAACTGGCTGTTTCCATTTAATCTTTCTTATATTAGTTAAAAACTATATCTAGATTCATTTCTTGTATGGAGTGCTGAGACACTAATCTGGATTTCAGGAATCAAAAAAAGGATCATGGCATGTGCCTGTTGCTGGCAACAGCAGCGACTGCAATGAATCTTTAAGAACTTGGCTCTGCATTACTAGGCCAAGTGCTTGTGAAGCTTTTGATAAAGTCCCAGTCAATGCAGAAACTTCTGAAAATGGTCATTGCCTCTCCAACCTGGATTCAAGAAGTCCTTGCAAGTCAGAGAGTGTTACAAGAGGCAGTGGCTTACACAACAGTGTGCATTCCTTTCAGTCTTCTGATGATAAAGCTGTTTCCTTGACGGGTAAACGAAAAGAGAGATCCCCATCTCCTTCCCAGCCATCTCATACACCTAACTGATACTTTTTAATGAAGCAATAACTTGGTTCCATGTCAGAGCCTTCTCAATGGTTTCAAAAATGTCCATCAAGCATGATGGAATAATAGAGCAGCAGCAACAGCAGCGTTAGTGACCTATTGTAAGTCAATGTTTTTCGATACTTGAAGTGGTCTTCTACCTATAACATTTACAATGAAGGATTTTGCCTTTCCCTCAATTTGTATCATGCACTTGATAAATTTTCATATAGTTCCATTGTTGTACTGTACAATAATCAAAATTCAAGTTTCCAACAACAATATGAAGGATTTTAAATTCATGTTTATTAACTGAGAACACAATAAAATGAAGGATTATAACTTTTTGTTTATTGATTATATTCGTAGACACTTGCTGATGTTTACTTAAAAGAGTTAAGAGCCGAAAAGGTGTCTACATTTTTTTTTTTTTCCCAGTCAAATAAAGCTTTCTACATGGAATCATGCTAATTGGATAAAACAGAAAAGTGACACACACCCCCCCACACACAGAATTCAATGTGGGAAGGAATGTATTTCAATCAATCATGCTTGTTGAATTTTAAACTATCTTAGCCTTGGTATTTTCCAAGGCTGCATCACATTCTTTTTTGGGCAAATAACACTCCCCTCCCTTGAGGTTTAGAGAAATGACACTCACCCCCAAACTTGAAAGGAAAAAATACTCCTCCCTCTGAGATTTAAAAAAAATAACACTCCCCCCCCCTTCTGTTAATATTAGTAACAGAATATAAAGCATATTATAAAACATGTTGCTTATGTTGATTTTTTAGTCTCTTATAGCACCTTTCCAATTGATTTTTTAAAGTTTGATAATCCTCTTAGATTTTTTAATCGCTCCTCTCTCTAACACTTTAGATCAAAATTTATGAAATAAAACAATTTGCTGAAGCTTTCAAGCTTTTATTGTTTAAAAATGAGTTTGAAATTTTCAAAGTCACTTATCAATATAAAAAACTTTCAGAGTCAATTTTGGGAATACATTATTAACCAAAGGGTACGTTAGTGCACAACATTTTTAACGCTAATTTAACAGAGTTTAGATAAATAAATGTCAAAAGGGGGAAAATGTTTTTTTCCTTTAAGTTTGGGGGTGAGTATCATTTTTCCAAACCTCAAGGGAGGGGAGTGTTATTTACCCTTCTTTTTTTCCCCCTAAACCTGACTTAGATTTACACATGATTGGTTAACACTATGTTTGTGGGTGGTTTTTTTTTTTTTTTTAAAAAGATTGAAAAAGAAAAATGAGGGAACAATAAAAGATTAAACAATTTCATCATTTATTGTTTTAATGTTTGTAAAGAATGAATGAAAAAGAATTTACTCATAATAACAATACTATTGTCACTCCCAAAACAATTCCCATCATTACTCTTTGGAGTTTTGCCCATTAGAGGACCTTTTGCATGGCTTTTAGACGTTTGGACTTTGGAGTTTGAGTTTGATAAAAGACCGCAGCGACGTCTGTGTTGCAATCCCATGTGAAAGTGAAACCCACAAGAATGAACGTCTGGTGTTTGATAGAGAATATGCCATTGCCAGCCAAAGAAAGAAGACCCAATTTATTTATTTTTTTCGTTTCTCACGGGGTGTCTAGGTCAGCTTATACGCGCCTCGACTAATTCCCACATGCGATGGGAGCCTGCCGCTGGCCACAAGGTGTTGCAGCTGCTGGGACTCAAACTGGGAAGTACACCCAGTCAAACCCCAGAGCTTTACCCAGACCCAAAATGTTATACAACTACATTGTGCTATTCACAATGTAGTAGCACAGCAGTACATACCTCCGTGGCGAGGGTCCATTTTGGTTCATCGCAAATTGCAACATGAAAGTTAGCGGGGAAGCCAAAGTCACTATAGTGAATGGTAGCGGTAGGTAGCTTCACTGGTTCAGATGGAGCATTAGTCAAGACTTCGTAGAAGTATGGAAACTTTACGATCTCATAGTCCTCATACTACACATCTGCCATGATTCCTAACTTCGAAGCCCAAAAGAGAGAGCGGTTAAATAAATTTTGTATTCCACATCCACACACAACAATAATAATAATATGGAAGCAGCAAAAACATACATACAGATACAGTTACAAGTCCCTCTTTATCACCAATGTACAGATTTTATCACAAGAGCACATGTACATTGCACACATCATTTTCATTCATTCACACAACACAAGCATTCATGGTTTGTTTGTTTTGAACACAAATCTTAAACACAGTACAGTAGAGTAGGGAGATACACAAACAAAGGAAACATAACATAAAATACTTATATTAATTCAACAACCAACCGTTATTCACTTGAAACCTGAAACCCCCCAAAACCCAAATAAAAAATAATAATAATAATAATTACCAAACCCTAAAAACAAAACCTGCAAACCAAGCGAAAATCTAATCCACACAAAAAATAAATAAATAATTCGTCGATCTAAACCCTAATTAAGAGGGCCTCTAGCAACTTCTCTAAATTTTTGTACTATTTGGATAGTGAACAAAGACATTTACATTTTACCTACTTACTTTTTCAAATACATATTCCAACAAATTCTCTATCATTTCTTCATCTCATTTAAATATAATTTCTTCATTCACTTTTTATTCTGTTTTTAATCTTCATTTATTCTTCCTCTATTCATTCCTAACAACTATATCTTTTAAATTTTTAACAACTATATTTAAAAAATAATAATAACTTCTTCAAATTTTTCAATAATCATATTTCTCAAATGGTAATATTTTTTAAGAGATTTTTATTTTATGAGTAATGTTATAGCCACAAACTAAATCACAACATTTTTACAAACTGTTGATATGGTCAGCTTTTTATTGGTTTTTATCTAGGCTTACCATTAACATCACATCAGCAATTTATAAATTTTAAAAAAAAAATGTTTGTATCTCTAGCATTATTCCCAAATGTTCAAACCAATCATTTTCTTTCCTATTATTCATTAACTTATAATTAACTATTTAAAAAAAAAAAAAAAAAAACTTACCATACTTTTCATTAAAAAAAGTCCACCACACACCACACGGATTAGACCAATTCCTTTTATTTCTTATTATTCATTAAATTATAATTAATTTCCTTAAAAAAAAAACTTAACATAATTAGTATCATTAAAAACAATTCTACCACACTTCTTTGTTTTTTCTCCACCCCCTTCCTTTTTTGTTTCAGAGAGAGAAAAAAGATCAGAGAAATTGTCCCACAGAAATCACCAAGAGAGAGAGGTCATCGCTGCGAAGGCTGGTGGAGATCATCCACTCACCGCCGCTAGTCCTCCTCCTCCTCACCACCAAGTGCATGCAAACCTAGTTGGGTCAGATCGGCTTCTGTCTCTCTATTTTTTTCTTCTTTCTTTTCTTGTTCTGATTCACTTTGTTGTTACAATGGAGCTTAGATACGCTTTCATGTTCTTGATCTGTTGTTTTTGTTTTGATTTTAGATTTGTTGTTCTAATTAAATTTGTCTTTTTCCTTATTCTTGATCTGTTGTTTCTATTCTGATTTTAGATTTGTTGTTCTAATTAAATTTGTTCTGATTCTACTTTGACAAAAAGAAAAACAATTTGAGAAAGAGAGAGACAAACATACTTGAGAGAGAGAGAGAGAGATGTCTTGAATTCTTGAATGAGAGAGAAAGCAAGCGAGAGAGAGAAAGAGAGCCTTAAGAGCATCTCCAACAGCTTATCTAAAATTTTGTACTGTTTGGAGGGTGAATAATGACATTTGTCTTTTACATACCTACTTTTTGAAATACACTTTCCAACAGATTCTCTATCTTTTCTCCATCTCATTTAAATATTATTTCTTCATTCTTTATTTATTCTTTCTTTAATCTTTCTTTATTCATTCCCAACAACTATATTTTTCAAATTCCTAACAGCTATATTTTTAAATTTCCCAACAGTAACATTTTCAAATTTTTCAACAATTATATTTTCTCAATAGCCTTTTTTTTTAAGGGTCATATTTTTTTCAAATGGTAATATTTCTTAATAGTCATATTTTTCAAAAAGACTTGATAAATTTCAAGATTAACATAAATTTGATAAATTTCAAATTACATCAAATTTTACTTATACAAGACTAACATAAATGAAGAGAAATTTCAAATTACAATAAAGACTAAAGGCATAAAAATTAATGCTAGCATAAAACTTAAAATTAGATGATCCTACAACTCACTATATCGTTGCCACAAGTGCTCAACGAGATTCGATTGGAGTTCAGATTGAGTTTCTCTATTTCTAATTTTTTTCATGGGCTGTTATGAACACCGTAAATTAACTAAATTCTTCTATAGGCTTGTGGGACACTATTGTATGGATGCTTTCAGGCACTTGTTCATAATCAAAGTCTTCTACTCCATTGGCATCACGTTCATCTTCAATTATCATGTTATACAATATTATGCATGCCTTCATAATGTAATCAAGAGCCTCTGTTCTCCAAAGACGTGCATGCCCATGAAAAATTGCAAATCGTGCTTGAAGCACTCCAAATGCACGCTCTACATCCTTCCTTGTTGACTCCTAAGTTGTAGCAAAAAGACTTCTCTTTCTACCTTGTGGAGTTGGGATTGTCTTTACAAAAGTGGACCATGGAGGATATATACCATTAGCAAGATAGTATCCCATTGTATAATCATGACCATTGATTGAGTAATTCACCGAAGGTGCACGGCCTTGAGCGAGCTTGGTAAATATAAAAGAATGGTCTAGCACATTGATGTCATTATGAGACCTAGGTAACCCAAAAATTGCATGTCATATCCAAAGATCATGTGATGCTATTGCTTTCAAAATAATTTTTAACTCATGACTATGACCAGTATACTGACCTTTCCACCCTAATGGGCAATTCTTCCATTTCCAGTGCATGCAGTCAATTTCCAGTGCATGCAGTCAATGCTCCCTAGCATCCTTGGAAATCCATGCCTTTCACCAACTCTTAGCAACCTAGCAACATCATTGCTATTTGGTGACCTCAAGTACTCTATAGAACAAATATTGACTATGGCTTCAACAAATTTTTTGAGACTCTTTATTGCAGTGCTTTCTCCAATTCTTACATATTCATCTGTAAAATCTGCCGCTACTCCATACGCAAGCATCCTTAGTACGGTAGTCATCTTCTGAAGGAAAGACAAACCAAGCACTCTGGCAACATTTCTTTTTTGAACAAAATATTCATCTTTCTCTTCTAGATTAGATTTAATACGTAGAAAAAGAGAACGATTCATTCGAAACCTCCTTCGAAATACATTAGGAGGATATACTTGTGATTTTGCAAAATAGTCTTGAAAAAGTCTTTGGTGGCCTTACTCATGATCACGTTGGATGAACCTACGGCCTGGAATAGAACCACGATGTGAAGTTGATGCCCTCTCTCTTTCTAATCATTCTTCTTCCAATGAAAGAAGTGCAATTATCTCAAAATCATCATCAGAATCCGAGTCATTTAGAAGCAAATTTCCCAAGTTGCTGCCACCAAAAAAACACACAATTATTGCAGCATGTGTGAATAATTCACATATTGGTACTTAAAAAACCATGTAATATTCATGTATTAGATGTTATGTTTAGGATAGATTATACACTTAGAGAAGGCATATGCCATTCTTTGGTCAACTAGCACCTCTAATATGGAAAGATTAAATTAACACCTCTAATATGGAAAATTAAATGACAGCAACTCCTTTCAATGTTTAGACCCAACGGCTACTACAGAAACCAAGTCAACCAACACCTCTAATATGGAAAGATTAAATAGAGCAAATCACTCAAAGAAGCATACCCCATGTGTAAGCAGATATCTCAAGAAACCAAAATTCAAAGTTACAACCACTTTGAATTAAAACCATCAACAAATGCCAAAGTTAAACATAGGATGACCAAATTATCAATCCAATCGATCAAGAAGAATGCAGCTTATGTAGTAATCTATCAATGCATCCAATAGTCCAATACTAAAATATAAATGTTTCAAAGACAATTCTATATCTCAAATTTTATAACCAGTATTCAATAACAAATAAAAAGATGCTCTAATAAGCAATGCAAATGTACAAATATAAGCCTCTATATAAGCAATGCAAATAAACAAATACAATTGAAATGAAATGCAATGAAATTTAATAAAAACAAAGCATCAGAAAAAAAAACTTTGTTGCCTATGCTCCACTTATTAAGTATATCAAGAAAAAAAAAATCATGTTTTATAAAAAAAGCCTTCCATATCAGTTCTTAAACATACCCATGTCGTCTCTATCGAACAATTGGTGTGCAATAGAGATGAGACCAAAATTTTTATTAGAAAATAAGAAACTCTAAGGGAATCAGATTAGTTTATTGACTCTGATAAGATTAATTAAATAGAAAAATAGAGATAAGATTAAGAAACAGAGTGAAAGAGAGACAAAGAGAAAAGACCCAAAACCTAAACCCAGATATTAGTGAAGAACAATAGCAAATCATTCAAAACCACCAAATCATCAACTCGTACAATAAACTAATAAATTCAAACATGACAAAAACCCTACGACATCAAAATTTGGGTACCAATATTCAAGGTTGAGCCAATGTTTTCAAAACTCCATTCTTCATCACAGGTGGTTGAGCGAACTTCGATTGAAAGCCATGGTGCAGGTCGTTTTGTGAGAGAGAATCGTTTTACGAGAGAGAGCAGCAGCGATGGGTTGATTTTGTGAGAGAAGAGTTTCTGAAGATAGAGAGCTGCGTTGATGTATTCTGAAGAGAAACCAAAAGCACAATGGAGAGAAGGAAAAGAGTTTTAATGAGAGAGAAAGTTATTTAATATGGCTGGGTAATTTTTTAAGATAAAATAAGCCTATGGAGTTGCTACAATGTTTTCTATATCAAGAGAACCACTGTAACAATTTCAAAAAATATTTGGAAAAGTTCTGCATTTGGAGAATCTGTTGGAGTTGATTTTTAGGATTTGCTCTCCAAAAAATAGATTTAGCTAATCTATTGGAGATGCTCTAAAAGCCTAATATATAGTATATACTGTCGGTTGGCTAGCTTATGTCAAAGTATAGTTTTACCCTTATGCCTTTGAATTGGAGTCTAAAATGCACCATTTCCGTCACGTATATGCTAGGGTTTTAATGCATACCAAGGCCCATTTATTCACTTATGCTTCCTTTCTTGGACTTTCTTGTTCCAAAACTAATTACCTCATTTAAATATATTGGACTCAAATTCCACTCTAGTAATTGGGCCATAGCCCTCCTCCTTTTTATATATATAGGAATTACTTTGATTTGTGGCATATTTTGATTTGTGGAGCATGGAGTAAGATAGGAAGAATGGGATAGATGATTTTGATTCCTTTTTTTTCTGCTTTTGTAATTTGTTGGCAGTTCAAGTATTGTCTTTACCCTTTCTCTATCTTTTTTTTTTTTTTTTTTTTTTTTTTTGGGTTACTGGATGATCAAAAATTGGTAGGCAATTTATTTTTCTTTCCTTTTTTATTTTTTATTTTATTATGGTGCATGTAATTGCATTTCTCATATTGAATACTTGAAATATCAGTCTCCATTGGTTATGTTCAGTAATTCCATCTGATCTGTTCATTTTAATGTGTTAAGTGTTTCATACAATAATGTAAATCGATACTTCACCTACAAGGTTTTTATTTATTTATTTATGTATTCATTTTTCTATTTTTTCAAGGTTAGATTTCAAGCTATTCAGTTAAAGAGCAACATTTAACATTAAGACTGAAAGCAAATGTTAATTGGGAGATTGGTAGAATTAATGGGTTGTAATTGTATAGTTGGGTGTATTCAGCGATCAATTGGAAAGTTTCCAGGAATTAGGCCCTTGCGTGATTTCATGGCTAAACTAATATGTCAGGTTTGGCCAAACCTATATGAGTTTCAATTTTAGATGCACTAAAACAACAACCTTACTTGCACACACACACACACACACAAAATCAATTTCCATTCTGAACCAAGAAATAAGTCCTTACTATTATCACTCACCACCCAGAGTCAATGACATCTCAAAAAATCTTCTCCCACATCTTCACCATCTTCCATCCTCACTTCACTAAAAGGAACTTTATCAAGGAGACCCATACTTTGCAAAACTAGTGGTTAACTAGGGAACTTGGTCAATTTACCATTATACATAGTTGGTTACACTCTATCCCTCGATCCCCACTACACTCATAATTTCTCCCTCTAATAAAAAATTAATATGAAAAGCCTTATTTACTTTCATAGTTTTACTACCACTGAATTAGTAGTTTTTCGTTACTATTGAGATATGCCACTTACTGAACTTTTTCTGCTTTTGTAGTGAACTACACCTACTGGGAGACTGTTTTTGTTTCGGTTTTATCTTATTGCTGAAAGTCTATTGTTATGTTTTATTCTATCAATGGATATTCATTGTCCTATTCACTTTTACTTTTATCATTGTACATAATATATTGTTTTATCCTTTTATAGTTGGATACATATCAAACTTTCATTCATTATCCATACTTCCTTCCTTTGATTTCAAGGTAGGGTTCCTTTGTAATAAAAAAAAGGTACACTGGTAACCATTACTCTTCTTTGGATAAATGTTAAGCTTTGGGCTTAGACTGGGTACAGCTTTCCATTTGATTTATGAATTTCATCAACATCATTTTTTGTACAGGATCTCCTCCAGCGATGTAAGCTGCACTAAACCCACAAATGAGATGAGAAAATTGTGTATATATAGTATATTTGTTTGAGACAGGTCATCATGTATTGTTCGCTTCCTTTTTTCAAAACCCTCCCTTTTGATCTTATTTCTCTTACATTTTTGTACTATTTTTTGTTTTGGGAGAAGAGAGACATAAAATTTGAGCAAAAATACCTATTTACCCCTGATTTTAATAGAGGTAGATTACGGAAAACAAACAGAACATACTTTAGGTTGGTTAAGTGATACTTTTCAAACCACGAATAGGCAAAGTGATTTTCGCCCAAATCACAAGTGGGTTATGTGTAATTACCCTCAAATAAAATCTCAAGCCTAGGGCTAACCATCTCAAACGTGCCAGAAAAAACCACGATAGAAAGTAAAAGAGGAGAGAGAAAAAGAGAAGGGAGGGGGTGGGTACTATGTGGAGAAAAAAAAAAAAAAAAAAAGATCAAAAGCAAGGCTTGTTTACTTTCTTGGAAACAGTTTATTTAATTGAAACTGAAAAAATTTTCTTGAAAATGTTAAAAAATTAAAAAAAAAAATTAAATACTAGCTAAATAGTACAATAAAACTTATAAATAGTATAAAAAAGTGCAATAAAACTTATGAATTGAATAATACAAAAAAGAAGTTAAAAAATCAAATAAGCTGAACTTTTCATCACATCCCAAACAAACTCAATATATCCAAAGATTCCAAACCAGCCCATATATATATATATATATATATATTTAATTCATTATCATATTGGTAACAGAAATCCATCACATTCCTTAGTACAACACTAGAACATATCATAATTAATACACTTGCCAAAGTCCTCAAGTAAATATGCAGCAATTATATACTGCGTTGAACAGATATTTCTATGTAAGTTACTCTAGAGGAACACAAATGTTTTAAAAAGTAGTACAAACTCTGAAAACACAATACTACAGTCTATAATCCACTTGTGGATATCACTTAAAAACATATTTTACGATACCAGGTAAATGGACATTCAGAAAGTACTCGTCCCATTTGATGCATTTGGGATCGAAGCAAAACAAATCTGCCTCTGCGCCACTTTCTCTTAATGCCAATCGCAGCCTCTCTGTGTTCATGTCATCAAAGCTGTATGCAAAAGTAGGCTTATATTAATATATATATATTGAAGGAAAAAAATGGTAAACTTAGCAAATACAAGAACCAAAGTAAAAGCATACACATACATGCCCCCGAAAAACAAGTAAGGCTTGTACAGTTCCACCAGTCGCATCACAAAGTTGATCTTTCTTCTGAGATTAATATACGTGCCCTGAAAATACTTGCAAAGCGCTACATTCACCACTTCTAGTCCCTGTAAAACAAGAAGAAGAAAAAATCAATTGAAATAAAGATAATATATAGCTAGCAGAAGGAACTGAGGGCATTTTGAGTTCAGAAGATGCATGGTGCTGAGAGACATACCATAATGCTATGGTTGACAAAGGAAAATGAAGCAAGAACATTTGACATGGCAATCGATGAAAGATAACATGCACCCCTCTTGGTCACACCCAGCTATTTTATTGAAAAATGATTGGACTATTACAATTACAAACTTCCTGTTTATTATTATTATTATTATATTTTTCCTTTGTTGGATTCGCTGTTGAATTTTTTTTCTTGATATAATTTATAGCATAATTAATTGACTATTGTCTTTTTATGTGTCAAACTTCAGTAAAAAATAGAAAAAAAATTTTATATATATATATATATATGTTCTTTTTTATTCTATCAATATCTTTTAGGGGTTCAAAAGAACATATAATAAGAAGAAAAAAAAAAGTAAATAAGAAGGCAAAACCAAAGATAAAAATATATATATATATATATATATACAAAATATGATAGCATTACACTTCAAAAGTGATAAAATTTATTCCTCATGCAATTTTTTTTTTTTTTTTACAAAGGTTTCTCTATAAACAATTAAATTTAATTTACTAGAGTTTAAATGTTATAAATTTAGTTATTTTTTATTTCTAAACACTAATAATTGTTAAATGTAATGTGTGTATTATAACTTTGTTCTAGATGGATTCAAATCGGTGAGTATCACATATATCATACTCGGCAGCACCATTGATTATCACACTAATTTGTACCCAAAAAATAATGGAAAAGTTAGTAATACACCTATGATCACTCATTTTTATTCACGAAGCATGCATATCATATATATGTATTGGCCAAACTAAGAACAAACCTTTAGTAGAAGCAAATAACGAAGGGCCATGTATCTTTCGAAGCTGGCCATGTCGCCTAACACCAAAGCCTTGGTAACCTTGACAGGTTTCCCGTCCTTATTAATCCATGGTGTTTGAGAGAAGTAACGATAGCCGTAGTCTTGAAGATCCACATTTCTCATAGGATTGCTTGCTGAAGAACCCACTTGGTAAATAACATCAGAAGGTTGATTTGCATGAGCTACCATTGCCACTATTATAGAATTCACCACAAAGTCTGCGGGTATCTGCATTTTTATTTACATTTCATTTAATAATAAAATAAATGATCAAATTCATCACATTTTTCTAACAATTTAAACTTTTTAGAAAAATTTCATCTAATTATAATATTCTAACACTCTTGGTCACATATTCACCCAAAGTAATTAAACCAAGGGAGTCAATTTTATATTAGATGTCATTTCAATTTGGCCAGAGAAACAAAAATGTTTTGATACTAGTTGATACCGGTGTATCGTTTATGGATTACCTATATGTGTGTGTGTGTGTGTTTGTATTTATTTATGTAAGTATGAATGTATTCATTTTTAAAGTATTTATTAACATAAATTTTTAAATCCACATTTTATAAGCCTAAATATTAGCTTAAGTTCATTAACTAATATATTAGATTAAATAAAATTTTTTTTTATAAAAAAATCACAAATTTAACATTTTTTTAAAATTTTTTTATTGTACCAGCCAATGGCAAAACCGGTCAAAATACCCAAAATATGCCCAGTACAATTGCTACAAGCCAGTATAAGCTAGTATTTTTTCCTATACATTTTAGAGGAGTACTAAAATTGATTTAATGCCCAGTATGGTATATTTCTTATGTACGGGCGATACCAGTACGATATTGACTTCCCTGTGCTAAACATGTGAGATTTTTAACTTAATTATTAAATGAGATATGGTATCAAAGCTGATCTTGAGGTCAAACTCTATAACTATTCAACCTCATGTTTAAAATTATTATGGTCAATGATTAAATTCATAGCTTCTTAGCCATTTGAGCTTTTTGAACAATTAAAATTAATAATTTATTATGGTATCATGTCAAATGATTTTGAGTTCCCAATTCAAAGCATATCTCCACTTTATCTTTAACGCTTAAGAAATTATAATATGTAAATAAATAATAATTAATGAGTTATGATTGACTTAATCAACTCACCAAGTCAAGGGCTGCCTGAAGATCACCAAGAAAGACAGTAAGTTTTCCCTTACCATAACCAACTGCTAGACTGTCAATAGTCCTGTAACATCAAAATGTAATTACAAATTAAAATTGCAATATAATTCAAACATTTCTTCTTTTTTTAATCACATACTTTCTCTCATTTTCTCCATAACCAAACAAGAAATTAATGCTATAGGAAAATAAAATGATAATAAATTATAATTCAGAACAAGGGTTAATTGTCATTGCACAAATGTAATTAGGAAAGATTTTGTGTTCTCACCTTATCCCTTCAACCCAACCGGGGAAAGGTTCTTTGAAAGTACTGGTAACAATGGTAGGACGTAAGATAACCACAGATTCATTTTCTTTTAGATGCCCTATAAGCATCTCTCCCATTGCTTTTGTGAATACATAAGTGTTTGGCCATCCGTACATCCTTGCCCTGATAAAATATTTGGACAAAGGTAGGTAAGACTATTAGAATTCATTGCCCATAGTTGAATGCATTATTTGTTAGAAATAATTTTTTTTTAATTCATTAATTTAACTCCAAGAAAGAATAATTTGGGTTTCAAGTGGAGATTAAGTCAATTCAAAATCACAAAAACATCAATTTATAAGAAAATTATTGTGTACTCCAGAAATATAATAACAATCCCAATTTATGGACAACATATAAGTGTAGTTACTTTGTCTAAAAAATAAAATAAATAATTATATATATATATTAGCCTCACAAGCATTTGGCTAAAATTTGAAGAACGATGTTATAGAATAAACTCCGTAGGTTCTGCTCTTCCCCACCTAACATGATCAATTTAAGTCTTGATTGAGCACAAACTCAACCCAAACCGATTTGTTGACATTCATCATATTGTCACACTGTAATTTTTTTTTTACTAACAGTAACTTTTGTATTACTGAAGTTGGGATTTTTTTCTTTTTTTTTTTTGGGTGGGATGAATCTGAAGTTTGGCCACCTATTGCAGCAACAGTAAAAGGGATTGATGTTCCTATAATTATTATGAGCACGTACGAGATAAAGACTGATGGATGGTGCCAAGCGATTAGGTAGAATCATAAATGTTCCAATAAAAGAGCACCAAAACCACTCAGTCAAATCCAACGCGACAAGGAAAACAAAATTTAGGGTCTTTAAAACAGTGTTGTACCCCACTAATTATTGTGCCGCAAATGAATAATTCTTGAGAGATGCTACGTCTACAACAATTTTACAATATTTTTACAACAAATCACAGGTGGTTAGTTATTATTGGTTCAAATTTAAAACTAACACTAAGATTACTTTTTTGCCCCAACAATAACAACCAATAACAACCTGCCACTTAGGAAATGTTGTAAAAATATTGTAGAAATGTTGTAGACATAGCATTTCTCTTCTTGAAAATGCTTCTTGAGTTTTAGTCGCTGATAATTAATTAAGTAGTTGTTGCTACTGTGCCAAGTGTCAACTGACAAGAGGGCAAAAGTACGACAGCTTAATACCAAAGCGTCAAGGAATCACATGGACCTCATAAAATCATATTCAATGCTTCTACCTGGACCAACACATAGCAATCGGTATTCCAAAAAAAAAAACTAAACAAAACAAAAAACAGACCTCGCAAGGTGTAAGTATTTTTTTTTTTTTTTTTTTTTACAATATACTATTAATATATGTAACTACAGCTGGAATCCTTTTCTATCTGGATTTAAATGGATTTTTATTTTTCTTAAACCTCCACTTGACCACGCTCATATTCGAGTCAACCTAATGATTTTTTTTTTTTTTTTTTTTTCAGTTGTTTAACTAAAAAAAATTATATATATATATATATATGAAAAATGTCCAGCATCCATGACAATTAAATATCTTTAAATCACAAAAATTACCATTGTTAAAATATCAATGATAAGGGCATGGGTTTAATTATATATATATATATATATATTGGCATAAGGGTTTGAGACGATAAAATTGAAAAATACAAACTGGTTCAAAGTTTATATTTTCTATTATAAAATATTAAGAATTAGTGTAAAGGTTTTTTGTTTTAAATTATAACCCATTTAATATGGCTAATTGGCCCTACTTGACCTACCAAGTAACCCATATGTTCAATGAAATTTGAGAGATCTGGTCCAAACAATAATAATTAATAGGAAATGTTAACAAGTGTCATTGGAGTATTGGTTAAGAATTTATTTTAAAAAAGTTTTGACATCACTTTTATAGGAAATAAAAAAAGCTGTCAAAACATTAATTGTTTTTTTTTTTTCTCATAAAAACTTTCTTTAATTGAATTATTAATCAATGCCCTACAGCTCTCGTTAACATGACCCATAATTAATAATATAAAGTCATTTGAGTAGGAACTTAATGTTGTGTCATAATAATTCATTGTAGCAGTTGCGTGAGGCACATCGAGACCCGCAATAATGCTTGAATCATAAATGCACTATATCCTCAACGAACATGACATGTTTATGAATGAATAAATGAATATTGGATATCTCATCTCACAAACCTTAACATATAGTATATATATATTTTTTATGGGAAAGAAGACTTTAATTGAAAAGAGAAACAAAAAACAAACAATGGCTAAACCTTAACATATAGCATTATCTAATTTAAGTAGCACATGGACTCCAATTTTCGTCTTATATTATGAACAGGGTAAGTGGGCCCATGTTAGAGTGGCTAGGACCACCAGGCTAAGATATATATATATATATATATTTTATATAATATTTGAGATAATAGATTATGATTATTAGATCATCTAATATTACTTTATCTAATATTACTTTAATTATTATACGTTATATACTAATTACAAGCTACCACTTTAACGATTATAAAAAGAGTGTTATGTTAATTGATGAATTTAAGCAATTGTTAATAAACTATTTTAAAAAAAAATTGACATCATACACTTTTTGAAATTTATTATGGGTTATGTTAACAAGTGCTATTAAGCAAGATTTTCAGACCCGGACCGTTCAATGAACCGTAAAAGAGAGAGGTTCAAGGTTTTTAAGGTCAGACCGAGGTCGAACCGAAGTCGAACCGTGATGACGTCATAATTATTTTAATAATTTATTAATATAAAAATAATAAAATACATATACAAAATTTAACAATTTTAATTAAAATAATATGTATAGAGAAGGTAAAAAATATTTTAATTAAAGAAAAGATAACATTTTTTGCAATTTATTACAAAATTGATAAAATATGTCTTATATTATTTAAAATATCTCAACTTTCTTTCATTTTATCCACCCGGCCCCACTCCCCAATACTTTTTCTTCTCATTCTTATCTCTTTCACGCGTTCCCCTTCTTGCCTTATTCTCTCTAGTTTTTATTATTATTATTTTTATATAAATTGTACTCTCTAGTCTAATCAATTAACAAATCCCAACATTCTCACATTCAAAACTTCATCCTCACCGTCAATTCAAAATGATATCTTTACTTCTTTAGCTTTCTATCTTCTCTCTTCTAGTTCTAGCCGCCCTTCCTAATAGTCTGATACTGTGTTCCTTTTTCTTTTCTTTCTTCCTTCTAGTTTGCTCCAAGAATGCCTACAAAACATCTCTTCGAAAATGCATGATTCAACTTCTATTCTAGAAAATCTAATGCCAGCGTAAGTTTGCTCTCCATTTTCCATTACTTTATTTTTTCATTCTTTCTAATCTCTATTACTCTCGCCTTTTTCTCTCTCCCTCCCCACTCTTGGTCTCTCATTAAACGGTGAAATCTAGTGATGTAGTTGACAAAAGAGATGAAAGCTAGAGATTTTTAGCAAAATTATAATAAGTTGTTAAAAAAAAAAAAAAAAAATTGCTGAGGGGTTGGACCACACGGTTCTTGCCACCGGTTCGTACGGTCCAATTCCGGTTTTAGGGGTTCATGGAATTAACAAAAAATTCGGTTCTTTGTGCTTAAAAAACCAATTTTCATTCCGGTTCGTGATTTTCACGGTCTGACCTCCCGGTCCGGTCCGGGTCTGAAAACCATACTATTAAGTCAATAGTTAACAATCTATTTAAAAAAAAAAAATTACAAAAAAAAAAAAAGCAATAATTGTTCTTACTTCTTAGACTTACTAACATATTTTGCATCATTTATTCGATCTAATAAAATTCTTTACTCGGCAGCGTGGCACTTGCGGGAGGGTTGATATATATGCATTTCTAAGATACATGTCAAAATATTAAACAAAAAATATAAATGGTATTTTTTTTTATGGGAAAATATAAAACGAATTTTTTTTTTTTTTTTGGAGATTAATATTAAACGACGTCGAATGTTTGTAAACACTAAACATAGCAGCAAACTGAAAACTAAAAACACTGTAGCAAAATAATTTTTAAATTCGTAAATAGTACTGTGGGACTCATTTTTAATGAAAAAATTGCTGAAAAGTGAAAATGGTAGATCTATAAACAGTAAATTTTGTGTGAAAAAGTCAAAAATTGCTGCTACTGTTTATAAACAGTAGCCGCAACAGTAACTGCACAGTAAAAATTGGGCTGAACACATGAAAAAAAAAAAAAAAAAAAAGAGGCTGAAACGCGAAACGCGCGTTCAGCTTTCATTCCAATCCAAACGGAGGCCAGATAAGAAAACGCGAAATGTTTTGGTCTGATCTTAAAATATTGTTCTCGTTATTTTGTAGGGGCCAAGATATTTATGATGACCATCAAATCAATCTCATCTAACCTCCAAAAGTTTTAATTAATTCTCTGTCACGATATATTCAAAGCCAAAGCTAACCTACCTACGGTTGCCTTTTTGCGTTGGTACGACTCTGCTACAGAGACTTGGAATAAGGAAAACATAGTTATTTTTAATATTTTTTAACGTGTAAATAATGTATAAACAGTATATGAATAATAATTTTTGTCTTCTACATAAATTCATGTGATATTACTGTTTATGTACAGAAAAAAAAAAAAAAAAAAAAAAAAGAAACGCCAACGCAAAAAACGTTGAACCCAAACAAATACATAATTGATGCTAGCGGGGTTAGTTTGTGTTTGGTTGGGGAGTCAGTTCAGTGTTTAAATGTGTGAAAGATGGCCCCAATAAGTTCTTAATTACTTCGTTATTAGTTGCTTTCGCTTCGTTTCATTTAAGGACACCAGTACCTTGAAACCAGAAACTTTTATCTAGATTGGTGACCTATAAATCACGAGCCTTAATTTTTAGTGTCCGTTTGGATACAATTTATTTTACTGAACTGAACTGAAAATACTGTAACAAAATAATTTTTAAATATGTAAATAATATCGTGAGACCCATTTTTAATAAAAAAGTTACTAAAAATTGAGATTTGTAGGACTTATAAACAGTGATTATGCACTATTCAAGACTGAAAAATCAGCCTTTGCGGCTATTGTTTATGAACAGTAACCGTAAACAATAACAGCAAACCTTTAAAATGGGTGAATGAAAAAAAAAAAACAAAAAGGCAAACACAAACATTGGATCCGCATATGCGGATCCAAACCCAGCCTTAATATGAACCTGTACCCATTGTATGCACCTAATTTTACCTCTAAAAAGGGAAATTTATGTAGGGAAATGTACTTCTATTGGGATTTATTTGTTCCAACAACTTCAGTTCACAACAATCTGAAAGTATTAAAAATAAGGGTCCGGCAGGTTAATGGATTTTATCAAAATTAAAAAAGCAGTCTGGAAAATTAATCACTTTTTATAAAAAAAAAATAAATAAATAAAAAATTCTTAAAATAATTCACTACTGTATATTCTAAAAATACATGTTAATAAAACCCTAAAAACAAAATAAAATATCATCTAAACAAACACGCAAATACTAGTACGTTAATAAAACCCTAAAAGCAAAATAAAGAAATCATCTAAGCAAACATGCAAACACTAAGCACACAAAATACTACCTTCTCGGAAGATATTCGGTATCCCTCTATATATATTTTTTGTTATATTATTTTTGAAAGATAATATAAGATTGAAAAGCTATGAATCTCCACTTTCTAAAATTGTTTTATTTTTTGAGACAATTTTAAAAAGAAATACTACATTTTATCCGTTTTGAAATATGGAAAACATTAGTTAATTCCCTTGTTTTTAGAGACCCTGTTCACATCCATTCATTTGCCCCCACACCCACTTCTTTTTTAAGCTACATAAAAATAGACTAAATTCAAGCCCGCATCATTGGAGCAACACCACTTACATCAATTTGAAAAAATTACGAAATCAGGATTTCTGGACTATATTTTAATCTATATCCTGCACAAGAGAATTGTGTTGAGGTCCTTCTTAATATAAATATATGTATATATAAACCACTATAGTGGCCTGTCATATATCAAAAACCACACTCAACAAACTATAAAAAGCAACTTTAACATTATTTTAAAAAAAAAAAAAAAAAAAAAGCAACTTTAATCTTGAGTTATTGGTCAATTATTCTATACCGTGTCTGGTTCTTTTTAACGATTCCATAACCTTTCAGTACTTTTTTTAATTGATAAAAACAATCCCTATTCCACAAATTCTAAATCCACCATGAACTGGATCTAAAACCTTTTTCTCTTAATGAAGAAAAAAAAGTTTCAACGCTGAATGCATGTACTGATCTAGCAGAACCTCAATAAATATTGCATTAAGTCCCTGCCTAGACACGGCATCCTATGATTGGTTGTTGACCAACAAACAAAGACAATTTTTTTTTTCACAACTTATTAGAATGGCAAATTATAATTGGGTCTTTTTAATGTATGTCTTTAGGGCATACATTAACAAATTTGTTTTTGAAAAAATTTTATCAAGATTGAAAAAGCTATCAAAAAAATTTCAATTCTCAATAAAAATTTTTTTAAAAATGATATACTATTATGTGCCCTGAAAGCATATATTAATAAAGTCCCTTATAATTTGTAGGTAGTTACTTCTCATACCTAACGGAGGGATTTGAATTGGGTGCAATACCCACCCGGTGCAAGGCTACTACTGCTGGTGCAATTCAGCCCTTCCACACAGAAACATTTTTACCATCTTTTATTTTCAACTTTAACCTTCTTTTTTTTCATTCTTTTTTATTGAAGGACCGACATTGAAAGTTGCTTTTTCAACTCTTATGCTCAACTCTTGATAGCTATTGCACCTAATCTCAAATCCTATTGACAACAAATTGTGTCACTAAATAACTTATAGTCTTGTTCATAGCTATCTTATTCTTATCCCAAAATTTTTTTAAATGTTTGCGTAATCCCAGTTTAGTATTAAAAGAAAATAATATTTTCAAACTTAATTACTTTAGTTTCATATGTACCCCTAGCTGTATGAGACATGGTTGAATCACAAGGATAATACTTAAAATAAATTAAATTAAATGCAGGCATAGATAGCACCAAATTGGTTGAATAAACATTTAAGATTTTAGGGAATATTATAGTTAGATGACAAACCTTTCAAGACCAAAATCCTTCATGGCCAACGTAATTTCTTCTTCTGTAGCTCCCTCGGCTCGTAAGTCATTCACTTTTTCCTCAGCCAGTCTTTTCTCTGTTTCGATGTCTAATCCATAGGTCCCATTAAGTGTTTCACTCATGCGATATGGGCTCTCTAGAATTAGTCCTCCTCTTTCTCCTGATACATAGGCTGAAGAGACACCACTAGTAAATAAGCAGGTTCTACTAATATAACTAAAAATTGATTTTTAGGGAATGTTAATGCTAATTTGACTTTAACAAAAGTCAAAAAGAATTTGACCTTATCACTATGATATTCCAAAAGAAAATCTAAGACGCAACACTTGATTAAGAAATTATATATCTTAGTTTTGTCCCCCAATAAAAAATAATAGTAGTAATAGTAAAAGTGGAAAGGAACTTTACTAACCTGTGGATACATGGATAAGCACCTTTAGACTAACACATTTTTTTGCGAAGTTCAAAACATACTTAGCTCCAAATGTATTGAGCCCCAATGCAACATCATATCTGGGTGACATTAAAAAAAAAATGTATATATTAGTATTTCAGTTAAGTAGCTAAACAATGGAGTAGTAATTAACTTGGTACTCACTGATCATTACCTTTCATCAAAGTTGGTCGTGGCAGCTAAATTAACAATGACATCAACTTGGTTCAATATCTCTTCCCTCAAAATGGAATCCTTCAAGCCCAAGTCTTCAAGAGAGATGTCCCCAGGCACCACAGTTATTTTTTCAGAGACAAAGGAATTTAGATTTGTACCCAACTTTTCCTTCAGCACTCTGAACAAGTCCTTCCCTATGATCTATTTTTTTAAAGAAAAAAGTTGCAACAATATTGTGATCACTAGTCAGTATTAGTATAGCCATTAATTTAAAACTGCCAAATAGTGAAAGGGAATGAAGCGATAGTTGTTTAAGTTTAACCAAGCAACCTTAACATATCTTACTCTTACCAATTTTTTTCCCTTGCCTTGTAAGATCATTAAATATTAGTATGCAAATGTTGCTTAAAAAAGATAATTAAGTTGCTTATAATACATATGTCCATTCCTGCCACTCTTGAAGCATAAAATACAAGAAATGGCAAGGAATGTTCGAAATATGTACTACTCTCTTGTACTTGGTGAAAGATATATAAAATACAAGAAATGGCAAGGAATGTTCGAAATATGTACTACTCTCTTGTACTTAGTGAAAGATATATACCATATATACCCATGTATATACCTCATTATTTAACCGATGTGTGGCTGACTTAGCATCCTTAGCTCTTAGAAGAAGATAGAGCTTCTTCAAGTTTGGTTGAACCCTCAGTACCTTCTCCACAAGAACTGCATCCATACAAGCAAATTTATCACTAAAATCATCGTTACACTTAACACACTCAGAGAGAGAGAGAGAGTGAGAGAGAGAGTAGGGGTGTACTCTTTGCTAGAAAGCCAGTGGCACCAGTGATTAAAATGGACTTGTTCTCAAGGAACTGTAATATACTTCCTAACTCCATAGAGAAAAATATATCAGAGAGAGAGAGAAGAATACTCAAGTGGAGGCAATAGACAGAATGGGGTGGGAAAAATTTGATGTCATTTCATATATAGGACATGGGTGAGTGCTGTACATGTGGTGGAGTACACGCAAGTGGTTGGTGATTGTTTTCCTCTATAAATTCAGAGCCAGATTGCTTCAATTATTTTACCAAAAGAGCAAATTAAATAACCCAATTCACTGTATTTTTTTAATCTATGAAAACCTTATATAACATGACCCACTTTAGCTCTTAACACTTTTTCTTTTTTCTTTTTTTTTTTTTTTTTTTGATGGGATAGCTCTTACCGTCACCTACACAAACCCAATATATTACAGTCCACATTGGTGATTCTGACAAAAATTTGTGAACAGTGGTCTTATTCTTTGATAGGTGTAACCAACCCTCTGCAGTTAATTAACTCTTCCGTGCTGCGCTGTCCTAACTACCAACGCTCTTATCATTATTGTAATATATACATATTTTTAAGAATTTTTTGTTTTTTTTTTTTTTTGGTTTTTGTTTTTGGTATACAACATAGGCATAAATATGTGTCAATTGTGAAGTATCGTTGATTAATGTTTGCATGGATATTGTTACTTTCACATGCATATATGCTTTATATATCACAACATTATGGTAAATTACCTAGCTTTATGTTTGTATTGCGTAATCCTTCTTCCTTCAAAGAACACCTTGCATTTGTTATTATCTGTTTTGTGTTTCTATGATAAACAAATTCTCTCTTTTGGTGAAACTTTGATTAAAAGGTTTATCAACTGCTGAGATTAGTAGTTTAGGAGAAGAAAAAAAATCTAGCTAGGCTGCAGTGTGCAGTACACTGATTGCAGTTACTCTTATACCTACCCTCATTATATTGAAGGAGACTTTAAAGTGCCCTTCTGGACTATGTAAATTATCTTCAACCAAATTCACATATTACCCAATATTTTATGGTATGTTTCTAAACTTGTCCTTAGTGTTGTCGTTCCCTGTCCAAGTCAATATAATTTTCACAAGTTAACTAAGTTTTACAAGTAAATGCAACGTGCTTTTGCTATTGAACACGAAACAGCCCATACTAATTAGAGTTGTCTTCAAAAACTAGCGAAAGCGAAGAGAATTGTAACTCAATGATCTTATTTGGTCTTTATAAGATAAAATTTTCCTCTCCCATCTGTTTAAACATTTTTTTATTAAAAAAATGTGAAAGTCTCACATTGAATAATAGTAATAATTAGATAAAGTGATTAATATAATATGGTTAGGTCCAAAACTTATCGGATTAAACTTTTTATTTAAGCATAGTACTTTTATATATTATATTAACTGTTCAGTTGGAGTCCCCACAAATTGTTATCTCTTGTTAAGAAAATGTATCTACTAGTAATGCTTATCTATATTTATTTTTATATAATATAAAATGAACTTTTTGACATTTTATTAACTATTTTCTTATGCTACAATATAATATATTGAAAGTCCACATTTTTTTTCATGTTATTTATATATAATTGAGTTTAAATTTTATAAGGATTCCTTATCAAATCTAATATGTTTAATATAATCCATTAGAATCTTGTCAGATTATATTTTCTTTCAGTAGAGTAGATGGTTAAGTAAGAAATCTGGGGTTCAATCCCCACCTATACCAAAAATCGATTGGTATCTTAATCTAATAATAAAGAACTATCATTATGAGTGAACTCCATAGGTTAAAACTCTCTTAAAAAAAAAAAAGAGTAGATAGTTCCATACATAAACCCAATCTCAATAAATGGCTACTACTAACTATAAAACCTAATATGTTTTATATCATCCATTAGAATCTTGTCACATAATGTTTTTGGTAAAATTTAGGTACCAAAATAATATTTTACCCAAAAGAAATAAAATCATATTTTGTTGAACTTCAGTGCATGTTAGTGACTAGTTTATTATATAATATATATTTTTTTTAAATCAAAGTAGTTTGGCTTTTAGTTAATCTCATCATTTTCTTCTTAAAAAAAAAAAACTCATAATATGTGCAATATACACTTTTGAGCCTCACAAATTTACTTGGCATTATTTTAATTGAATTTAAATTTTATTCTATATTTAAACCCTCAATTTGAATCTTGGTGCCTCTTACTTTCTTTAAATGATAGAATGTATTGTTCCATATACAAACACAATCATGATAAATTCCTAATGCTGTGATATTTAATTCCAAATGTATCCAAAATGTTAGGGTCAAAGTTTGTAAGTTCTGGAAACCTGTATCCAAAATGTGTCTTGCGTTTAAGCTTTTAGTGTCATGAGTCATGATAGTATTTGAAGATCTACATCGAAGACAAAAGAAATCGCTCGTAAGCTATCAAGTATGTTACATTGATTGCAAGCTTGACTACAACTCGATTGATCAAGTTTCATTAAAGCTCAACTCCAGTCGATCAATCAAGCCTTGGGTAAACTGAATTTTTAGTATTCGGCTCATAATAACCAAAAAGCCTTGGGATTCATGCCTTAGGATTCTAGAGCATATTTCGAGATTTATCAGGTCATTTTAAACATAAGGAGACCATTATGTAAAGAAGAGATTTTGTTGCAATGGTTGTGCGCCAAGGGTTTGTACCAAGCATTGTCTCTGGGATCGAATTGAAGATCAAAGAGTATAGAAAGTCAAGTTCTTGCACAAGACTACTGTAATCAAGTTATTGTTGTCGTGTGTTAGACACAAATGGGACATTTGTGCACCATTGAATGATTCACAAGATAAAAGAGTCCAATTAGGTTGGAGCTGCTCTTAGCAGTCACTAGAGTAAGTTCAACTATAGGTATACAAGGATTGAGATATTTTATAATGTAAACTTCCATTTTATCTTAGTCAGTGCTTCAATTTGATAGTGATCTACAATCACTAATTGGATTTTTTCTGTCTAGGTTTTTTCTTCGTAACCATATCGTTTGTGTCAAAATTAACTTTAGGTTGTACTTTAATATTGTGATATGGTTGTGCCAATCACCAATGAATTAGGAATACATTTCATGATTGAGCTAATTAAATAAGTTGGTAATTTGACTTAAAATTTATCACACAAGATCTAAATTTTCCGACAATACAATATTAAACTTTTCCATGCATTGACCAAGATACCAACTAATAATATAAATAAAATGAAATCTTTGACTTTTTGTTTACTTCTTCTAATGTTGTCACATAAGTTTTTAAAAGCTCACACTTCTTTTAAATTTAGTTTTTAAAGTTATACATAGTGATAAACCATGTCAGTTTAAATTAATTAGAACTTATCCCAGTTCTTGATTCGATTCGGATTAGACCCAGAATTGCTTTGTGGTTCTTTCGATGGGTTGAGGGTCAACCAAGGTTTAAGCGGTCTGAGTTTGCATTTTGTGCCATGCTTGAAATACTTGTGAAGAATAATTTGATGAGGTCGGCTTATTGGGTGGTGGAGAGGGTTATTAGTGTAGATATGCATGGAATTGTGGATGTTTTGGTTGATGGGTATGTTTGTTATGAGGTTTCGGTTAAGCTTCTCGATCTTTTGTTATGGGTTTATACGAAGAAATCCATGATTGAGCAATGCTTGTTGGTTTTTGATAAGATGATAGCAAATGGGTTGTTGCCGGATGTCAAAAATTGTAATAGAATTCTTAGGATACTTAGGGATAGAAATCTTGTAACTAAAGCTAGAGAGGTTTATAGAATGATGGGAGAGAGTGGGATTAAGCTAGAGGTTTATAGAATGATTGGAGAGTAGTTTCTGGGTTTGGGTTCTTCTCCACTTTGTTCTTATAGAACTTCTTAAGCAATCAAAACCTTAACTTTTTTATTTTTGTTATGTTTGTTTTTCCCTTAAAAAGTGTTTGTTTAACAGCAAAAGGAGAGGTGTGTAACGGATTTTTAATAGAGCAAATCTCAAGTGGACAAAGTGTAAATGATTGAACTACAAGTAAGTAAAGTGAAAACGGGCCTAGTTACAGGTGAATTTACTGTAATTATCTCAAATATTTTTAAATATAATTGAAAGTGAGAAAAAAGAGGTGTGGGCTGGTGTAGGGTCAGCAAGAGAGAGTTTTAGAGATGGGAGGGGTCTGTGTGCGAGTGAGGAAGAGAATGTGGGAAGTCATTCATGCATGTTTGTTTTTGGAAAGCGTTTTATGGAATTTTTTGTTGTAAAATGTTTTACAAGTTTTCAAATAGGATTTTCAAGTAAATAGAAAACGTTTTATAGATTTGACACATTTTACAAAGAAACAAACACTTGAAAATATAGAAAATATTTTACAGTCAAACAAGCGGGGTGTTAAATATTTCTTTTGTTTGAAAAATTGACATTTATTTTACTACTAACTAAAGTAAAAACTGAGGCTGTTCATATATAAAGTGCTTTGAGTCAATTATTCATTAATCATTCTCTTCCATCTCTATTTCCAATTATTATTTCCTAATTCCCCTCCCCCCACCCCCCCCCCCCCACCAAAAATATCTGCATAAGAGCACTTGTATCAGTAAGTGCAAAATAGAAAAAGTGTTGAGATATGCATATTTTGACCCCAAAAAACACCCACTTCAGTGGGTGTAAAATTGTATATAAATGCACAAGTGCTACGATAACCGTGCATATATGCACAGTTATTGTAGCTTGTGCATTTTTCATTATTAGTATTTTTTTTTTTTTTTGGTAGTGTTGGGTATGTGAGAGAGAGGGGTAGTGAGTGAGGAAATTAAAAAAAAATGTAAATTAATGAATATTTTATTGAATAGATGTGTAAAATAGATAGACTGATGTGATTGTTTTATCAAAATGGGTGTGTAAAATAAAAAAAGTAGTTTTTTGTGCAAAATAGATGAAAAGTTTGCATAAGCTGATGCGGTTGCTCTAATGAATTGGATGACAAAATGAAATTAAGAGGTGAATGTAACCACATGCAATGTTCACACATGCTGTGAGAGAAAGGTCTCATAAAACAATATCATAAGATATTTTTTTAGAGAGAGAGAGAGAGATTGGTTTTTATTTATTTATTTTTTTAGAAACAGCTTTTATTTTATCAAGTGTTGTTATTTGAATTTGAGCATCTCCATATTTTAATTAAACCCACGATTAGTCTCAATCTTCAATTAATGATAAAGAAAATATAGAAATTAATGGCATTTATTTTACTACTAACTAAAGTCAACATATGTGAATATTGTACGTGGTCACATTCTCCTCTTCCTTTTATCTTTTCATATTTTAATTAAACCCATGATTAGTCTCAATCTTCAATTAATGATGAAGAAAATATAGAAATTAAACCCATGATTAGTCTCAATCTTCAATTAATGATGAAGAAAATATAGAAATTAATGGTATTTATTTTACTACTAACTAAAGTCAACATATGTGAATATTGTACGTTGTCACATTCGCCTCTTCCTTTTATCTTTCCATATTTTAATTAAACCCATAATTAGTCTCAATCTTCAATTAATGACATTTATTTTACTACTAACTAAAGTCAACATATGTGAACATTGTACATGGTCACATTCTCCTCTTCCTTTTATCTTTCCATCCCATTCATTTTAATGCAAATATTGTCTTTTGTGGGGGGGAAAATTGGGAAATAAGAATTGGAGAGAGAGAGAGAGAGAGAGAGAGAGAAGACGAAGAAGGAAAAGAGAAATTGATTTCTATTTCCCATTCTCCATATTTTGATGAAACTCACTATCAGTTCCAATCTTCAATTAATGAAGAAGAAAATATAGAAATTGATTTTTCTTGAAGGGTGTTATAATTTGCACCCATGACAAGTCCCTGTCCATAACATTATTAATACTAATTAAAAGTATGTGCTGTAATATATATTGCAAAACCTGTTTGGTAAAGTCGATACAAAAATTTCAGTGAGTAATTGGTCCACGTACCCAGATATATATATATATATATATATAAAAATCTCTTTTGAATTTCATAATATACATCACCCACCAGCATATTTGCTTACCTACAGATAATATCTCACAGCAATATCTTACTAATAAAAGAAGGAATGGTATATAAATTATATATGAATAATGGGCTCCATCTTCATAGTTTGTGTTGATTGTCAGTTGTAATATAAAAAGTCTGCAGTTTATCCCTCTGTTAGTAATTACTGAATTTCAATTTTATTTTAACCAAATAAATAAACAAAAGAAGGAATGGTAACTACGTACAGTGACTGAGAGAAGCATACTGAGATCTATCTGCTTGTAGGAGCTCAATAAAAGCGTAAATACATAGTATATTATGTAATGTAAAATAGAATATTATAAATTTGTATAGGGAGTTGTGCAGTTTTTGCTTCTTTTATTAGTTTCAGTCTTTCAGTGCAATTCAGGATGAGATTGGTACAATGGATTAAATAAAAAAAAAACTTTGATTTTAATAAGTGTAGGATGAAAACATAGTGTTTAAAAAATTTATGAGCTCTTTGCAAGATTTATATTAAAAATATGTAGTTTAAAAATAAATTACTAAAAAGGACATCAAATTACTGAAATTGCTCTTTCCACCCACGCCCACCACACTATCTAAAGCCCATGCACCCATATGACTAAACAAAGCCAATGTTAATAGACTCAATACAAGTATAACTACAACAACCACGAGGAATTGGGTGGTGCTGGTGGTGGGCCAGTGGCTTATGCGAAACTAATAGATAGATGGAGTTGAAGGCAAATTTGGGTCATTCTCGCTACTCTTACCCTATGTTTGGTTGGAGAGAGATGATGAGATAGGATAGGAGGGTAGAGGGGAAGGTTCTCTCCCTCCATTTCCCTTGATTCCAAACATACCCCCGAGTCTCCAATTGATGGTGCAAGATCGGGATTCCCTCTTCTCCTCCCACCATATATGTAATTTCCTAAATGGAATAAGTAATACCATTTTCATTTCATGCTTTTCCTCCCCAAAAAAAAAATCATTTTACTTAATTACCAAACGGTTGAGAAGCAAATGGGGTCAAATAAGTGTTGTTTGGGCTCAAACTGCACTACGAAACATGTAGTTAAATCTATATTATAATTTCAACAATATATTATATTCTGCTTGTTTTGAGATGAGAGAGAAAAATAAGCATCGTCTCAAACCATTTTACTAAACTTGTAATTAAGTCCATGTTGTAATTGCAACAATATATTATACTCCATTTGTTCGATGGAAATCATTTTTTAGAAAACTAATAACTTATGTCTATATAATTGCAATTCTAATAATAAGCCAAGGAAAAAAATCTATTATTTGACTTGGATGAAAATTATTAATAATAATATGAAAAAAAAAATTTAGAATTTATGCAAAAAATTAAGGGGAAAAATGAGATTTTTGAGCAAACAAGAGAGTTTATTTTTGACGATTTGTTGAGCATGTAAAACCGGAGCCTTAAAAAATGTATTTTCATTCCTTTAAAACAGAAAATGTTTCCACTCTATTGGGCTTAATTTTTTAATAATTACTGAAACTATTATCCATTGAATTGTATTTTTGATTACATTAAAAAAAAATTAAAAAAAATAAACATCAACCGAAACGAACAGATCATTAGTCGGAAAGTATGTTGAACTTGAAGAGCTCACACCCAGAAAGGAGCAGCAAATTGGAATAAATGTATATATCGCAACTAAAAATTTAGGTGAAAACCTTAAATAATTAAGGTAACGAGGTGGCGAGCAAGAAAGCAAGCCATGGCAATGGGGCTAAAATAAATGTTGTAGGGTTGCTTACCTTCATTTGAGCTACTTCCCCATCTTCTCCACTCAAGGGATTATATTTATAACTTGTATTAGACTGCCTACCTACCTTAGAGTTACAACTAATTGATAACCCATCATTCATTTCTAACTAGTCTGTTTGTTTTTTAAGTAACGTACGAAACAAAACAAAAAAAATTGACAATTTTTTTCACATCTGTGGAGTTAGAAAGCTTTTACTATTTAATAGTTATCATTTAAGCCCACTAGTGACATCATTTTTTTAATCTACCACCAACAATTTGCCATATCAGTAAGTGTCAAAATTTTTGTGTTTCTATTTTTTTTTTTTTTTTTTTCCTTCCAACATTGACTTAAAAAGGTCAACATTCGAAATATTATGATGCCTTAACATAGAGAAGGTAAATCGTATACACAAACGAATTTAGGTATATAGCAAAATAAAATCCCTTACAATACAAGAGAGTAAGAGAGTCAATATGTAGTACAGTTGAGATAAGTTATGTTTTTTGAAAAAATATCCGCCAATGTATCTATGTTTGCGTGTGTGGTCTCAATCTCTCCCCATTTCAATTCCAATCCATTTTTTAAGGTATCTAGCTAGTACATTTATATGTTAGGGCTTGTTGGTGACTATATATAGTTTTGACATTAAGCTTAGCACATGGCTTGCCAATGCCACCCTGAGCAAGCTTGCAACAACCTACCCCTTACCCCTCAAGATCAAACCTAAAACTTTATGCGGTCAAACACTAATTATATTAACTAAAAGTTGATTTATCCCTTTGCCTCTAGAAATTTGACTTCTCTTAAATCTTTTATAGAAAGGGCAAATGACCAATAATGATTTTAATTTAGAAAATCTAAACTATGGAAATGGTAAACTTGCACCTTTGACCCTTCTCTAATTTTTTTTTCCCACATTTATTTATGGTGAATGATTATTGGTAAGTAAAAAGATGATGTTAGTAATGGACCCAAATGAGAATTATCAAGAATTTGTAACATCAATAGTTTGTGTCTGTAGCATTAATCTTATTTATGTGGACACAAAAATGAAGGATTTCAAAAGTGAGAGAAAATATTTCGGAAAAAAAAAAAGGAAAAGAATTCCATAAAATTTTTCCCCCTCCTCTATGGATAATTATTGAGTACTTTCGAAATATTATAAATGCTTATTTTTCCCTCTTACATAACTGTGAGTCCCACTAATTAAATTTAGTATGGGACTCACAATTCATGTGAGAGTGGGGAGTACGTATTTATGTAACTCCCGGAGTATTAAATCATTTTCCCTCCTCTATGTACGTGCATGCCACTAATTATTAGTAATTAATAACCATGAATTAAAATAATAATAATAATAATAATAATGAAAGTTCAGTGAAAGGTGGATGGAATGAGGAATGTTGTCATTTTCTTTAGTTAGAGGAGTTAATTCTTAAACCGTATGTTTCGGTGCAGCATTTGTTGCCATAATTTGGGTTAAACCAGCATTTTTAATTCTGTTAATTACAATTTTCGAGTTTGGCTAGACTACAAGTAAAGAATTCAATTTTCTCTTCAAATAAACATTGAAAGTATATTGTTTGATGGAATTTAAAATGTTGGGATTGTAAATCCGACCATTTTAATTTTTTTTATACAATTATCAATTCCTTTGTCCAAACATAACATTAACTAACAGCACGAGAGGTTATTTTCCAAACTTGGAGGAATCTCGTTGTATTTTGCCCTTAGAAAAGCACTCAAATCTTCTATGTATGCAATTCCTTCTTCTTGATATAGTATGCTTCTCTTCTACTTATTTATCTTTGATAAGTGAGAGGCCTAAATCTTCCTTTTAATAAAAACACTCAATCCTCATCATATATATGCATATCATTATCCATCTTCTTGATCGTTTGCTTTGGGTTTTACTTATATATTTATTGTTTGATAAATGGGTGAGTGACTCAAATCATGAGAAGGGGAAGAGTTAGCAATGTCCTTCTCTTTTGAGTGTAATTTTTAGTGTACTTTTGTATTAGAACCTCATCTCCTCTCTTTTATGTTTGTGTTTGTTTCTTAAAAAAAAAAAAAATGTAATGACCTTCTCTTTGATTGCTTTGAGTTCCACATGGTTGTACTTTTTTTTCTCTTCGTCTTTAATCCATTAAAGTGAGGGTGTACTGTTTTGTGAAAGTCACTAATTATAACAGTACTGAATAATGTAGCCTTTTTTAAGTCAGGTGAGCAATATGTGATAAATTCTGGACTTTCATAGTGCAGATTAGTTATAGAAGAACCAATTTTTATAAGGGTTTTATTAGTGTATGTACTTAAGGCATATGTTAGTAAAATATTTTAGAAAATTTTTAATGGGAAAGCAAAAAAATAATTAACTTTTTTTTACAATTTTTTCAATTTCTCATAAAAAATTTCTTAAAATAAATAACCAAACCCTTTTTATAATACAAAAACAAAAAATTTCCTAAAAAAATTTATTAATGTATGCACACATTAACGGGACCTTTTTATAATAGAAGAAGTTAGGTAAATTCAATTTAATATAGTAATTTGCAGGGAAAAAACAAAAGTCATTGTCTCTTTTTGGTTTTTAGTACGTTTTATTTTTATATTGCTCATGTTCGCAGCACATGGAAACTATTAAAAGTTATTCACGAAAGTGATGAGTATGTTTCTTTCTCTTCTCGTGCAAAGCCCCCGCATGCCGTGCATGTCACTTCTCACTTGACTGTGGGACCAAAATGCACTAAAACTTTGGCAAATAATATGTTAATGCCGATGAAAAGCGGTATTATAAATTCATAATTATTACTGGTCTTGTAAGGACTAAAGGATATGTTGTTGGGAAGAAGATGCGCAGTCGTTAAAGTACATGTCTTAAGAGTCTTATGGGTTTGTATAGGCGAAACTTTCATGACCAAGAGATTTGTTTGGGTTAAAGATATCACGCCAAATTCTTAGTCAAAATGCAAAGTCCAGTTTCTATTTGATGTACAAGCAAAGTATTTTAACTTTCTAAGTTTGGTGACCATGGTTTAGTATGCGGCGAGTCAGGCCTTTAGGGTTTAGCCTCTTATAAATTACTGTATATTGGATTCGTTGTGAGTCTTGTGACATATAATTCCATTATAGTGAAGATGTAGTTATTAATGATATTTTTCTATGAACATAGGTGGTTAGACTAAATCGTGTAATATCTGCATTCCCTTCTAAGTACGTAAACGATAAACCATTACCCATGTAGTTGGACGACATACATGCTATTAAGTATATAACACGACAAGTCAGGATCCATTGCCCATATACATTGAATTGGTAAAATCTTAGTCATTAGGTGAGCAGTCCCTTTTAAAATTCTGCGGGAGTGGTGTTATATACAACAACACCCCTATTCTTTTTTTGGGGGGGGTTAAACAACAATACCAATATTTGAATATACTTTTTTGTTGACCGTTTCTAAAGATGGTTTGACTAATAATATAATACCCGAACCTACCCTTCTCTTTTATATATATACACACAAATTTAATTAATAGTTTAATTGGGATCAAGTAGTATATTTTAAATTTTAGGACAACCCTAATATTTAAGATTAGTTAACTATTGATATCAACCTTCTCTAAAGTTGTATGTTTGACCCCCCAAAAAAAAAATGTAAAGGGGAGGAGATTCAAGTAGAAATTTTGGAACCAAAATCAATCAAAGCATCCCTAAGGTAAGAAATTTTTCCTAATGTCTATGAACTTTTCAAAATTTTCATAGTTAGGTTTTTGGAGTTTGAAATTTTTTATGACTAGAAGGATTTAACTCAAATTAAGTGTGAATAAAATTATACTTTGGTGAGAGAATTGACTCTAGGATGTTAATAACTTACATTTTGGATGAGAGTAGTAATTAAAGTAACCCTAAATGCGATATTAAATTATTATCATCAAAATTTCATAAAAATAACCGTGTATTTGGATTCTTGTAAAAAAAATGGAGCACGAAAATAACTAGAGTGGTTGGTGAAAAGGATTAAAGAAGTAAAGGATTAGGAGTGGACCAAAATTCAACATAAAATGTGTAGTTCCTTAAACATGTGTTTAAGAAACTTTAAGTGATGATATTTTGTATTTTGTAAAAAATTTTACCAATGTAAAATTTTCCTTTATTTGTAGAAAGGGCAATGTCTTTAGACTTTTTACTCATATTTTGGCCCAATGAGTAGCTCTTGTATGCTGGATTGGGCTGTTTCCTATCTCAAATCTGTCTTTTTCTATTTTACAAGCTTTGGATAGAAATGGAATTTGGCATAATTCTTTTGTTTCTCCCATGTTTCGAATTGAGCAATAAAGTATTTATTCAGTAAAAAAAAATTAAGAGTCAGTTTTATATAGGTATTCTTAGACATATTAGGTGCAATTTTTAGAGTAATCTTTGTATAACTCTACCAAAAAAAAAAAAAAAACATGGTTTTGATACTCTCTTAGTTGAGGTGTCTTGGAGAATAGTTAGTGACTCTTAATGAGCTCTAGTGTATGCTTGTGAAGTGAAAGCATTATAGGCATATGAACGTTGTCAATGTCCAACCTCTAATAGCGGTCTTTCAAACTTCATCCATCACCAACTATCGTTATTCGCTGCCAAAGCTAACATTTTCGCTTGTTTCATTCCATGTTTGTACCCGGTCCATTCTACATTCGATCCAATAATTCAAGTTCCTATTTTTTTTTTTTTCATGAGCTTACATTCCAAATTCAAAATGCCTTCAAACTTCCACGAAGGGGATGTTAGAATATATTTTGATATTACCAAAAATAAGTAGACCGTGATTTTGTAGAATGCCACAGGCTACTAAAGTTTTAGGATTCTCATATTACCTATGATATATTCTTATAAATACCTCATATTGTGTTTATTGTAACACAACTAATAATAGTAAATATATTTTCACATAGGGTTTTCTGCTATAAACATAGGCTATCAAGTTGAATCATATAAAAAACCTTTTCTCATAATTGGAAATCATGTTTCTTTGTGTTGATGTCATTAATTTAAATCTTCATTTTTTTTTTCTTTTAGACCAAAATTTATATATATAAAAAAGGAGTAAACGCATACAATTCGAGTTGCACTTTAGTTTATGAGGAAAAGATCACTTCATACTCTTGCCCACAGAAGGAACAAAATAAAAGGAGCTCTAAAAGATCCTTTTGTTCTGTCACACATTTCATTTCGATTCTTCTTGCCAACAAGATCTTAACATCACTAAAGAGAGGTTAGTTTTTTGCTTATAATAATCTAAAAGTCTTTGCACACACGTCAGAAGAAATTGAAAGTGGCTTGCCATGGTCTTTTTGTAATCCTTCTAGCCTACCAACGATCATTATGATACTTAAAATTAATAAACTTTCAGCAAGATCATGCTTTCCCTCAATTCTTGTTATTGCCAAAACATTTAAGACTTCTTAAATACGAAAAGTATTAAAAAATTTACTATAAAAAAATTTGATACGACTCATAAGTTGAGAAGCCAATAATATGTCACAAAATACAAATCATAGGTCTTACTTTTGTATCCATATACCACACTAATCACATAATCGGTGAATTTTTTTTTTTAAAAATTTTATATGCAGTACCCTCATCACCAACACAATTGATTATATAATCATTTTAGACAAGAAGAAAAATTGGATTGAGAGAAAATATAAACTATTCCAACGCTATAAGTTATTCACATGGGGCCTTAATAGAGGACCACAGCTGTTGTTTGAAATTGGCGTTCATGTTTCTTGAAGATTTCATTCCTGCAATATTGCAGAGTACAATGAAATAAGCAAAACCGAAAAAAACAAAACAAAACAAAAAGTTAGGTACATATAGCTGGAAGGTGCATATAGTTGGGGGAGAGAGCGTTGGATGTTGGAAAGGCATAGTTGGGTAGAGTGGAAGGTTCCTTTCTTTCCAGAGTTGCTACACTATTGATTCGGGTCTATTGACAATGGAACAAGACTGAGCTAGCTTGATGGTAATTGAACACAAAATTCAGTGTAGCCACATTGCTGAGCACATGAAGGTGAGCCTATCGATGTATGAGTTCAACCAATTCATTTGTACAACTTTACTAGTAACTAATTAATTAATAAGCTATAAAAGATCTTGATCAAGATTTTTAACTTTTTTTTCCCTTTGTTAGAGATGATTTACAGATTATATAAGTCCTCGTTAATAATGACATTCAATAATTGTATGCAAAGCCTAGTTAAATCATTTTGGAGATAGCAAATTAAATCTTGCTAACCTACGATATTAAGGAATAAATTGTGAATTTTAGGCTTTCAAATAAAAGTCATACGTGATTGATTACTTGATGACAAGAACTCTGATTGTAATTTATAAGACCATTAATTTTGTCAGATTAGGATTCTCTAGAGTGTTTCGAACAACTCAATCGTAGAGTTCTTAAAATCTTATTCATGTACTTTAAAATTGGTGGATTAGATATAATTATATCATTAACATTTAAACAAACGTTTTCAACATGGATGAGCAAGATTTTAAAAACTACACACTAAAGTTGCCCTGAAATAAATATAAAGAACACTAATCCACTTTCGCAAACTCTTATTATATACACAGTACTTGGCAAGTGGATAAGCAGATGATGATGATGATGAGGATGATGATTTTCATAATGTTAAGTGCTGACTTGAGAACAAAAATATAGGCACTGTCTCTTGTTAGCGACGTACGTAGGTGAAATTAACGGTCAAAAATGACTCCGGAAATATGATTGAAGAGAAGTGACATAATCCTTAAGAAAGATGTGTGTGTGTGTGTGAAGAATCACGTTGGAGGTGTCCTCATCCATTGAAGACAATTTCCCTATCTCCATAAATTGTGAAAAGGTATTAGCTAATAAGGGCCTTTAATATAGACCTAAATTTTCATTTATGAGGCTATTGTCACCAGGCGAACTCGGCAATTAAAATTGCCCCACCCCTTAATTTTCAAATTAAATGTATGTTTTCTTTCGGTTGATAAGCCGAGGTTGACAATAATTGTCACATGGCATCACCCGAAGATATTGTCTTTTATGCAAGAAGATAATACCAAACACAGAAATATATCGTATTGGCCATTAAATTAGTATTAGTACTTTTTCAAAATGTATCAAAAAAAATACCAGGTTGTACCGGCCTATTTCGACTATTCCGATTGATATTGGTGTTTTGGCTGGTACAATAAAAAAAATAATAAATTTGAAAATTTTGAAAAAAAAAACATGTTTAAACTAATATATTGGTTAATGTCCTTAAGCTAATATGTAGGCTTATAAAATATGTAGATTTTAAATTTTATGTTAATAAGCATAAAAATTAATAAATTCATACTTAGATAAATAATACATATATATATATATATATATGCATATAAATATATAAATAACGACAATCTCGAAACGGTACACCGGTATCAACTGATATCGAAATATTTCGTTCTCCTGACTAAACTAAAATGGCCTTCATTAGAAATTGACTCTCTTGCTTTTATGCATACACCATATTTTGAGTTAGGGTATGCATATATAGGTCAAGTTGGAGGGTTTTTTCCAACCTTATCGAGTTGAGAAATTCTTAGCCCATTTCTACCCATCACATATATAGAAACCAACTCACATGGATCAGGTTAGATTGAATTGATTTGTAGGTTGCATTTATGTAATTCATGTTTTGTAAAAAAAAATAGACTTCTATAAACTATTTAGTACTTTTTTCAATAAATTATTATAATTTATGTAATATGTTTAAATTATATTCCAAAATTTCAAACTCATCAAACTTAATTCTCTAAATAGCCAAATAAATCAAATTAAAATATTAAAATAAGGGTAGTAAAATAAACTTATATATGGTGTGTTTAGTTAGGTCAAGTGGGTTGAAAAATTATCAACCCAAACCCAACCTAAGGCTCAAAATAAAATCTCAATCCACCACACCAACCTAAGGCATCAAGTTGGGTTAGATTGGGTTGGTTTCATTAGGCTAGTGAGTTGGATGTACACCCCTAAATTTTTGTGTATAGAATTTACAAAAATTTGAATAAAAATAACAAGAAAATTATGCACAAGTTAAAAATGAGATGATCGAACCCAGTGACAAAACTTTTACTTTTGTGGAGTTTGAGAGAGGTCATAACAAGTAGTCGTATCCTAGTTTTCTAAAGAGATTGATTCTCCGACTCAAACATGCAACATATTGCTTTTGATAGAATGCACTTGCCAAGTTGTTATCACACCAAAACTTGACCTCTAAGTTGGTAAAAAAAAAAGAAGAGAGATGATGATATATATATATATATAGCGTTAATTTATGTAGCTGACTAAGTAACAGCATAACATCAACTAATATAAAATATAGATATCATTGCTATATTGTTTCATTCACAATTTATTTTTTAAGGAAAAAAGTCTCTCTTTCTTTAATAGCTGTATTTTAGAATAAATAACATAAAAGGAGGTGTTTTTTTGGGTGAGAAACGGACAAAAAAGGAAGTGTGAAAGGTATATTAAAACGATATTTGGTGGTCCTCTGTACATAAATCAAACAGCCACGTGACAGATAGAATGACATAAAATGATTTTTTTTTTTTTTTTGGGTTAACCAAGCTAATAACATAAATTAAGCAACAACCAGTCTATTACAAAAAGCTTAGCTCTATCAAAAGCTAGCATATTATCCACTACAAACGGTGGTTCATACAACAAAAGGAAATCAATAGGTTGGGTTGCTCATGTTAGCAAGCTTATCAGCACATCTATTAGCTTCCCTAAAGACGTGGGTCAATGTGCAACTAGGGAAGGCTTTGATCAGGTTCCTACAATCATTCAAAAGAGGTTCTAACATGAGATTCAGAGAGGAGGGGTTGGTAAGTAAATGTACAAGAACATCAGCATCGAGTTCTATATTATTATTGAGAATGTCTAATTGCCAAGCTAATAAGAGGCCATCTTTGAGGGCCCAAAATTCTGCCAATATGGTGGACATACTCCCAAGTTTTCTCATGAATCCAGCCACCCAGTTTCCATTGCTATCACGTAACACACCACCTCCCCCAACCTTTATCAAATTTCCAAACACGGCACCATCAATGTTGAACTTCACCCAACCAGGCATGGGTTTCTTCCAACTAATCTGGATATGCACTCTAGGCAGCTTGTTTGAACAGTCTGAGACGAGAGCAAAAAATTCAACTCCTTTCTTAATGCTTTCAACATGAATGTTGGCCTCCTTCCTCCCTGTCTGAAAGATGAACCTATTCCTATCAAGCCAAATCTGTCAAACAGCTTGGGGAAACACAAACTTCCAAGGTATACGAGGTTGCAAGAGAGATTCATGGGATTCACAATTGTTTTTTATCCAATCCACCAAAGGGGTGCTGAAGAAGTCCTATCTAGCATCATCAATACCCAAATTCCTCCAAACTTCCCTAGCCACACTACAATCATGCAATACATGAATAATAGACTCCATACCAACTCCACAAAGATCACAAGTATTATCAAGATTAAGACCCCTTAAACCCACCACTTCCTTTGTAGGGATACTAGAGTGAAAGCATAGCCAAAGGAAGAATTTAATTCTAGGTGAGGTTTTTGCCTTCCAAACCCAAGGCTTGTGAATGGTCAAGTTCAAGGGGTTTAAACCCTTAGCAAGAAGATAAGCCGACTGAAGATTGAAACTTCCATCCTTAGAGAAAGCCCAAATAATAATATCTTCTTGAATAGGATTGGCAGCAAGCGGCACCCCTTGAATTTAGGATTGTTGCTCGGAAGACAAACAATGAGTCTAGAACATTGGCAAGGAATTCTTTAGCTGATTGCTTCCATTTCTCTTCTAAGAGAGGTCCTTGAATTTGCTTCCTAAAAGGGCCTGAGGCTAGCCAAAAATCATCCCAGGCGCTCACTGCCTCCCCATTGGAGATAGACCACTTCAAGCCTTTATTAAAGATAGCACCCCCATCTTTGCAAGCTACCCAGGTATGGGAAGCAGGTAATCTTCCTCCCCTTTCACCTAATTTGACAGGGGTAAGGTATTTTGAAGTGAGCATTTGTGCCCAAATTGCCTCCAAGCTCAAAGCAATCCTCCAACATAACTTAGCAAGGATGGCAAAGTTCCTAGCTCTCGTTTGAAAAATGCCAAGACCTCCTAGTTTGGTTGGGGTAGTAACTTTATCCCACCTTACTAAGTGGAGCTTCATTTTCTCTTCCGTGGAGCCCCATAGAAAATCTCTTGTAAGCTTATCAACTCTGTCATAGACTTTGGTGGGCAGCTTGCAGCACTACATAGTATATTCAATAATGGGGGTTACAGAAGCCGTGATGAGGACTAGCCTACCAGCAAGTGAAAGGCATTTAGTCTTCCATCTAGCCAACTTAACATGGACTTTGTCAACCACAGATTGGAACTCATTGCGATTTCTACCTTTATGCTTGAAGGGAAAGCCTAAGTATTTCCCGAGATTGTTGGTTTTATTGATTCCCAACTGCTGAACTATGGCAACACAAGCTTCCTCTAAAACATTTGGAGAGAAGAAGATTTTGGACTTCTCTTTGCTGATTTTCTAACCTAAGAGAGAGCAAAATTCCTCCAAGACATTTGAAATGGCCTCACAGTTTTCTTGATTAGCTTTCGCAAACAACAAGAGGTCATCGGCAAAAAACATGTGGGAAAAGCCAAGTCCATTCCTAGAGGCTTTCACCTTATCCCAGTCTCCATCCTCACTTCTTGTTGATGAAAGAGCTAAGAAGTTCCATACACAGAATAAAAATATACGAGGAAATTGGGTCCCCCCTGAGCCCTCTCGAAGGTTGAAATTCCTCTAGCTGCTCTTCATTAAACAGAAGGGAGACAGAAATAGAGGAAATACAGCTTAGGATAAGCTCCACAGTGGCATTATGAAATCCTAGACTAAATAGGACATTTCTCACAAAGCTCCATTCCATACGATTGTAAGCTTTCTCTAAATCAATCTTTATGATCATATACCCAGTTTTCCCTTTCTTCTTTTCTAAGGTATAGAGCAATTCTTGGGCCACTATTAAATTATTTGGTTCTCTTCTTCTAGCAACAAAAGCTGTTTGGGAGGGGGAGACAAGCTTAGGCATGAGATGCTTCATCCTCAAGACAAGGATTTTAGACACAGCCTTATAGATGGTGTTGCACAAACTTATGGGACGAAAGAGGCCAAATAACAAATTATGAACTTTTTATCACAATTATGAACTATTAATTTTCAAAGAGATCTGAAATGCAACTTAAATATAGATAAATGACTTTTTAGACCATGGAGTGGTCCACTAAAATAAGACATCTTATCTTGGATTATTAGGCCTAATTAGCATTTTACTCAATTAAATTTGATATGGTCCATCATACATAGACCTAGTCTTTTAATTCTGTGCAAAATTTAGACCCAAAATTAGACTTACTAATCTTCTAATAAAATTTCTATTGTCTACACCACAGTACTTTTGAACCCAAAATTAAGAAGGAAAAAAAAAGAATTTTTGTGCCTTATGAAAAGAATCAATTTAATCCTCAATTAGTCCAAAATTGACCTAAGTGAACTGAAATGGATTGAAGGAGACTAAATTTTGACCGAAATGGACCAAAGTTAAAAGAATGGACCAAAATGAACCGAATTGACCGAAGTGGACCAAAATAGACTTAATTGGACCGAATACTAGGCTGATGTGATTCAAAAGGAGCGTAACAATAATAAGGAAAAATTACACTTTACCAACATAAACTATACCTCGTGTCATACTTTGCACTCTAAACTTTTTTAATGCACTTTTTGCATCCTAAATTATGACATTTTTACCCTAAATTATGATACTTTGCACCTGACATTAAGTTTGCCGTTAGCATGAATGGAAAAATATGACACCACATGAAAAGATCTAATTTCCCCTCTTCTCAATACTTTAAAAACAAAGATAAATTACACTTTACCATCCTAAACTACACTCCTTATTACACTTTGCACCCTAAACTTTGAATTTTCATCTAAGTTAATAGCAAACTTAACGGCAAGGTGCAAAGTGCAACAAGGATAATAGTTTAAGGTGCAAAACGTGCATTCGAAAAATTTAGAGTGCAAAGTATAACATGAAGTATAGTTTAGGGTGGTATAATGTAATATCTCCTAATAATAAATGATACGCTTCAACTTTTAGATATTATATAGACTTCTAAGACTTATACATCGTAAAATTTATACTAACTACAATATCACTAAAAAACAATTATGTTTATAAAAGAAAAGTAATTATGAATTTGTTTATTATGTTGTTGATGTGAAGCAAATTAATCATGTCACTTTGTAAATTTTTTAGTTAGTAAAAGATAATGTTTAAATGTTCTTTTTTTTACTATCAAAATTTTAAATAAAAGCATTCATAGGATGCTTTATTTAAAAAAATTATTGTTAATTAATATTAATTTTAAAAAAATGCTTAAATGACTTCATGTACTAATTTATTTGAACAATATAATTAAATTTAACTCATTTAGTTATTTACTAACAGATTTTACAATTGAAATATACTGAAGTGGTCCAAATGAACCTAAATTTTATGTTGATGTGGCAAAGTAACATTATATGCTACACTTCAGTTTTTAGATATATATAAATATAGATTATGTGTCTTTTAGTAAAAAAAGTAAAGAGTTTCCATTCTATTTCCAATGTTACTTTTTAGTTTTAAGGGCTTTGTAAATCTTGCAATCTTAATCAGTTATTGCAACAACCCAGTTGGCCACTCTAGCTAAGACCCTTGACAAAATTCCAATGTCAAAAATACATGATCAATTTTACTACTTAAACCAACATGGTTACAAAACCATTAAGCAAAACCAAAGAAAACCTGGAATATGAGGCTGCACTAGCTTAGAATTGGATGAGTGGCTAACCAAAGAAGAGATGATGATGAAGCAAAAATCTAGAGAGTTATGGCTTAAGGAGGGAGACATGAACACGAGATTCTTCCATTTGTCAACACTCAAAAGGCGAAGGAAGAACCGAATCACAGAGATTAAATTGGACAATGGTTAGCGGATAAATGATACAGAAGACATTGAGCTTTATTTCAAGGAAAAATTCAAACCTCTCTACCAGTCATCCAATCTGCAGTTCCTAGACAATTTGGAAGGTCTAATCCAGGCCTGCGTATCAAAGGAAGAGAACAGCAAACCTTGTGAGGTTCCATTTGTAGAGGAAAGTAAAAGAACCGTCTTCAGTATTAATTCTTGGAAAGCTCCAGGTCCAAACGGGTTCCAGAACTATTTTACAAGCATTATTGGGACATTGTGGGGAACCAAGTTATCTTGACAGTACAAAGTTTTTTTAGGGATGGGTGGATGTTGAAGGAATTAAATAAAACTTTTATCACCTTGATCCCAAAAATAAAGGAGCCCACAACTTTAATCATTTCAAACCAATCAGCTTGTGCAACGTTTGCTACAAAGTAAAATCGAAGATAATGGTAAATAGGATGAGGCCACTGCTAAATAGAGTGATTGACCCTGCTCAAGTGGCTTTTGTTCCTAATAGAGGAATTACAAAGAATGTAGTTTTAGCGCAAGAAATGGTCCACAGTTTCAGTATTACAAAGAAGAAAAAAGGTTTTTTGGGGATTAAACTAGATTTCATAAAAGCCTACAACAAAATGGAATGGAGTTTTCGAAAGGCAGTGCTAAAGGCTATAGGTTTCAATGAGAAATTCATTAACTTGGTTCTTCAATGCCTATCTACTATTAACTTTACTCTTTTAATGAATTGTGGTGTTGTATCAAGCTTCACTCCCCAGAGAGGACTAAAGCAAGGTGACCCAATTTCCCCCTACCTCTTTATTCTTGGCTGTGAAGTGCTAATGAGGTTGGTAAACAGGGAGATAAGCAATGGGAACTTAAGAGGAGTTAAGGTTGCTAGCTTAACCCCACCTATTTCCAAATTATGCTATGTTGATGACTTTTTGCTATTATGAAATGCTAGAATGGATGAATTGACAACCCTCACCTGCTGCTTGGAAAAATATTGCAATTGGTCTGGCCAAGAAATAAGTATTGAAAAACCATGAATTTTTGCCTCAAAAGGTGTATCCCACCTGTTTCTGAACCAGGTAAAATGCAAATAGGGTATTAAAAAACTGTCTTAAAACACCAAATACCTTAGTGTCCCTCTCTTTTTGTCAAATAAAAAATGCAAGGATCTCACCCCAACAATAGAAAGGCTTGATAGTAGGCTGGCATGTTGGAAGAGCAAGAACCTTTCGTGGTCTAGGAGAGTTACTCTCATCAAATCAATGGCACATGCAATACCTACCTATGCCATGTCAACCATTCAATTTCCAAAAAGTCTATATGTCAAAATGAATACTACGGTACGCAGATTTTGGTGGAAGCATAAGGGAGAAAACAAACATTTCGTCACACTAATGGCGTGAAATTCGCTGTGCTGGCCTCGAAAGGAGGGAGGGCTAGGATTTAGAAGTTTTTTGGAGTTTAATCAAAGCTCTCTTCTTAAAACTTGCTTGGAGGGTCCTGTCAAGTAGGAACTGTCCGTGCATAAATTTCATGCGTGCAAAATACAAAGGGGAAATTGGCTCACTCACAAGAGTTCAGGAAGCCCATCTTTTGTGTGGAAGAGCATTGAAGGGGTTAAAGAACTAGTTGCTAAAGCAGCTTGTATAATAGTTGGAAATGGCAACACTATTAGAGTACGGGAAGACCCATAGATCCCGGATTGCCCACATTTCACCCCATCCCCAAGAGATAGTGCAAACTTGGATGACATCATTGTGGTGTCTTAGCTCATAACAAACAATGGATCTGCTTGGGACAAATATAAACTATTTGCCTTATTCAATGAGGAGAGTGTTGCTGCTATTATTTGTATCCCAATTTCCCAAGTTGTGCAAAGGGATGTATGGGTATGGACCAAAACTTGTTCAATAAAATTTTCAATTAAATCAGCCTATTGGCTTAATTGATACTCCTCCCCTTCTCAGCGCCAAGATAGAGTCAGAAGACTCATTTGGAAATCTAGAATTCATGAGAGATTAAAGATGCTTTTATGGAGGATAGCAACAGATTGTCTTTCCACGAGAAGCAAAATTGGCAAGTTTGTTGATTTTTCTGAAATTTCTTGTCCATTATGTAGTTGCGATGATGAATCTGCTCTCCATCTCTTCTCTAATTGCCCTATGGCTAGAGGTTTATGGTTTGGAAGCAAATGGGGGATTAGGATGGATTTTTTAAATCTCTCATCTATTTCCCAGTTTATGAAGCTCATTCTATGTACAGCCAATATCTTGAATTTGGAAGTAGAGGAAAATGAGATATTGTTATTTGAAGCCCTCTTGTGCAATCAAATTCGGAAATACAGAAATAAAGTGGTGTTTAAGGGGAGGTCCCCTTGCTTTGTGGAGATCAAATCCTCATTGGAAAAAGCACTTATTGAGCATACTAGTTTGAGGCAGCAGGTAGCTTTCAGAGGAGAGAAATGAACTTTTAAGAAGTGGTTTTAGCTGAGCCAAACCAACTAGAGGCACCATCAAAATTAATGTAGATGCATCACTGAGCCATTCTTATTCCGTTTTAGCTGTGGTGGTTAGAGACCGGAGAGAGGACTTGATATTTGCTTGCTAAAATAAAGCAAACTCCCAACTCCCCTCTCCAAGCTGAAGTTGAGGCGTTGAGATGGGTTGTATCTCTTGCTGACCAGATGAATTCATCAACTATCACTTTTGAAGGAGATTGTCGAATTTGCCTTGACGTCATTTCTAAGCATTGCCAGAGGTCCCATGGAGGATTAAAACAATCACTCCAGAGACTATTGCAACACTAGAGGTCCCATGGAGTATTAAAACAATCACTCAAGAGACTATTGCAACACTAGAGTCTCTACGTAATCCAATAGTTTGTTGGGTCTCTAGGAAGGCAAATATGGCAGCTCATACTCTGGCGAGATGGTCCCTTCCTAATAATTTTTTAAGTTCCTTTGATGTTACGAACTGCCCCCCTTGCTTTTGTAATGTTATCAAGGTGGAGGCTAATTTTCTTTCTACTATATAATCTCCTTTCTTTTTGCTGTGTTTTCTCCGTTTGGAGTTTTTTTCTTCTTAATAAAAATTTGTTCATCAAAAACAAAATTGCTTCCAACTTTTCTTAGCTAATCTTCATTTGTTGTTCATAAAAATAATAATAAAAATAAATAAATAAAATAAAATAAAAAAGAGCCAAATTGCTTCCAGCTTTTCTTAGCTAATATTCTATTGGTTTCAAAACTCTGCTGCATACTAAAAAATAAAAATCAAAGGCATTGATCTCACCTTTCAATAGATAGCCAATAAGCGCAGATCATTGCACTTTATGCTTTGCTGAAGCCGCAATGATAAAATACTATGAATTAAATTACTCATTGCAAGTTATTTTTATTCAATCTGTGCATCAGGCCCATACTATGAATACATGTTAGAACGCAACTCATCCAGTAAGGCATGAGGGCTTTGGAAAGGAATTCTATTTCACATTATGGCTAACATTATACAAGACAAAAGATCAACCAAGTTAAAAGCAGAAAACCAACCATGCGAAGGCAAATTTGAAATTTCTGGCGCATCAAAAGTTAGATCTGTTTCAAACCCAGGTGCAACTTCAGGGAGGAGCTCAAAGGACATAGACGAGGTAAATTCTGTAGAGCTCGTTTACACTGCACATATCCTTGGAACACAAAGCTGAAATGGGCAAAAAGAACCTCAAAGCAAAAGTTGGTATGTTCCTATGTCAGACATTAGCTCCAACTGCTAAAAGATGCAGAATTCAAGAACCTGCATCTTTTGCCTGGGGGGCCACATTAACTTGATCTGTCACTAGTGAATCTGAATTAACTTGATCTATTGTTGTCGGAGCAGATTTTGCTTGATCTTTTGTTAGCTGGGTTGAGTTCTTTTGAAATGTAGCTGCAGGGCCAGAATCCATACACTCTACTGCTGAGGGGGTTGAATCCATCTGATCTACCACTGGTGGTGCAGTCTCTGTTTGATTAGTTGCTATTGGAGATGATGATGGTGGGGAGGGATTTTTCCGGTCCACATTACTGTCAGCATTCTCATATTCAGAAAGGAGATCCATGAACTCATTAAGCAATCGCTGGACTTTTCTATTTGATGCCATTGCCGGAAGAATATCCTCTCTTAAGAGTTTGTGCTTTCTCAGACCCTGCAAAGACCCAAAAGAGTAACTTAAACAAGCCCTAGATTTTTTTTTTTTTTTTTTTTTTTTTTGCTTAAAAGTTTTGGTTGGGGGGATTTGAACCCCCTCCCCATGGGGGAAACCGGGCAGTGTAATTGAGCCATTCAAACATGAGAGAAAGATTTTAGATGCTGATGCTGGGGTCAGGTAGGGAGTACGATTCTAGTTCTTTGTTGTACCATAAAGCAATGGTGATTTCACCCTGCAACGGAGGCCCTACATTAATTGACATCTCCTTAAAAGCACAAAGGTACCCTGAATTCACTAAAACAACCTATGTATAGTACTGGGCAGCTGCTAGGTTCACTATTACAAAGCACCAAAAAATTGCCAGGAAAAGAAAAAGGTGGTTTTGTGATGTGGAGTGCGAAAAACAAAAAGAGAAAATTCACACACTGTGTGTTTGGCTCCAGCTTAAAAAGCCAGCTTGTTTTACTATTTAGCTTATTTTTACTACTATTCATAGGCTCCACTACACTTTTTAGTACTATTTATGAGTTCCACTGTACTATTTTAGCTAACTTTTAGCTTTATTTACAGTACTTTCAGCAAAAAGTTTTCAATTTCAGCAAAATAAGCAGATCCTAAACAGACCTTATATCCATGTAAAAAGAGTATATTTCATGCAAAAAAAGTAATTTTTTACACAAGTGATGATAAGCTACATTAATTTTTTAACAAGTAGTAAAAAGTTTCATTTAATTTAAAAGAACATTTATTAAAAAAATAAATAAATAAATAAAAGGCCAATAAAAATAACCCTATCTCAGGTACTTGGAAAAAGAAAGAGCTGTGGTGGGAAGGACCGACTCTTCACTTTAAAAATCTCCAAGCAATAAGAGTAGAATTGAACAATCTCATAAAATTAAAACAGCAATTGAGTTCACTCCCATCACATCAACTGCTCCATTCTACTGATGCATTCCACATTCAAATACAATGGACTGAAAGTCAATATCCATTGGATGTTTAAACACTCGCAAAATGGGTAGGAGTGTGTAATACTTTATCATGCCTTCCAATTGCAGAGAAACTCCAACCCTTTAAAAACATAAGAATCATCAACTATTGCTCTAGAGTCTCTAATTCTCTATGCATCATGCATATGCTGGGGCCATTTATCAAAGCAGTTCACTAACAGAGGCATTGGCTCCAATTATGAGGTGTTCAATTCAAGGAGATAAAGAAACTCAGAGCAATGCTGGGTTGATGCAAAGTATGGTCTCACAGATACATATAGGTGCATCCAATGTGACAAACAATGTAAATGCAAAATAGGGGAAAATAAGCTGGATAATTTCCTATAAATCATTTGTATGATCACAGATGTATCATACAAGTAATTTCCTAAAAAGCCAAGAAAAAAAGGGTACTACCATCCAAGGTATATGTAAAGCATTAAAGATGGGAAAGACGTAGTAAAAATCTTACTAGTACACAAGGATCCCACGCCAGGTTCCTTGAATCTGAAGATGTATCTTCAGCCATCCCAGTAGGAGGTCCAAGAAAACTCTCACAGACTTCTCGCAAACGAGACTCATCAGCTTCTCTGCAATCAATAAAAAAAAGTTGTTATGTGCACTGTTACAATGATTTTTGCTCAATAAGTTGACTATTTAATATTTGGATTCTCAATCGTTCAAGTTTATGACACTAATTGGCATAAACTCGGGACAATATCTGACAACAAAACTTCTGGTTCACTATTCCCCCTCAGAAATAGAGCCCATATGTCATTTTCTATGATTGAAAGCACAAGGTGCACTGCAATTGTTCTTTCAATAAAGAATGCTTAAGACAAAAAAAACTATAGGAGTAATACTGCAGCATTATGCTTATAAGATGATTGCATCCACAGGAACAATTTTTTGAAAACCCCATTACAAACCTCTGATTCAACTGAAAACAATTCGAAGTAACCACCAATGAGAAGAAATACAAAAGAAAATATAAAGATAGTAAGTAATGGCATTTATATATATATATATATAGTTAGTTAGTTTAAATGATAAAGTCTCTTGTTTTTTGAATAAGAGACCTAGGATAAAATCCCACCTACACCAAAATAAGCCCATTAGTGTTTTGGTTTAATGGTAAAACAACAATCATCACTAAGCAGACACCATAGATTAAAATCCTATCATATCTATCAAGTACATATAACATAGATGGGAGAAACAACAATAGGACAGCATCTCATCAAAGTTGATGTGGGGGGTGGGGGGCACAACCCTTTTTATGCAGAAAGGTGAATTTTTGTTGCAAATTAAACCATTCAATACAATAAGCATCTCTTATATGAAAGATAATTGAATGAAAATTAAAAATTCAACACTTATCTTAACTAGAAAATAAAGGTTATTTTTTGCCTCATATTTACTTATTGTAAGCTGATTTTTTTTTTTCCTATAAAAAAAATAAAAACCTACCTTACAAATATAAGTACAAATATAGATTAGCGAAATTTTCAAAATTGTACACTTATGCTTTATAGATTTGTTTGAACAATTTAGATCTATACATAATATTGTCAAATAAAAAATGGGTCTGGCACTTCAACTTTAATGAGACACCACCCAATCATAATTTCTCCCTATGCATATGCCACTATGGCAGCAACAATTTTAAGAAGCAAGAACCAAAGACAAATGATGAAGCCACCAGAAGAAGGAAAAGCAAGAGCCAAACAGCAGCAAAATCCAACAGGAGGGCCCATAATGTGGGTGTCCATGCACATATCAACTATAATAATGGGGAGCAATGGTACTTTTTTTATTAAAAAAAAATTGGCAGGTTACACACGCCCCCGATGGGTCTTAAAACCCATGGCCTCATCCTCCATCTTGCTTTTACAAAGGGAGGAAATGTCATTTGAAAATAGAGTTCATTGGCACTTTCTGATTAATTAAATGAGAAATAGCATTATACAAGTTAAATTACATTGGTGTCCAACATAAAATGTCAAGAGAGTAACCAAATGAAATAATAACAAAAGGAATCAAAAAACCATGTTAAGTATTGAGTCTATTGACCCACAATAGGAGGGACGAGGAGGGGGAATAAGAAGACAAGCAGTTATAGGCTTATAGCAATATATTTATAAAATCCATTCACACAACTTGAACAAATCTAAAAGACTGTACACAGTGTTGTTAAAAGCGCACTTAAGCACAAAGCACACAGGCCTGGGGGCTTTTTCCCTCTAAAGCAAGGCGCCCTCACAAAAGCTTGCCTTAAGCATGCTTTTTAGAGCTTTTTTATTACGCGCAAAGCGCGCTTTTTTGAACTTTTTGTATTTTTTTTTTTTTTTTAATCCTGATTTGATTTTTAGCCATTAGATCTAAATATGTTTGATATAAGCCATTGATTTAATATATAAAAACTAATAGTGTGGCGTACACCTAAGACAACCTCTTTAGATATTTTAGACCTTTAGGATTAGGACTACAACCACACAACAAACACTCAAGTCAAACAACCCCAACCCCACTGAGATCAAGAATGGGGCCATGAGGGCAAGCAACAGGTTCACGTTCTAGTTCACAACATACTCCTTATGATGGAGATGAAAATGATGAGGGCTACAAATCTTGTGATGACAATGATAATGGTCCCTTGCTTAATGAGGATGATGATTATGTAGATAAGTATGGCATTACATATTTGCATTGATTTTGTTAGGCAAAGATATTTTGTTAGGCAAAGATAACATTACTTAACATTCTAGTACTTTTTAGCATTTGCCGTTTTGGTTCTATACTTCTATTTTGATTCAACCACGTTTTGTAATCATGGCCATCAAATATCATGGTTGCATATATATATATATATATATATATAGACAAAGCTCAAAGGAAATCTAATTAGAATTTAATTGAATTCTCAATTTCGCGCCACATGTTCCATTTAATATTAGCTTCTCTAAAGATATGAACAAAATCCCAGGCAACAAAGGAGTGAAGGAGAGATTTGGCAACCCCATGAATTTTTAATTTTGTGCCAAGTGAATTATTGAGTGCAAAAATCGAAAAATCCAAATCCAATTAAATTCTAAATTAGATTTCAATTGGATTCCAATTTTCCGCCACATGTCCATTTATTTTTTTAATTTTTGTAGCAAGTGAATTATTGGGCGAAAAAACTGAAGAATCTAAATCCAATTAAATTCTAAGTCATATATATATATATATATATGTATGTATATGTATATATATAATGAGAAACTATTACATATTTTAGAAATGCATGGTTTAAAAAAAACACTTTGAATCACTTCTAAAAAAAAATGTATAATTGTGATTGTTTTTAATTATAACCATGCATATGTAAAGGGCTACACACTAGTATTTTGCAAAGCACAAGAGAATTATATAAATGTTATATAAATTATATAAAATGTTTTATTGTAATTTATAGGATTAATTGATCACTTGATTGTTGTATCGACCATTAATAAATTTTTTTAATTTATTAATTTTTTTTTAAATGAGCACTTCACATCGATCAGGCGCATACTTGCGCTTTGCGCTAGGCTCCAGGAGGCGCATACTTGCGCTTTGCGCTAGGCTCCAGGAGGCCTTTACGCTTAAGTGCACTCAACACTTTTAACAACATTGACATCTCAAAAACATATGGAAAAGCTTTTATCCAGGCAGAACTAGAATATCACTCTACACCAGGGTCAATTATAGACGGAAAAAACTAAAAATTAGAAACATATTGACCAAGGGGGATGGAAGTAGACCTTGCAAGAAAGCGTATATATGACAGGAGGCACTGCCGATATTCATGAGGGGACTTCAAAGCCAATGAGGATGCCAACTGAGCTTCCAAATGAGCGCGTGTCTGCACTCCATCATCAGTCACTCTGTAACAAAAAAACAATCACCAGTCAATTGTAGGAGCAGCATGCCAAAATTAATTATGGGCTTCAGAATGAATTACTAAGAAAAGAACTGAAGAGGTGCTAATAAACACATTCTTCAGTACTTTGACAGTCATGAATCAATCTAGAACTTGTCATTCACAAAACACGAGAGCTTCATTAAAGAATTCAGGATGTTTAAAAGCCAAGCATGTTCCACAAAATAAAAAAGGAAAAGGAAAGAAACACTGAGTTGGTTGTCATTCTGGAATCCATTTGAAAATGGATTAGTAATTATTCACGGCATAAAGCTTAATTCTATTACTCATGTTAATAATTTTTCATAAAATCCAAGTACTATGCTTCTTTAAAAATAAGAGAAATTTTCACCCCTAAATTTTGACTTTAAATCCAATTATTAAGGTCCATCTCTTGACAAATGGCAGTTAAGTACAACACCCATCATGAATTCATGTTAAAAAGGTACAAACCTGCTCCAACCAGGCTTTCTTGCCACATACTTCCTAACATCCACCTGCAATGCAGCCAGCTCGCCACTCTGAACTGAACCCAAATTCCAGGAGCTCGCAAAGTTTGAAGCAGGGAAGCAGTCATCTGCAACCCTTAGCCAACACATGAGACTCATATCAAAAAGGAAGGCATGGCGAGTGGCCAGAACAACCAGAGGAGAACCGGACCTTGATAGCTTTGCAGATATAACTTTGATTGTGCCTGGAGAGAGTGATTAAATGAAAAGACACACAAAGAGTCATCCAATTAGAGGGCACAGTTGTCAACAAATTAAAGAAATTTCCAAAACTCAATTGGACAATACATGGTCTCTCAAGTAATTATTATAAACAATAAAACCGTGGTCATATAAAAAGGCAAGAGTTTAGTGATACCTGCATCTTTTGCAGAAGAGTTAGGGTTCAAGGCAACCAGAGATGCCAATGAGTCATGAAGGAGACACTTCTGGTTATATAGATCCCAAACATACAATGATCCTTTCCTCGTGACCAATAACAGCTTCCAGCACTCATCACAATCTATAAATGTTGATGCCGATCCCATCATCATGGTTGGCATAGCTCGTCTCCCACACTTTGTGTAAACCTTTCCAAAGAAAACAGACATTAGCATATGGTATAATATCTCTAAGCAATTATTGCAAGTTTAACTTCTATGTCTAAGCTTAATATCCATGTAAATTCTTCCTAAAATTTATACAACAGAAATTTTCAGATAGAGCATTTACCAAACAGTTGTAATAGCCTTGATAAAATTTCAAATTTCAGCAATCAGCCAAGGGACCCCACTAGTGATTGTTAGGTTAAATGATTAAATTCATCATTTCCTAATGGCTTAAACTTTTAGGACAATCTGTAATTTAACATAATATCATAGTAGGAGGTCATGGGTTCAAACTGTCTCCATGTTACCTCCCATGAAAAAAATTCAAGTGTTGGGCCCCACTTAATAAGTACAGTTTAAGCCCACATGTGAATGGGAAGTGTTAAATTAAATTCACAATTTCCTAATAGTTTAAACTTTCAGGACAATCGGTAATTTAACGGTGATGTCTAGAAAAGCTTGTCAATGCCGAATTCTTTTTTTTTTTTAATAAATAATGATAATAACTAAAAGGATCCCTATAACAAAATAGTTTGGCAGAGAAAGACTTGTATCTACAAGGCATTAGAAACAACATACAACTAATTCAGTGGTTCAAGATAACAAAAATCAACAGTTGGGCCTAATAAACGATGCAAACATTTGGATTGCAATCATGAAGAGTAATAATCAAAATATACCATGCAGTCCCTTAAATTATAGCTAAATAAAATGTTGAGAACATTTCAAAACTAAATACAAAACAAAACATTGAAACTTCAATACATACCTGTAGGCATCCATCTTCACATCCAACTGACCAGAAGTTTGCATTTCCAGCTAAAACAGTGACTTTCCCTGAGATCCTATCAGACCAAAGAGTTTGAGACCCCCTAGTGCAAACAATTTCTGTTTCTTTCATCATAAATGTATTTCCCACCCCAACAATATCATTTGCAGCATGTTCTCTAGGTCGAGCTTCCAAGCAAATTGGTAAGGCATCTAATCCTTCTTTCTTATCAAACACCCTGATAGAAAGAGATGTATTAGAAGCAGGCAACAAAGAAGTAGAAGCCTTAAGGTTCCCTGACTGTTCCACGTTGATGCTTCCATCTCTGCCCGTAGCAACTGGAACTTTCTCAATAATTAGGCTATCAGAAATTGTAGCCCTTGCAGTGACCCCTGAACGCTCCTTTAAATCAGAGCTTCTGCCTAGTGTTCCCCTGACAGAACTTTCTTTAAAGCCACCCTCAGTTGGAACCAACCCATTATCATCCCTTCCATGATCAGACGACGTAAGAGGAAAGTCAAGCACCTGGATCTGAGCCCCGACAGAAAGATTTTCCTGCTGAACAGGCACTCCAACTGCTTCTGGAATGATCCTCTTTCTGCCATCAGGGCGTCTATATTCTCTTTGTTTTACAGGACTGGAAATCCGGGCAGAAGTTGACACCTTATTTAACCCATCACCAGCAGTTCCAGCACTCTTCTTCCCGTCATCAACTTGAGGTTCAGTCTTTGTTGCAGCCCCTGCATCAACAGAAGATTTAACAAGTATCTGCTTTTGTTGAATGTCTGGAACAACTTTTTTGCTTGCAGTTTGCTTAACTGAAGCTTCTTCAAGCAATAACTGTGCTGGGCTTTCTGCTAAGTTTGCCTGTCGACCTCTCACATCTCCATAACGATTTCTTTTTAACTCATCCAATTCAGTATCACTTAGCCTGTGGCCAAGTTCTTTCACCTCAAAATGGAAAGTAGCCACGGACCCATCCAAGGAACAGGCAAAAAGTGAATATCCATCAGGAGACCTGTTCCCAAAAAGAGAAAATGGAAAATTATAAAGAGGAAGAACAAAGAAAGAAGAATAATTAAATAATCAAGTTCAAAAAATAAAAAAGCAAACCTAACATAATAGGTTCCACACTTTCTGGGAAGTACAAACATACCAAGATAAATCCACAACACTTTGAGTAAAGAAATGCTTGGCCACAAAGAGAGGACGAGGACTTGCAGTAGTCCAAACAGTAATAGTGCGGTCCTGACTTCCAATTGCAATAACATTATATGGCTGTGATTCTTTGCCTCCAGTCTTAGAAGCCCCATTACTCCACCCAACAGATGCAGATTTCACTTCCTGAGCATTGGTCGAATTCCTTCTGAACATTGAATGATTAAACTTCACCACAATAACTGGGGCATTATGTCCTAAGAAGTCAAACGTCGCAGACCATTCCCCTCTCTCCAGAACAGGTGCAGAATGCCTAGGCTTCTGGTAACCATGAGTGGTAGTGATAAAATGGCCACAAGGGGACCATCCAAGCCGCCTGAAAAAGGTAGATCCAAGCTGAAAAGAACATAATCCCATTAGAAAAAATAGAAATTAAAACTGGAACATATAAATATTCACCAATGATGAACAAACATACTGATTTAGTCCAATGACCATCTGTCCTGTGAGCAAGGCTCCAATCACTTGTTCGCCAAATAATCACAGTCTTATCATCTGATTGGCTTGCAATGAAGGAGCCAATGGGATCCCAAGTAACGCCTTTAACCAAGCTAGAGTGACCCCTAAGAACAGCAGTACACATGCCACTGTTCATATTCCAGATGTGTATAGTATTGTCCAAACTCCCACTAGCCAATGCCAAGTCATCAGGAGACCAATTAAGATCCACCTACTTTAAGCATGGAAAAAAAAAAAAAAACTCCCAGGTTAGATGATACCCAGTGAGAACATATTCATGTAATAAACATAAGTGGCATTTCATCATACAGAAAAATGAAAGTCCTTTCTTTTGTTTACCTTCTTTTCAACATGGTGGAAAAATCCATGCTTTAAAGTGAAAATCAACAAATAGTAATAGAAATGAATTCAAAAGCTATAAACAAACAATAAAAACTACATGTGCAGCAAGATAAACTCATTCAAAAGATCACAGAATGAAAGATGCTATCTTTGCATGCTGACATAGTCTCACATTAGTAAAAGCAATTTCATTACCACATCTGCAGTGTGTCCTCTCAAAGTCATTGCAACTTTCCAGTTCTCAACATCTGGGGGCTCTCCACTGCCAAACTCAGTGGTTCCTGAACCAGGCTTCCTTTCATGAACTAAAATCACCTGGTCATCAGACCCTGATGCAACATACCTACCGTGCTTAGCCCACCTAACACAGTTGACAGAACCGAAGTGATCACGGAGGGTGGCAAGAAGCCTGTGTGTGGATTCATCATTTTCCAAGTCCTTTCCAACAGATTTCATGTTCCATATACGAACCTGCATTCAATAATGGGAGGGAGGGAAGCAAGCTGTCAAATTTAAGTACATAATAAATAATGTTGTGCAAACCTCTAAATAGATGTCTAATGGAAAAATATAGAGAAGCCTAGAGATCTCCATATGATTGTTATTAACCTAGAGAAAGAACATGATAGGGTACCTAGAAAAGTTACGTGGTAGATTTTAGAAGAGAAAAGAGTTCCTCTAAACTATATTAATAAGTTTTTTTATGAATAACAAAACTTTAATAAAACCCCTAAACTATATTAATTAGTTGATTAAGAATATGTATGACAGAGCTGCAACCAGTGTGATAACAAGTGGAGATAACACAGTGAGTTTCCAATCATCAAGGATCAACATAAAGTCCATATTTCTTTGCTCAAGTGATGTATGACTACCTAGATCAATCATCAATTCAAGATGAAGTCCCTTGGTGTATAGTTTTTGCAAGATTAATTCGCAGGGACGTCCATGATTGGGAGCTAGATTCGGAGACCTCATTTTTTACTCATATTTACTCTCAGGTACCAATGAGGAGGGAGGATATAGGATGAGATGGTCTTTGAATGGGTCTGGTACTTTTGATGTTTGCCCATTCTATAAGGCTATTGGTGGAACAGGGGGTATTCCCTTTCCTTGGAAGAGTATATGGCGTGTTAAATCTCCAAAGAGGGTTTCTTTTTTATGTGTACTGCCACTTGGGATAAAATCCTCATTGATAATCCCAATAAGAAGGTCTCTCTTTAGTGGGTTGGTGTTGTTTGTGTAAGCGCAGTTGGGAAATAGTGAGTCATTGATTGCTTCACTGTAATTTTACTAATGCCTTGTGGTGTGAAGTTTTCTCCATGTTTTGGGTTCACTGGGTAATGCCAAGGACAGTTTCATCCTTATTATTTGGGTGGAGGAATTGGTTTCACAAGCACTCCTCGATAGTTTGGAATTTAGTGCCATCTTTTAGGTGTGGTCAAAACGTCGAAAGATCTCTCAAACAGTTAGTCCAGGCACTCTCCCTTCCCGCTGAGGCACCCCAGGTGGGGCCTCCAATCTGGAAGTACTTGTTAGAATATGTTATCTGAATTGCCAAGCCAATAAGGTAAGAATACACACATTTGGGACCCACAACTTTTCTAGACAACCAAAACGAGGTTCAAAAAGGAAAAATCAGAAGTCAAAAAACAATAAAATCAAAGCTTTTAGAATCAATTAGGAGATTGTGTAAGGCAATGAGAGAGTAAACTACACCCAACACACTTGCCCTGACCTCCACTTTCATACAACTATCATCATTTTTACCTCCAATATCACCAACCCCACCAAATATGTTATTCCAGTATTATATCCTCCAACATACAATTTAACTGCCCTTACCAAAGATGCAACTGCTTTAAGGAATTGCCAAAACAGTCACCAAGTTTTGAAATATTGGAAAATTTTCGTTAACACAAAACACATCCATACGAGCCCCCCAAAGGTTTACAATACCAACTATGTTTGATAACATGAAGAGAAACAAGGAAAAGAGAACATAACTTCAAAGACAAGTTACAGTTCTCAGTTTCTGAATGCCATAAAAAGGATATTTTAACATTCAAACCTGATGTCTCTTTTCCTAATCCAAATTCCTCAACAACCAAAGAAGCACAAAATATGTAAAAGCAGACCAGCTAGACCGAATAACTGTATTGGACTAAGTTTAGTATGTTTTAGTCCTAAAATACAAACAATGAAAACTCAAAGTTTGAATGTCTCCTCTATTCCTAGATTCCCTAAGCAACTAAACAAACCAAGAACTTATAAAAATTCTCTCGTGAAACAAAAAAGCCAGAAACAATGATAAAGGCTCTGCTACATAAGCAAAAGAAATAAATCTGTGCTCAGTAAAGTATGTATTTTTGTTGTCCCCAATCCCAAATGAAGAACCTAAAATTCAAAATCCCTGAATTTTCTCAGCTATTAAACAAAGAACAAAGGATCAGATAAAAAGCCATACCTTGTGGTCACCACCACCAGTAGCAAACCTAAGCCCTCCAGGCTGGACATCAATGGAGAAAATTTGCATCCCCTCATGCCTAATCCAACTGGGTTTCTCTGCAATCATCTCAGCTTCTTGCTACTAAAACCCAACACAGGCTTTTGCAGTATAATTCTCCCAAATTCGCAGCTTCACAGCAAGAACGCCCTTAATTGAGTAATTTGAAGAAAACCCAATAAGTTTCCAAAGACCGAAAACCAAGAGAAACCACCAAAAGGGTATCCAAATTTATAGCTTTGGAACCAAAAGAAAAGACTAAAAAGAAGCTATATCAGAAAAACCCCAGATGAGTGCATAAAGCAAAAAGCCCCCCAAAGACAAAGCCTTTGACCTAGTTCTTTGAAAACCCAACAAAATGCTATGCAAATTCAGGGTTTTGGAAAGAGAAAAGGGTATCCAAATTTATAGCTTTGGGACCAAAAGAAAAGACTAAAGAAGCTAAAAAAAACCCAAGACAAAGCCTTTGACCTAGTTTCTTGAAAACCCTTCAAAATGCTATGCAAATTCAGGGTTTTGGAGAGAGAAAAAACCCTTAATTTGAATAAGCAGAGGAACCCTAAGAATTTGAGAGAAAGCAAAACCCTAGGGTTTGGGTCAGAAAAAAAAAAAAGGGGGACAAAACCCTACCAAATAGAAAGTGACTCTCCAGTTGGGCGCTGGAGAAGATCAAGGTATAACATCCTTTTTAACGGTCAAATCTAGTAGAATGTTGCAAAGTCTTTATAGATACGAAAAACAAGAGTAAAGTGCAAAAGGGCTGAGCAGTGAGGACAGTGAATTTTAGGTTTTTTTTTTTTTTTTTTTTTTTTGGCCTTTGGGGAACAATGTCTTTTTTTTTCTTTTTTTTTTTTCTTTTTCTTTTTTTCTTTTTTTTTTTTCTCACTTTATTTTAAGAGGAAAATTGTGTTTGAAAATTGCTTATTTTTGCAATAAGATTTATAGTGCTAAAACTTAGTTCCAAAAAAAAAAAGTAAGAGTTAAACTGTTTGAAAAAAATTGAGACAAAAAATATATTTATATAACTTTTTTATTTAAAAATCTTTTTTTAATATAAAACTTACTGTATTAATTTTGATCTTATCTCATTTTTATTGGTAATAGATAATCCACCTATCTTTTTATGATGTTTATGATTATCAACCTTGATAGGATATTATTCACTATAAATTTTTTTTTTTTTTTTTTAAAGACGTAGAAACAAGATATACATGCATTGGGAGAAACAATTCCTTTTTATTAATATGAATTATTATATTTCATATTTGAAGATTGAACTTATCAGAATTTTCACTGTGTATTATCTCGTTTTCTTCTATCTCTTTTTTTATGAATTTTTTCTTCATTTGTAAAGTTGTCATCTATATTGTTGTTCAAAGTCTTCTCTATAATGTAATCGTTGTTTTTCATTCTAAATAAAGTTTGATGTTTTCCCATTAAAAAAAAAAATTGTTAATTTTTTTTTATTGCTTCTAACAAGATTAAATTAATCTCTCTCTCTCTCTCTCTCTCTCTCTCCAAATTGACTTCTAAACATTATTTACCAAATAAAAGAGGTATTGTATAATATATAATTATTATATCACATAAATAAAATAAATTTGAAAGTGTAAAACAATAAAATGTAATTTATTAAAAGCATAATTGCAACTGTGAACACTTTATAATAGAATATACCATGTGAGAGATTAGTTAACAAAAATTAAAGTCTTAAGCTATTAGGGAAAATAGATTATTAATAATGATTCGACATACTTATAACATTTTTTTAAAACAATTCAAACTTTTAAAAGAGTTGGATTTCTATTAGTCTAATATTTTGGAGGCGTTTTTTGAAATGGGGAAAAGTGCGAACAACCCATCTATTAAAAAAAAACTAAATATCATAACACAATTTCTTAGGCCTTCTAATAATGGGGCCTTAAACCTAGGCCTAGATTAAACCACATCTAGGAGGGGCTAGGATTTTGGTTAGGGGGAAAGATTATGATAAAATACTTAAGAAAAAATTAAGTGCAAAAATGTTTATGTAAGAAAAATTCATTTTTTTAACAAGATATTTGATTAACATAAAAATATAATCTAAATGTAAATTATAAATTATAAATTCTTTTCTTGTGCTTGCTTTCAATTTATTTTTTTAGCCTAGTATTAGAGTAAGTATAATAATTATTATGCAAAAGGAACTTCGTAATTTAAGCTGACTATAAATATATATTTCAAACAAGTAAATAAATAAATAAAAATAATCAATAATACTCATTAATATATGGTTAAAAGATTAATATAAATATAAGTTGTGGAGTCTAAGAATTTGGCAACCCTAGCCCACTTTATATTAGGCCCAAAGGCCCACGCCGAGGAGGGAGAAACGTCCGAGGAGGAAAGTAGAAAGCTCAAGTTGTCAAGAAACATCATCGAGGACGATCCTATCCTCGGCCAGCTGAGATCATAGAAGGGGAAAACAGCACGCCACCAAAGGCAGCCTCCCAAAGCATCCCAAGGAAAAGACAAGTACGATGGGTCAGCCATGCAAGCATGGTGGATGGGCAATTCAAGGAGAAACTGTCACCTCCACATTAAATGCCCACAACTAACATTCTGGCCGCATTAATGAGGAAATGACCCCTGAACAGTGTTGTCTAGGTTGCTGCAGCTCACAAAAAACTGAGGAAGGTGACTGATAGGACAAGCACTCAAATAGTAACCTGCATGATCAACAGATGGAGAACCAAGATCAACTAAAAGAGAGTATATAATGTAAGAAGTCTTCTAGAATGGAGGAGAGGCAATTTAGAAGCGGAAAACACTGTAGTAGTTTGTGTCATCTTAGAAACTTTTGTAACCAGACATTGAAAAAATAATAAGAACTTCAAGTTCCTCAGGGGAGGGTCGAGGACAGAATTTCACACTTTAAAACTGTTTCCTTGTTATTCAATCCACTCGTAGCCATGTTTAGTTGTTGTAATCCTAACTAAGGCCTAATTCTTAAACTCATTCTCTACAAATTTATTGTATTAGGCTAGTTGGGCCTGAGTCCACTTATCTAATAAAAGAAGTGCTCAAACTCAATCCCTACATAAGTCATAAAAAAAATTTATTTGAATACTTAAAAGTAAAATGAAAATATTAATTAACTTAGAAGTATTGACATTATTATCATATACTCAAAAATTTTTAAATGTTCTATGCGTGCCTTGATTTTATAAAGATATTTTATAACATTATTATTTGAATTAATTTAAAAATACCAGTGTATGATTTTAGATTTTAATTCCAATTTGATAGCTAATAACAAAAAAACTTTAAAAAACATATAGCATTGTAAAAGATTATTTATATATATACATACATACATTCGTGCGCGCGCACACACATATATATATATATTGCTATAATATTGCTATAATATAACATAACATGTTAAAAAAAATTTAAAAATCATTGACCACATTAAAAGAGTTAAAAGCTATTTTCAATTAAGAAATTTTGAGTTTGTAATATTAATAAATAAATAAAAACTGGAATATCTTTTTTTTAAAAGAACCAATATTTATGTTTATATGTTTTTTTTATTGATATTTACAAGAAACAAAATTTACAACTTATTCTCATTGGAGTGGATCGTAAAAGATAAAACAGTACAAACAATTCAACTGTTTGTTTAGTTGTGCGTTAACGTTAAGGAAATGTTGGTTTCAAAAGGCTTTAATATTGAGCAAGTTTGCAGTATATGTGATCGTCCGAATCCATAGTGCATGCTCTAAGACCTGATGGATTCGATCAGGCATTCTCGTTTATTTTAGTGTCATCTTTCTCTTTGTCCCTGTTGCATTATATATACAAGAATTGTTCTATACTCTTACCTTCATAACGTGCCATGGATTGTAGCATTTCTTATTGGAAAGAAAATGTAACTCTATGCCATGTTAGAAAAGACATGGTGTAGCTTTGATGGCATTATGAAATATATGAGAAAATATTAAAAGAAAATAAGGATGGCAGTGAGAGAGAAATGTCTAACATTTGATTCCAGCCAAATACAACACATAATGCAATGTGGCACAAACCTTCACAAAGCTATAGGTGGCACAAACCTTCACAAAGCTATATTGTGATGTCGGCTGAAATTTCCCAACCAAGAAGTAAACAACTCAAAGACCCTTTGCGGCATAACCCAATGAATACCAAACAAGCTAAACACCACTATTCACAACTCATATGCTATATGACAATGAAGAAGAAGGTGATCTACGAATTCCCCACACCTTTTGCACATACAACACCAATCTATCACAATAATTTTCCGCTTCTGAAGATTATCTAAAGTTAATCTTACCCTAGGCACCAGACCATGAAAAGAACGCCACCCTAGGAGGGACCTTCGTACAAATCAAAAAATAAAAATGAAAAGATACAATGCTCTTTCTGCCTGTTACAAATTCATAGCCAGCATCTTCAGACCATTCCCAAGGAATCCTACATGTAATTACTTGGTGCGTGTGAGACGAGAGGATTACATACATCTAAAATAATAGTTACATGTTCGAAGAGTTTTGAACACCCACATTAACCCAAAAAACTAAAAATAAAAAGACATTACTGTTGTTGTAGAATAAATGGTAAATCATTGCTTCAATAGGTTTATCTTGTTTTCTTTTTTTTGATAAACAACTAAAAGGACTTTTTTTTTTTTTTTTTTGATGGGTAAGAAAGTAATATTATTAAAAAAGAAGAGAAGAAAAGATACACAGAGTTCATGAGTAGTGAACAAAGAACAACATAGAAACAAAGAGAAATGAAGGAATCAGAAACCTATTCTAAGAGAAAAGAAAATCAATAACAATAGAATAATCCGAAAGACCCCAACACCAAAACCAATCGAAGAGAGTCCACTAGCACAAATCTAACAACTAAACGGATTTATTGAAAAAGAAAGGAGTACATCAACAAGAGTGGGCTTGCTCCTGGAGAATAACATTAGAAAACTCAGCAGGAACAGCACCAAGAGCAAAACATACTCCAAATCTGTTACATTTAGACCAAGAAGCTAAAATATGAGCTGATCTAAAACTAGTGTTGGTGTCATGTGCAAGGCACATGCTTAGGTCATGAAAAAGGTATTACTATATTAAGATAAATATGGTACATTTTGTCAAATGTAATTTCATATCAAAATTTACATAGTATATATGAATTGCAATATAATGACATTGAACAAAAGTGAATCATTTGCAATACAACATTGACCAAAAGTGAATCATTTCTATGGTTATCGCATCATTTTTAGGACAACCTTCTCTGTTTACCTAATCTTTTTGTTTTGGAAAAAGAGGAAACTTTATTGCAAAAACAGAAAACTCTATTTGCATAGTCAAAGAGTTTTGATATAAACTTTATTTATATCACGCCACCTCTGCCAGATTTCATATTCCCCACACCACCATTTTTCATAAACTCAACCTTCAATTACACCTTTTTTTTTTTTTAGGTAATATGAGCACTATTATTGATGAAAAAAGAAGAAAGAAACGTACAAGGTGTTCATGATATTGAACAAAGAAAAGCACTAACAGAAAACAAAGAGAAAAGAAATTAGGAGGCTAATCTAAGAGAAGAACCTTCAATAATACATTTAGCGACATCACAACCAAAAGCAGTGTAGCAAAAGTGAACACTAATAGTTAAGCTGGACCAAAAGTAGAAAATATCAGTTCCAGGAAAGCAACAAGGCATCAATCATGGATCTAATAGAAACATTAAGTAGAATAAATTAACATGTATCTTATAAGCTAAGGATCACAATAACATCGAAATCAAGTTTTATACAGCGACTCACAGAAGTAGCCAAGAAGGCATACACTCAAGCAGTAATTCACTAATGTATGAAGAACTAAAAAATTTATGTGATCTAAATATGCAAAATGTGATGGAAAAGATGTAATGGTAGGCAATGTAAAAATTATTAGCTGACGTATACACAATTGCAAGTAATAACTCTATCAAGGTGACTTTAGAATTAATTGTTACTATGGAGTCTAAACAACAGGTAGTAACAAATCATTGTTAAGAGCAAATGTTCTAAAATTAAGTTGTCTACAATAAGATTTCTACCAATACTGTCATCTACATGAATGATTTCAACTTGATAATAACTAATGTCTTATTTAGTTATTGCAAAAGGTAATAATGTGGCAATAAATTATTAAATTCTAATAATATTTTTAATGGAACTATTTCGTTGATAAGAAATAATCATAAAAAACACACACACACAAAAGGTGCAAAGGGAAAGGATACCAGTGGAAACAAATGACAAATCCGATAGCAAGTCAACATGCTATGAAAATCAGCAATGTGAACAGCACCTGTCTTGATTAGATCTGCATGGCCTTCACACCAGATTAATTATCCAAAACCTCCACTATAACCACAAATAACTCAGCGTCATTGAAGATATATCATCAAACCCACAAATAAATCAACATTCTCATAGATATTTCATCAAAGCAAACATTAATGCTTTTAATTTTTTTATCTAGAATAAGGATATCAACAAATCATGTTAAAATCAAAACTCCATCCAATTAAATCATATCCAATAAATAATATATATATTAGATGTTATATCTTCGAGGATGCTGATTTAATTGCCATAGATGGGCTGTCATAAAAATTTGGCCACACACACAAAGATATATAAATTAAACTGAACAAAAGAATCTCCTTATGAACTGACAGAAAGCAGCAAATATGCTTTAAATCTCATAGCCGTTGCCATGTCAAGAAGCTAATCAAATCCAAACGCATCAAAAACATCACTACAAAGAACAAAAAAAAGGCCCATTTGGGCATTTTTCACAAAAATATATGTTTGCACTGTTATAGACTCCAATTACAAATGCAAAAATTTCCTCCAATCCTAATCCTATTTACAAACACTCACAACTCAACAAAATCATCAACACGTCATAAAATTGAAGAAAATCAAAAGAAGAAAGAAAGAACCATATGGACATTCGCTTTCATGTCTTTGAATCTCAAAATCCCTCAATAATCTGACACCATTACGATTTTGTTTTATGAATGAGCAATTGAGAAAAGTAGATCAAGAGAACATAGTCCAATTGAAAGAAGAAATGAAATAAAGCGATATATATAGTAATCTATATAAAAAGTGTGAATGGAGGTTTGATATATATTAGTCTATATCAAAAAGGTAAATAATATATACGTTTTAAATATCAACTACATTACATAAATATTCTATTACTAATTGAATTGAAAATTTCAAAAATAAACGTTTTCAAACATATATGCGGCCTAAAAAACATTAAAAACATATTTGCCCCCAAAGAATCTGTCCCATGGGAAGGATAGATGGATAAGGAGAGAAGGGAATCTAAGAAATTCTAACTCAAGCATTGACTGACAGTTGGAATTGGAAATGTCCTCTCATGGGCATGATTTTGTGTTCTTCAAGAAAAATTCTTTTTGCCATGAAAATCACTGCTTAAACTCAGTGGCTGTGATTTCAACTCCAGAGGCTAAAAATACCTCATAGAAGAAGCTGATTTGTAATTACAACTTATGTGCATTGATAATAACTTAATTTTGAATATTTATATTATTGTTAGAAAGCATTATCATACTTATTATAAGTTAATTCATGCATTTTATATTTGGTTTTGGAATAATACTGAATAATCAATTTTGTGCTTAATTGAATTTTATTGCGTGAATTTGTCTTTTGTAAGAGAATGAAATTAAATAAGTGGATCTGTGCAAAGAAGAAAGTTAAAGAAAGCCAACCCAATTAAATTTAAGTCCAATTGGAGCAAGGAATCAAAGAAAATTTGCACCAAATTCAAGTCCAATTCGGATTTGGATTTCAGCTTGCACATCAGTTAGTATTTTTAGCATAACTTTTGGCTCAGATGTCCAATCGAGATGATTCAAGTTGGGCTGGAAAGTTAACTGGCTATAACTTTGTAGTTTACCAACAATCCGAATTATGACGTTAAATAGACCAAAATCGTTGGTTAAATGAAGGCAAAAAATCTGGAATTTTCTCCTAACGAAAATTCAACTTGTAATAGGATTCATTGACCTATTTAAAGGCTCTTTAGAGCAAAATTCAGAGAAGGTTGAGTCTAGTGCTAGGGCTGGGATGCAAAACAGAAAATTGGAGCAAGAGGCAATGCACATTTTAATGTTTAGTATTTTATTCTTGTGTTTTATTTCAATTACCATGAGTAGCTAAATTTATAATTAGGGTTGATGATGAAACCTTGTTAAGGATTATCAGTAATATTTATGTGATTTGATTTTTCTCACAATAGTTGTTCTTTAATGATTTAAATTGTTCTTACTTCATATCCAATTGACTAAGATGGGATTCTAGATATGAATTCAATCATGTTTTTCTTATGATTTAGAATTTGTCTTAATTAATTGAATGCTTAGTTTTTTATTTCTTGATTTTAAAATTGGATATCTCTTATGATTTGTTTGGCTACAGATACAATTGATGATTTGATTTTATACCTAGGAAGTAATGAAGAGCATGCTTTAGATATTTAAATAGAAGTTTAATGATGATATTCTCCATGGTAGCAAGATTTATTTCTAGATTATCATGTAGTGGTTGGGAAAAATTAATGATCATAAATATATGCTAATAAGAATTAACAAGATGGATTCCAAGACCTTAATTCCTTTCTCTAGATTGTTTACATCTATTTACTACTTTATATTATATCTTTGCTTAGTTTAATTATTTTCTTAGTAAATTTAATTGCAAACAACTAATTTTTATTAAACTGGATTAGGATTAATTTGGTTAAGATTTGATTAATTTTCCTATGTTCATTCAAGACCTTTTGGGTTTGACCTCATTCTTGTCAAATTATACTTCAGTACGGTTCGTACACTTGCAAGTACTTTAAAATTTTACAACAACAAATCTCTGGGGAAAACAGAAAACCTATCAAGTTGACTATGACAACACAACAAAAACATATACGTTTTGCTCAATATCTCCACCAACGCGATAAATTCCAATTCTCACCAAACTCTAAGAGGCTGTTTGGATGGCCTGTTTCCGTAACTCAATTCTCAGTTTCCATAACTCATAACTCAAAAATGGTGGGACCCATAGCTCAATATCCGTTTGGCTGCACGATAAAAGGCTGTTTGGTTCACTAGTTTTCATAACTCAATTCTCTATTTCCATAACTCAATTCTCAAAAATGGTAGGACCCATAGCAAAATACTCGCTTGCCTGCACAATTTCTTTGTTTTCATAACTCTGTTTCCAATACTCAATTCTCTACTTTTTGAGTTATGAGTTATGAAAACTGAAAACAACTTTTGGCTGTTTTCAGTTTCCAATTCTCTTTTTTCAATGGCAAACTCGTAAATAACATTACACACCCGGTCCCACTTGTCATAACTCAGCCGCACCTTTTTGACCAATCTACCTTTTTTTTTTTTTTCCTTTCTTCCGATCAGCTTGTCTTCTCCTTCAGTTCTTCATTTTTTTTCTTTTTCTTTTTTTCCTTTCTTCTTTCTTCAGTGGGTTCGGTCTTCACCTGGTTTTTTTTTTTTTCCTTTCTTCTGATCAGCTTGTCTTCTCTTTCAGTTCTTCATTTTTTTCTTTTGCTTTTTTTTCCTTTCTTCTTTCTTCAAATGGGTTCGGTCCTAGGTTTCTTTTTTTTTCTTTTTTTTTTTTCCTTTCTTCTGATCAGCTCGTCTTCTTCTTCAGTTCTTCCTTTTTTTCTTATTCTTTTTTTCCTTTCTTCTTTCTTTAGTGGTTCGGTCTTCTCCTAGTTGTTTTTTTTTTTTTTTTTTTTTTTTTTTTTTTCACTGGGTTCGAGTTTCTGGGTACTGAAGGAAGAAAAAAAAAACTGCACTAAGTGACAGAGCTGGGGCCCACAAATAGTATGAAAAATTGTTGAGTTATGGCATTTTAGTGATAAGGCCAAACGGGTATTAATTTTAGAGTGATGAGTGATGAGTGATGAAAAATGAGTAATGAGTGATGAGTGATGAAAATTGAGAGACAAGAATTAAGTGATGAAAATGGTGGAGCTAAACAGCCTCTAACTCTGTTTCAATAACTCTGTTTCCATCACTCAATTCTCTGATTTTTGAGTTATGAGTTATGGAAACTAAAAACACATTTTGGCTGTTTTCAATTTCCATATCTTATAACTCAATGGCATTTTTGTAATTAAACACACATGGTGGGACCTATTACACAACTTTGTCAACTCAACTCCTGACACTGTCTCCTTCTTTCTCTTTCTTTCTTCTCCTGGGTTCAGTCTCCATTGTTCTTCCGTCTTTTTTTTTTTTTTTTTTTTTTCCTTCTACTTTCACTGGGTTCGGGTTTCTGGGTTTTTTTTTTTTTTTTTCTTTTTCTTTCACTGGGTTCAGTCTTCAGTTCTTCCTTTTTTTTTTTCCTTCTTCTTTCACTGGGTTCGGGTTTTTTTTTTTTTTTTTTTTTTTTTTCATCACAGAATTTTTTGGTCTAAAGCTGCACTCCATGACTGGGTAAGGATGGGTTTGGATTTGGATTTGGGGTTTCAAAATACCCACATGAATGGGTTTCAAAAATACCCATTCCTTGAACACGGTGGTTGGGGTTTCGGCGTGGTGTCCCAGCCGAGACCGTGGACGAAGATCTCACATTAGTTCTGTATCGGTTGATGGACGAAGACTGTGGACCTTGGACGAAGACCGTCGCCATATCGGTTCTGTATCGACTTGTCGTCGTCGTCGTCGGCTAAGGTGGAGGTAGAATTAGCTGCCTGATTGGCCCACATTTTGTTGTTGTTGTTGTTGCTGCTGCTGTTGTTGTTGTTGTTGCTATTTTTGTTATTGTAGTTGAAGTAGGGTTCGAGTTTGTGTTTTGGGAAAGTAACAGAGGTGAAGGATAGGAAATGAGAAAAGAGAAAATGGTGGGGCCCAAAAAACAGTTTTTCTCTAACAAAGTGACAGGTATGGGACCCACAAACAGTGTGAAAAATATTGAGTGATAGTGCCAAACGGGTGTAGTATTTTAGAATGGTGAGTGATAAGTAATGAGTGATGAATGATGGAAATTAAGTGATGAAAATTGAGTGATGAAAAAAAATATCCAAACAGCCTCTAATTCTCCTTCTTTCGATCCCAAAGAAAACCAGCAAAACACAGAAAATTGAGGTCAAAGAATAATTGATTGAGAGAAAGAATTTGCTCCCTCTTCAAAGTAAAGTAAATTTCAGGGAAAGCCGCAAAAGGGCGAGAAAAGTCTCTCTCACTAAATCCTTCACGACTTTTGACTTATAGGTGCGGTTTGGATTCAGCGTTTTGGGCGTCTGGCGTTTTGCATTTTCAGCTTTTTTTTTTCTTTTTTTTTTAATAGCCTTGTATGTTGACTTTTTGCGTGAACAGTGCACCCGTGCATTGTTCACGGGACTCACAAATATCTATTTTCAGCAATTTTTTCATTAAAAATGGGTCCTATAGCACTATTCACACATTTAAATATTATTTTGTTACAGTATTTTCAGTTTTTAGTTTTCAGTTTCAACAAAATAAGTTCTATCCAAACGAACCCATAATTATTGTCAGTGCTAGTTTATTGATGGTGCAGGTGCCATGATGGTAAAAAAAATGATGGATTATGGATTCAGATAATACAGAAGGAAGAATTATGATGGATTATGGATTTAGATGTGAGAGAGACTGTCGGCAATCAAAAAGATGTTGAGAGCAAAAAGCAGCAAAGCAATTGGGATAGGACTATAGGAGTAGTTATGCCTCTTGCTTCCCTCTCTTCTTGTCGCTTGTTGATTGAGGTATACACGCCTCTCTCTCCCTCTCAACCGTACAAATACAGAGAAGACAATACCAAGCAGGTTGAGCACGCCTCTCTCTCTCTCTCTCTCGGTCCCTCTGTGTGTCTCACAGTCACAGGTCTTCCTCTTTGGTATCATTACAAAAAGACCCAAAAAGGTCTTACAAGTTACAACCCTTCAAAGACCTAAAGGTAATAACGTAATGATAGCCCTTACAACAACCCAGCCGAAATGCGTTTACTAGAAACGGTGCATTTACTAAACAAAAATTTTCTCAACATGGCTCTGTTCAAACCTCCATTCGCACTTTTTATACAGACTAATAGATATCACATCAACTTTCCAATTATGTGGATTCTAAATGAAAGAACTATTCTCATTGATGTAAAAACTGAGAGACTTCAACAAAAATATAAGGTTCCTATCTCCTAGACATCTCCAAAATTATTGAAATCCAGTATAAAAACAGAAACAACTTCAAGCAGAGCAAAGAAAACATGAGAATTAATTGACATGTGCATGCTTCAAGTAGGAAAATTAGAGGGAAGGGTGGTCTTTTTTTACCTTTTAAGAAAAATCATACACTAGCAGAGGATGCTCAAACCTTTGCATAAAAATACAAAATCATATTAGTAAGAGTAATGACTACTGTGAGTCTGTGACTACTACCAAGTGCAAAATTAACAAGCTAACTAGCAATCACTGAGAATCCTGTCAGAAATATTGCCCATAGTTGACACCTAGCAACAAAATGTTGGAAATGAATTAAATAAATAATAAAATAAGAGCTATGTTCACAACATTTTCTACAACACTTTCACAACAAATCATAGGTGGTAAGTTGTTATTGGTTCTAATTTAAATCCATTACTTAAATTACATTTTTGCTTACCTATAATAGCCAATAACAACTTATCACTTAAGATTTGCTGTAAAAATGTTGTGGACATAACATTTCTCAAATAATAAAGCTAGTGTGGATGCAAGAATAGGTTCTTTATAGTATAGGGTCTAGCTCCCCTCCAGTCTTAAAGTCTCCCGTTCTCTCCCATTTTAAAACTGATGATAGACACGTGGCAAAAATAAAATCCACAGGTTACAAAGATGTCAAGCCAAATACAACTTTTTTCTCACCAAAGAAGTCTGACCACCCTCTTTCTCTTTCTCCCCAACGAGACTTTCCTCTCTTATTTGCCTCTCTCTTCTTCTCCATCACCACCGCCACTTGAGCATCATAGGCACCAAAATCAAAGCTTACCGGGAAGGAAGGGTAAAACAAGACAATGGATTAGGAAATTAAAAAGAGCAAAAGATCTTTTTAATATAAATAATACCCACTGCCAATGTTACCACAAAATCAGTCACAATATTAACATCTAATTGAAAAGAACAATTCAAAAGTTTTTACAAAATCAAAAATTTCCACAACCAGAAAAGAAACAAGAAATACCATTTGATCAGAGAGAATAAATTATTAAAAAAATAACCCAAAATGGACAAGATGTGAGTCTGTGCTTGGGGAATTTATATCATTCTTGGCATGTTGGACAAGGACTTGAGTGGTGGGCTTAGCCGCAACACCATTGGCTTCCATCCAAGAGAAGGTGGAGTTAAAGACAACAATGGCAAACTGCACACCTACCTCCCTCTCACAGTATAGCTTGCTTGGCTTCCCATAAGGTCACAAAGATCTTTTCCTCTTTTTAATTTCCTAATCCACTATCTTGTTTTACCCTTCTTCTCTAGCAAGCTCTGATTTCGGTGCCTATGATGCTTAGGTGGCGGTGGTGATGGAGAAGAAGAGAGAGGCAAATAAGAGAGGAGGGAGAGAGAGAAAGAGGGTGGTCAGACTTCTTAGGTGAGAAAAAAGTTGTATTTGGCATGGCATCTTTGTAACCTTTGGATTTAAATTTTGCCATGTGTCCATCAGTTTTAAAATGGGAGAGAACGGGAGATTTCAAGACTGGAGGGAAGCCGGACCCTATAATATAAACAAATTCCTTTTTAGATTCAAACAAACTCTTATACAAATGTCAAAATGCTCAATTCACTTAAGTTATTTGTTCAAAACATTAACATGGCTGCTAAAACATTTCTAATGCTTTTAATAGTTACTGGTCATCTCCACTTTCCGGTACAAGAAGGTGTTGCACTATATATTTATTTTTATAATAATTATTTTACGTAAGTGTGTTGCCCTATTTGTTTGCCAAAAAGTGGAAGAAATATTTAGCAAGAAAAACAAAAAGTGGAAACATGGAACCTAAATCTACCATTTTTATTCCAGCAAGCTGTAAAACCCCTCAGGAAATAAAAGAAGCACAATATGAATGTTGCATCAATTGAAATGGGTACAAAGTTCGAGTAACAGCACCTAATAGCAAAACTGGAACACCAGTGAACACCATAACTAACTCATACAAGGAAAACAATCATTTAGCCACAACGAGGGAAAGGAATTAAGAAGAAGAGGATTTAAGAACATCTAAAGAAATTCCCCATACACAACACAAAACTCTGTTTTGGGCAGAATTAGTAAAATAGCCATTCCCTTCAATTCTCCTTCTAACTTCCCATTTCACTATTTGTAGGATTTGCTCTAAGGCCTGATATTATTTTGAAAGCCTCAAGAGTATATTTAGCATAATATGAATGTTTGTCATGACAATCTGTAATAAAGCAACTTTAAAATATATAAAACTTAGTTTTTTTTTTTAAACAATATATAGGTGGAGGAATGGATCTACCTAAAGTCATGTATCATGCAGTAGTTAACTAGATATGCTTACTTGTAGAGATTGGCAAACTTGCATTGCTTCCCTATATTCCACTAGAATTTACATATGACTTGACAATCTGAATGAATCTATCATCTTAAATAGGAGCAAGGACTAAAATTGGAGTTAACACCTATATCAATATAAAATGGAGTCAAATTATGATCTCATGACATGTTCAATACAGACCTCTTCCTACTGAAGAAGATGATAATTATAGCAGTACTGGGAGAAGACAATATGACCCTCAATTTGACTATAAACCCAAAACAATCAATCTACGTGCTGGAAGGACTAATGTACAGACTAATTACTTCAAACCATCAATGAAACATTGCTAAGAGTAGCATTTTGGTAAACAAGCAAAAGTATTTGGTTTACAAGAAAATATAAGGACATGAGATCAAACCAATACAGGTAGCAATCACATACATAAAAATCAAGCATCAGCAGTATCTGCAGGCTTCGTTGCACCGAAGGGATCATGATTAGGACCGACATCCTGCCCTATATGGCGCTGCACCAATCTCTGCAAATCAGCCATAACCTTGTGCTCACGCTTGGCCTTCTCTTCATAATTAAACATAGCCAACGCCCTCTTATCCTCGGCACTATAAACTTGGTTTTCCTTCCTAATACGAATAGCATTCATCCTCTGGTGCCTGCTACCGCTCATCACATAACCAAGACCCTCAAACTTCTGAATCTCATCTGCGGACAAACCCACTTCTCCTCTCCTTGGAATACGCTTCCCTTGCTGCACATACTGCGCAATGGCATCACCTTCTCCGGGCCTAAGCGCTCCACCATAACTGATATGCCCTTCGGCTCTAGGCAAGGGCATTGGCCCAACCACTGGTTCGCTATCCAAAGCCGGCTTCTTCTGTGCTTCGAAAATCTCCTTAAAGTTCAATGCCTCCGCAATGCTTTCAGCTTTCATCTCCTCATCATCTATCGCCATTGCTGCCGCAGCAACCATACTCTTTTCAACTTCGGAACCCTCCGAATTCGAAACCTCAATGTCCTTCTCTGTCTCCGAGAGATTCCTACCCCGACTCCGCTTCTTCTTCGACCTTACTCGATGGCTAGCATCGGAATCATCACTCTCATCGGAATTGCTGTATCTGCTCTTTCTCCTACTACTACTCCCTTTTCTTCTACTGCTTCTTTTGCTACTCTTTTGGCGGCTCCGATTCCTACCACTTGCCTTCGATTTCTTCCTTTGTTTTCTCCCTTCTTCCTCTTCTTCATCCGATTCATTCTCGCTGTCGCTCTCATCAGATTCGTATTTTCTACTCTTGGAAATCGAACTCTTCCTCTTCCTCTTCCGCTTCGACTGCGAATCATCGGATTCCGATTCCGATTCAGACTCGGAATTAGACTGACTTTCCGATTTTCCTTTCCGATTACTCACCTTCGCTTTCTCTTTCGAGCTTGAATCGCTCTTTTCGCCGTCGATTAACTCGTCTTCTCCACCGTACTTGTCAGAGATCTCGTCGGCCTTCTCGTTCTCGTTACCGTTCTCATTCCTAGGCGGACTCGGCGTGCAATTCCAAATACAACGAGTGAGCGCTCTTCTCATCTTCTGCCTCTTGAGCCTCCGGTACTCCTCAGGGTTCAGCCCCTTCAACTCCTCATCGGACTCGGACTCGGACCGGTTTCCGTTACGGGAATCGCGTCCAAATCGCTTGGGCAAAGAGTCTTGGGCTTTGCTGGACCTAGGGCTTGGGCTGGAGCTGCTGCGTTGTTGGTTGTGGTGGCGGCGGTCGTGGTTGTCGTAATAGCGGTCGTAGGCGTCGTAATTAGGGCTCCGACGGTGGTGGCGTCTGTTGTAGTCGAAGGAGTTATCGGAATCTGGCGTGTAACGGCCATTATCGCGGTCAGAACGGTGTCGTTTATCAGGGATTTCAATCGTTGACGCTGGCCTCCCCATTTTGATGGTTGTAACTTGTAACTAACAATTATGAAAATAAATATATACAAGTCGAAGGCGGTGGTATCGTTTAAACTCATACAGATTTTTACTTTTTATGAGTAATATTAGTATTTTATTATGCTTTTTAAAATGTGGAGATTTTTTTTTTTTTTTGGGGGGGGGGGGGGGGGGGGGGTGGGGGTGATAGTTTGTATAAATAAATAAATAAATAGGTGCACGTCAAAATCTTACAATATTTATGTAATATCCTTATTTTAAGTTGTAATGAATTCCAAGTATAATTTATTTTATACAAACTGATAATTAAATAACAATTGTTATTTTTATTCATATTTTTATGATTTTAAACATAATAATAATCAAACAACTCAAATCAATCGAAAATAAATTATTGAAAATGACAGTTTAGAAACGCAATCAAAATAAGAGTTTAACATGGAGAAACAGAAGTTGATAAAAAATTATTCACTAAACTTACAAGTTACAAGTACTTAAAACCTCTAAAAATAACATTTGATTTTTTTTTTTTTTTGGATTTTAAAAGCTTGTGGCCGAGGTGATTGTCAAAGTAGTGGCACAACATAAAATGAATGGAAAATAGTCGTAGTAAAAATAATAGCAAATTTTAAATTTAAAAAAAAAAAAAAAAAAAAAAGACGGAGGTTTAGAGGAGAGTTAAGGAATGTGGAAGTCAAGATTGTAAAGATTTAACTAGAAACCCGCCACTTATGTGATATATGTATATGTATTCATATGGCATTAGCTTATTTGACTTTTTGTTGATTATTTTTGCTGAAAGTTGGTTAAAGTATACTTACACTTTGTTTCTCAAAAAAAAAAAAAAAAAAGGTATACTTGCACTTTAAAATGTAAGGTTTTAAAAATATGCACAAAAGCAAAATAGATAAAAAAAAACTATGAAAAATCTAGTGGCAAATAAAAGATTAGCAAAATTAATTGTTAATCTTTCATTATTCATGGGACTGACAAAATCAATTACAGACGATCTAAATAGGGCGGACGAGATCGTCCTGTGAGGATGAGTGTCCATGTCATCGACGAGGATAAATGTTTCATTCAATGCCGCCAATAATACCTCGGACGGTTACAACACCAACTGGACAGACCGTTGGGAGCATATTGAAGCTCCATTATTAAGCAGGAAGCGTTACCCATAAACGCATTAAAATCACAATGCCCATCACAACGACTAGAATCTAGGGCAATATATATAAAGCCCCCACACTGCAAATAGAAGGTACGAAAAACATTCTAAAGAAAACACCAGTTGTTGTTATGCTATTCTGTCTTATCTTGCAAAGTATCTTTTTGTTCTAACTTGAGCATCGGGGACATTGTGGTAGGCACCACACCGGTGACCACCTTGAGGAAGGAGCGGTCCTTTCTTTTGTACAGGTATCTAGGCTGGAGTTTAGGTCTATCCGAACACGTTCCACACGACTGACGAAGTCACCCTTCATCAGTTTGGCACCGTCTGTGGGGAATGCATTTTCGTATTCAGATTCAAAAAAGTAGTTTCCGGTCAAACTATTACATTCAGATGGAGTCCAATCCAGATTTTGCAACCTTAACTCAGCAAGTCTAGGCTCTCCCAACTACCATCGAAGAACTTACCAGACAGAATCAAGAGATGAAGCTACAGCTCCAATAGGAGGAGAAGCGGTCTAAAGGAAACCACGATGACGAGGGGAATAGCCATAGAAGAAGTGACCATTAAAGGCCTACTACTTTAACTGAGCAGAATTCGGATCTTCTTCGAGAGATAAGGAGGGAGATGGACGAGTTAAGAAATGCCATCAAGGAGAAAACGGAACGGAGTGTAGATCGAATGGTCAGGGTAATAGACTTGCCATTCACTACTGTAGTTCTGGAGTGCTAAATGCCGTCAAAATTTCGGTTGCCCCAACTCAAACCATTTGACGGACTAAAGGACCCCCAAGATCACCTCAACACCTTCAAGACGACACTAGGTCTTCAACAACCACCAGACGAGATAATGTGCCGCTCCTTCCCTACTACACTTAAAGGAGCAGCAAGAGAATGGTTCACCAAGCTACCAACATCGTCCATCGATAACTTCAAGCAGCTGAGTGGCGCCTTTTTACGTCATTTCATTGGAGGACAATGCCCTAAGAGGCCAGCAGACCATTTACTCACCATCAGACAAGGAGAAAAAGAAACTTTGAGGTCGTACTTGAAATGCTTCACTCAGGAAACCCTGGAGGTGGATGAAGCTGACGATAAAGTGCAACTGACGACCTTCAAAGCGGGATTAAGATCCAGAGAGTTTGTAGCTTCACTAGCAAAAAATCCTCCAAGAATGATGGCAAAGATGCTCCTGAAAGCACAGAAGTAGATGAACGCTGAGGATGCATTAGCAGCTATAAGGAACGAAGAGAGACCAGGGGACAAGGGAAGGAAGGACGATGAACGAAGGGGACAAAAGTGGGAGCATCCAGATCATCGGATTAGTAACAGGAGCAGAAGGAAAGGTGAAAAAAATCCTAGAACGGTAAAATTCACCCCCTTAATTATGCTAGTTAACAAAATTTTAACGCAGATTAAGGACGAGCACTACCTCAAGTGGCCAAGACCATTGCATTCATCCCCTAACGTCCGTGACAAGAATAAGTACTGTTGGTTTCACAAGGAACATGGCCACTACACAGAAGACTGTCGAGATCTAAAGGAGCAGATAAAAGAGTTGATACGGAAAGGGAAATTGCAAAAATACGTGAAGAAAGGATAGTCTAGCAAGTTCAAGGATGGTAACAAAAACCAACGCAATTCCTCATCAAGAGACGAAGATAATATGCCCTAACCTTCACAGAATATAATTGGGGAGATAAAAACAACTGCAGGGGGACCATCTACTGGAGGGTCATTCAGATCCCTCAAGAAAGCATGTCAGCGGCAGGTGAACAGCGTCCACATGATACCCCCATTCAAGTAGAGACAGACGGACCAAGACATGTCTTTGAACGAAGGAGATGCCAGGGGAGTGAAGCAGCCTCACAATAACCCCTTGGTCATAATGCTCATGATAGAAGGGTTCAACACCAAAAGGGTCCTTGTAGACAACGGTAGCTCCGCAGACATCATCTACCTTCCCGCCTTCTAGCAGCTGAAGCTAGATTCACGAAGACTGCGCCCCTTTGACTCCCCCCTCGTTAGTTTAGTGTAGACAGAGTATATCCCAAGGGCATAGTAACACTGACGATAACAGTAGGGACCTACCCAAGACAGCTGACACGTCAATTGGACTTTTTGGTGATAGATTGCCCTTCGTCTTACAATGTGATCATTGGAAGGCCCACACTCAATCAGTGGAAAGCAGCCACGTCCACCTATTGCCTAAAAGTGAAGTTCCCAATGAAGAATGGTGTTGGTGAAGTCGAAGAAGATCAAGTCTTGGCCAAAGAATGCTACCAGGCCGTCTTGGCTGCAAAGGAGAACCATACATGGATGATTGAAGAGAATGAGGAAGAAAAAGTGGAAGCCTTGGAAACAGTAGAGCTGGATGAAAGAGAACCAACCAAGACAACCAGAATAGGGATGACGCTAAGTCTAGAGATGAGAACAAGGCTCGTCCAGTTCCTCAAAGAAAACCTAGACGTCTTCGCTTGGAGTCATGAGGATATACCAGGCATATCACCAAGAGTCATTCAGCATAAGTTGAATGTAGACCTGGAGAAAAAGCTCGTCCAGCAAAAACGAAGAGTCTTTGCCCCAGAAAAAGACCAAGCAATTACTGACGAAGTAAACAAACTCCTAACTACAGGCTTCATTCGAGAGGTCTATTACCCTGATTGGCTTGCAAACGTCGTCTTGGTGAAAAAAGCAAATAGGAAGTGAAGAATGTGCATGGATTTCACAGACCTGAACAAGGCCTGCCCGAAGGATAGTTTCCCTTTACCAAGAATAGACCAGCTTATGGATTCTATAGCTGGGCACAAGTTGTTGACATTCATTGACGTTTTCTTAGGATACAACCAGATAAAAATGGCTGAAGAAGATCAGGAGAAAACGGCTTTCATCACTAGTCAAGGGCTTTACTGCTATAAGGTAATGCCTTTCGGATTAAAAAACGCAAGAGTTACTTACCAGAGATTAGTGAACAAAATGTTCAATAAACAGATAGGTAGGAATATGGAAGTGTACGTGGATGACATGCTCGTCAAGAGTAAGGAAGAGCTTGCCCATCTGGATGATCTGAAAGAGACATTCATCACCCTCAAACAATACCAGATGAAGTTGAATCCTAGTAAATGTGTTTTTGGTGTAACTTCAGGAAAATTCCTGGGATTCATGGTGTCCCAGAGAGGAATAGAAGCAAACCCGGAGAAGGTACAAGCCATAATCAACATGGCTTCGCCCAAGACCGTTAAGGAAGTTCAGAAGCTCACAGGAAGAATTGCAGCCCTCAATAGGTTCGTCTCTCAAGCGACGGACAGATGTTTGCCCTTTTTCAAGACCTTGAAGCAGGCCTTCACCTGGACCGACAAATGTGAGGCAGCGTTTCAGGAGCTTAAACATTACCTGAGTAACCCACCTTTCTTAAGCCTATCCAAAGAAAGGGAAATTTTGTATCTGTACTTGGCAGTATCAGCCACAGCCGTAAGTGCAGCCCTTATCCGAGAAGAGGACAAGAGACAACTCCTAGTTTACTATGTCAGCCAAGCTTTCCAAGGTACTGAAGCCAGATATCCAAGGATTGAAAAGATTGCGTTTGCACTAATAATAGCCTCGCTTGGGCTTTGGATAGAATTTCCTATTTGAGCTAAAGTTTTGTTTTCCTTATTCAAGCTGCTTCTAGGCTTCCTTTTTTGTGCAACCAGGACCAACGGTCCAAAGTCTCCACTGACAGATTCCTTATGGACCTCTCCCGCTTTTTGATTGCTTTCTACCTCAGTTTCTCCGTTCATCGTCTCCACAAACTCCGGCTTCCTTGTACTGTACGGGCAACCTTCAGCTCTGTGACCGACTCGACCACATGCAAGCAGAGGGCATTTATTCCTTCATACTGCACTAGTTGGCGGATACCTCCAATCTTGACAAGCTTGAAAATGGGTTTATCAAAATTTACCTGGACACAAAGTCGAGCAAAGCGACCTCTCGCTTCCGTTGCAATTTGGGTGTCAATCCTGAGCACCGGTCCAATGGCTAGTCCAATATCCCTCAATACTGACGGTTCGTAGTATTCAATGGGTAAACTGGAAGTCTAATCCATACTGCCACAGCCGAAAGGTTTACGGTTTTTGCCATGAAATTTGGTTCCCAACATCTGATAGATAGGTAATGGTCTATCATTGCCAAGGTCTATGCACTCCATTTTACCCACCGGTTTCCATAAGCTAACTAGCCTTGAAATAAGAAAATGGTAGCCTACGGTTTTTCCGAACACTTTAACTATGAGTGCTTCTTTCCAAGCAGCTCAGATTTTCCCCTTCCTGTCCCCATTGAGTCGAACCGTAACTTCACTTGGGAGGTCTTCATCAGCCTCATCGTCGGTTTCAGCTTCCATTTCCATAGCATTCCTAATGTCGAGTGCTTTTTCAAAAGCTCCAGGGCACGCTCCAACGAGTTTATCTCTATAGGACCTTCCCTCCACATTCGAGTTGGGAAGTAGAGATTCATGACCTGCATGCTCTCGGTGACATTCTTTAACCTTCTTGGTACTCCGTTGCAACACATCATCTTCTTCTCGTGACCTCACCATCGCCTCACTCATCACTCTGTTTGCACATGGTTGTAGGTATTAGATAAAAAGGTTCATTTGAAAGGACTAACATCATTCATTATAGGAATTTAACCTTTGAGTTAATGCCTTAGCAAAACTCGGCTACTCCAATTGGAAATTGATGCTTTTTGTTATCACTCTTGGAAGATTTAGAACAATAGAATGTACCTTTAAGTCATATATAGGTTCCAAGAGTCAATCTTAGTTTCATAAACTAGCCTCGTCACACATGCTTCGCGCGTGCGATGAGGCTTTTTTATTTTATAGTGTCATAATTTTTCATTCATTCTAATTTGAAGATTACACATTTTCTCATTAATATTACGCATTTAGAACTACTAATACAACCAAAATTTTATGACTCATGAGGCTAACTTCAAAAAATGAACAAATATTACATGTTTATTTTGTAGTAAAAAAAAAAAAAAACTGTATTTTTGTTTTGAGAATCTAATTTAAAAATAGATAAAACAATTTAAAAATCAATAAGAGAGTAACCCTATTTTTTTGGGCAATGTTTTAGTGGGAGTTAAAGTTGTATTTTTACCGGATTGTCCTTTAGTTTTGTCTCTACTTAAACATAAAGGTGTAAAGGCATTTTTGAAAAAAAAAAAAAAGGATCCCAAATAAGAGAAACCCATTAAATAGTAGTATAGGTAAACAATGATAGGAGGATTTCCTATAATTCATGTGGGTGGGCAAGCCCAGCATTGTATGTTGGGCCTGAGGCCCAATTTCGGTATCACTTTCTTCCCGAAGACGTTAAGGTGGCCAGCTCTTTGCTACCTAGGCGGAAATGCAACTATAAGGGGACGAATGCTCCCTCCGAAGACAATAGGTCTGATCCGAAGAGGTTCCACTCGCCGGGTCTCATGAGAACTTGATCAAGTAGATATACTGAAGATTCCACAGTAAGAAGCGAGTTCTGGACGCGCCTACGTGCGAGAAGATCATAAAGTATCTAAGAAATAAAGCTGCTACCACCGCATTCAATGCACTGCAGCAGCTTTCCTGGCCGCATTTATGTAGAGAAGACACCTGAACAGTGCAACCTCAACCACTATCACTCACTGCAGGCTAAAGCACATTTCTAATGTGATTAGTACTCAAGTGGACGCTTAGATGAAGAACAAGTGTACGGTGAAGATGAGAAGAAAAGTGTATATATAAGGGAAATAGGTCTTACAGGGAGGGGGAGGAAGAAATTGGAATCCTCTTCGGATTGAAGCAGATCCTTACTGAATATTAGTCAAAACTTTATTGTTCTTGGTTTTTTTTGTTTGGACCCTTGTTGAATCCATTTTTAACTCAGTTGTTCAACCCACTCTCTACAAATTCATTGTTAAGGGTCTCATTGGGCTGAATCTGCAAAGTCCATACTTGGCCCAACAAAAATTGACCCTACAATTCATTTGTTGATTTTGTAGATTATTTGAGTTTTCAGTTGTAATGAAAATTCATATGGATGGGATTAGCTACCTTTGCCATTTTTTTATTTGTTCTCTAGTGTTGTAATAAGTCATGCTATAATTTGAGATTTCCTATAATTTTTTTTTGGGGTAAATTACTAGTAATTATATATGTTGTAATACTTGAACCAATCAGATTTAGTGGAATAATACAAATGGGAAAAGAGAATACACTATCCCCGTGGGATCTTTTTCATAAAGATTGTTGGACCAAACATACCTGTACTAGGCCTAATGCTTGAATTCCAAGATTGTCCACACCGGGGCATTAGATACAACAAAAGTCACATCCATGATACACTCCAATCCAAAAACAAGAGGAAAGAAAACTCTGTGAACACGGAGCAGTAACAAAATAAATGACCTCCAACAATGATCCATCACAAAACAAGCAACCACTTATTCCAGGCATTTGAAAATGTAAACTTTGAACACAACGTCGTCCCTCATCATAACAAGCTGAAATACGCAAACATCTCCTACTTGCAAAGTATTTTCCCTCACAAATGCAGACCAACCAGAAGAGAACTGATATGCTGCACCTGCACATAAATAACTGTATAACTTCACAGGCCATAATCGGTCCGCAACTTGGAGTATCACAATGCGTGCAAGTCCTTTGGCATGTTCCTTGATAAAGCCTTCTTTTGGTAAATAGTTCATGAAGCCCTGGGGTACACGCTGCAGAAAAGAGAACAGAAGGTATTTCAAAAATAGTTAATTAGTGCATAACCCATTTGTATGAAAAGTAGTTTTGTGGCTATAACATTAATTTTTATGTTCATGGTTGCAGGGCAGTTGTATGGACTTTGTCACTGATTTGATTTTATTCTTCATAATGGCTTTGCATTCTAATCTGATTTGATACTGTTTGAAACCCAGGCAATTTTCTAACTCTCTGCTACATGTTTTCTAATTAATTTATGAAAATCAAAGGTAATAGGAGTTGCATTGCTAAAACCCAATAAGATGCACAGCTGAAAGCTTACCATATGACCCTTGCCAGTTGCCACAAAGGTATGATGGACGCATGATAACCATGAAAAAAGGATTTTGTGATTTAAAAGCTCTGGCTCTCTCAATTGTTCTAGCTCTTCCTTTAATATTTAACTTTCTTCTTCTGAAAAGCCTCAACTTTCAGGCATCTCTGACTGGTGGACCAGCCTCCGCCACCTTCTTTTGCAGGATAATCAATCAAACTGCAGTCAGATTTAGGTCCTCCATTTCCTCCACCCCCATGAGCTGATACTGAAATGACATGAAAATATCAAGTCATGCACTTGCAATTAACACTAAACACAAACAAATTCACCGGCTCCTTACCATTCAACAGAGGGCAGTCTATATCTTTACCAGCCTGGAAAATGGCAACTTTAAAGGCAACTTCAATGCTATTAATCAGCTCAAAGACACAAAAATCACCTACTTTCAAGTTATTGTCTTGGGCAAATGCCTTCCAACCACGGCAAAATTCGGCTCTTGCTCCTGTATGGGCTTCCCTAAATCTGACTTGAATGGACCAATTTCCCTCATCAGAAACCCAAAGGATGATATCATTATTTGTCTTCCTTAAGTATTTGTTGGAAAAGTTGGATGATATATTCTAAAAAAGATAACAGTGAAAAATCCAATAAGATTCATCTAAATAAATTTTTAAAAAAGAAAAAGAGAAGTCAAATAATTAACACGTTCTTTTTCAGACGAGATAGTTTTAGCCTGCAAAGAAGGACCCAGTTCGTAATTTTGTTCACCTATTAATGTAAGCTATCTAAAAAGTGAAGTTAATGTAGCCTGCACATTTTTGAACTGTAAGTGGAAGCTTACCAATCTCCCATCTTGAAAATATAAGGTTGCATAACGACCGTGAAAAAAGAATTTCTAGATTCAGAAGCTCTAGCTCTATAAAGAGCTCTATCTTTTACACTGGCAGACAATGGCTGCCTCTTCTCAATAACCTCAAGTTTTAGGCATCTAGTAGCTCCACTGCATTCTTCTGCTGAAATAGTAGGTCCAATTAGGAGTTATAAAAACATGACACTTTGACACAAAAACCAAATAACATAAACAGCAGTGTAAGATTCAAACCTTTATATGAATTCATTTTTTATTTCTCTAACATTGTCCCTGTAGCTTTAGTTACTTCAGCCCTGAAATGTGGATCCCCTGGTTGTAACTTGGAACTTCTTGGATTGGTTTTTGCCCTCTTATTTGGCAAAGGACATGATAATGGCGATTTCTTCCTTGTTTTTTGACTTGGGTGAAGGTCACCCAAGATTTCAACACAGTTATCATCACTCTCAATGTCTTCCATCTTTGGAACTTGGAGTTTCACATCAAAAGAACAGTCTATTTCTGTTGCACTCGCATCAAATATGAGTACAGAAAAGTGGAAATTTCCTTCATATCTTAAAACTAGCAAGTGCCCCTGCTTTAGAGAGTGATAGTTTGCAAATTCGTGCCAACCATTTTGAAACCAAACCTCACCATCACTATCTGTCAACTCTACTTTCCATTCTGCACCATGGGGAAGCTTAAGATATGCAGTATTTGACAGACCACCTCCATATTTGCTAATAAACTTTCTTGGAACCCTCTGTAAAGAGAATTTCGATTTTAAGTTTGCACATAACTAAATGCAGGCATTGTGAGAAAAACACGCAACAATCAAATTCTATTATTGTTGTGCAGTAAAATTATTATTGCAGAAAAAAATAGATTTGGCCTTCCTTTAATATTGTTAGTTAATGTGAAGCCAAAAGAGAAAAAAGGTAAACTAAGTGGAGAAAATTATAAGATGAAAAGAAATTTTTACATATACATATTAAAAAAAAAAAAAAACTCATTGGCCAACTCGTTCCAACATGCTACCTCACAAAGCTCGAAATCTCCATGGATTAGTCATCATACAGCCATAAAAAAAAGGTCAAAATAAAGGGCAGTTTACATGAATACTACACGTCACATAATACCAAAGTCAAAGTCCCACAGCACTGCACATGGGATGAAGAGCTATACTTAAAAGTCTTAAATTCTTCAAGTAAAAAAGGATTTTTTAAGGCATGATAATTGGCATCATGCTGGAACCCTGTTAATGAAAGATGGCTTTAGGGTGATATATGATACAAGTACCACAAGCAACTTGATCTGAGGCCAAGGTGAATTATGTATTGATAAACAAAACATGGGTTTGGAAGGAAGCCTACAAGATTTGACTAGCTTTATTCACCATGCAAAGCCAAATTTCTTTGGCAAAGTGGTCTATCACTAACTGCGGTTCAAACTTTCTTTGGCAAACTTGTTGACAATCTAAAACAAACTAACAACAAAGGATAGACTAGCTCCATTAATGCTGTTTTGGTTACTTAGTCTGGGCAAGCCTTAATTGTTCCTGTTGCTATGTTGGCCTATGGAAACTTTTTTGTGTACAGTTTGGTTTTGTAAATGAGGTTTACTAATTCATTATAAAAATAAAAAATAAAAAGTTCAGTGATATATATATATATATATATGAAAATATTCTTACAAGCTTTCCTTCTAGAAGAGTGTCAGCCAGGATAATCTTGAAAAAATGCGGCAATTTAGCCTGGGCATCTTCATCGTCTCTCTGGCATTGGAAAGCCATAGTTGAAAAAGTTGGAACTGTTGAAGCTTAAACCATACTTTGAGAGTAAATGCAACATATAGCTAATGATAGATAGTGTCTGAATTGTTGGGCTTTGTGCTAAATAGGAGTGATTAAGGGTCATGAATTCCAATGAGAGAGTTGTCAATGCAAGGAAATCCCAGGCCAACACACAACAGTAAAGTTTCAGATCACCAAAATGGATAAGAACAAGAATAGATAATCAATGTTGGAATTGGTGAAGAAAATATCAACGAAAGAAGTGATTTTACAATATTGTGAAAATGAAATTGAATTACGAAAATAAAATTGAGTAGGCAAGATCATTAATAATGTGAAAAACAAATTAATATTATAACTCATAATCTCATTTCTAATATATATATATATATATATAAAATAAAATAAAAATTTAGTCATCTATAATTAAATTTGAGTTTGAATTTTTTTTTTCAAAAGCAGATGGGTTATTATTATTATTATTATTTAATAGCAGATAAATCCGCAGCAAAACAACTATAAAGATTCGGAAGAATGGACTCCATTCAGATTAATAATGGAAAAAACAAAAAAAAAATTGCTCTCTTGGTTAAAGACACGTACTAAAACATTACCTTTCCTATGTGTACAAAAGAAATAAAACTCTGCAAAGAGCTAACAGAAGACAACATACCCTTAAAAATATGACCAAAAGAGGACTGCAGCTTATCAGCTTATCACCTTTCCTGTCCAGATTTTTCTGGGGGCAGAACCACTTTTTGTGATTTTTCCGTGATGTTCAAATAGCTTCTTTAGCTGGTCCTGGGTAACATTCTTCTGTAAATTCTTCACATACATTGCCTTCACCTATACAAGACAAGCTTAAGTTCTTCAAGACCAATGCCCCAACAATAGACTGCAATGAAATTCAACTACAACCATATATTGAAAACTAGTTCAGAACAAAAAAATACAAGGGTCTGACATATTTGAACAACTACTAAAAGATAGTTACGTGGACCAGTCACAGACTCACAGATCATTGGTCCATACAATACAATAAGTGTATGCTACCCCTAAAAAGTCACCCACAAAGTTCCTCATCAGGGCTATCAAAATTCTCAAGGGGGAAGAGTTAGTTGATTTGTTATTCTAATTTATGGGAACTACCTCCTTGTCCATTTTCCAATAGTGAATTTATAGAAGCCGCGATCTCATTACATTCAACTCCTACAGATCTAAAGAACTATATAACTTAATATTATTTACCAACATCCGCTTTAAACATCTTTTGTTTTCCATGTGCCCAGTAAGATGGATACTATAGAACTGATGTAGGAAATTATTGGCAGAAAACAGAAATAGCAGAAAACAAAGAACGGGAGAAATCGCAAGATTCAACATCTAGAATCTGCTTAAACCTTAGGTTTCACCACCAAGCTCAGAGAAACATCTTTAATAAAAAAAATTTATTCAAATTCTACTGCCTCAACCATTCCTAGAGCCTCTTTCTTAAATGTTTCAAGGATTACATAAAGCCACAATTACATCTCTTAAAATCATACCACTAAATTCATCCTCAAAAACTTCATTCAACAAAAAGAAAAGAAAGAAGAAAACTTTTTGAAGCTTTCGTTTGATACCAATGTCAAGCATTGACAATGGCATTGATGTTCCAATGGCAGAGAAGGGGGGGGGGGGGGGGGGGGGCATTGCCCCCCGGCTTTTAAAATCTTCCCCCCTTTCTCTTATTATATAAAAATTTTACTAATGTCAATCACCCCACCCCCCCCCCCCCCCCCCCAAAACACCTCCCAAAAAAAAAAGAAAAAATTTCTGGCTCAATTCCAGTTACTTTAACTGAAATAGTTGGTCCTCAAGTGTGGACAGGAAGCTATAAATTTTCTATAAATAAAGTAAAAAATTTACAAGGCCTATGAAGGCAGAAGAATCAGCATTTTTAGGGTAAGCCCAGCTCACAGTTGGGACACTATCACCTAGATTAAGTTTTGGATTCATCACCTTCTGCCTTGAATACTCAGCACATGCATGGTTATGGTAGTCAACAAAAGCAAAGCCCCGACTATTGCTTGGATTCTTTGCATCCTGTGACCAAGAGTTTAATAAATTGAGCACAAGACACTTGTAACTGGCACAAAAGAACGAAACCACTGGCTGTGGTAAAACATAAATTTTTTAAAGGCACTGAGAATTCTGAAAATAAACAATCTCAACTATTAATGATAACTACCCTAAAGACATATAACTAGTTCACACTGACCTCAACAAGTTCCACAGCAGTATAACTCCAGGCCCAACCTCCAGCACAACCTTCCTTAGATCCTACATGCCAAAGCTTCTAGGAACACATTACCAATGAACAAACGGTGCTTTGCTTGAGATGTTGAACATTTTAATTTTTTACCCAGGAGAGAGAGAGTTTACACAAAAGCATTCAACAATTGCAGCATTCATAAATAACAGCAAACGGCCACAATGATAATAATAGAAACCTTAAAAAAGCTCCAAGGAATACTCATATTAATCTTTTAGCAAACAATAATAATTTTACATTAAATTCAATATTCAACTTGCCATGAAGTCCTCAGCCTGCGGGGGAAAAGGCAATAATAAATGATGCGCAAAAGATTATGTTACCTCGAATTCAGTATTATTCAGCTCATCAATGACTTTAGAAGCTATTTCTGCACTTCTAAAGGTCACAAATGCAAAGCCCTTGTTCTCATCAGAATCTTTGCCTTTCATAATCCGAACCAGTTGGCACAGACCAAAATGGCATTGATATAAATCTTCAGAAAAGCCCCATAGAAGATTGCATTATATAGAAATGGAGCTAACCTCAGTAACCTCCCCTATAGATCCACAAAAAAGCTCCAAATCCTCATCTCAAGCATGGAAGAAAACTAACCTTTTGCATACCAACTATTGCTAAAATGGAAAAGAAAAAAAATAAATAAATAAAACCGGGAGAGTTTCCTTTATACTGAATACAGTGAAACTATTCAGCCAAAAAAAATAATACAGTGAGATACTTTATATATGCCTTTACTCCACATTCATATATCAAAACTTGAAGATTACAAATAAGAGAAGAAATGATATCAAGTCTACACCTACAAGTTGACTTACAGCTCACCCAATTTCTATATAAAACCTCAAAATCATCCTGAATCTTCAATCAAATTAAACTCACATTTTCATTTTTTTAGTCAAGAGGTGACAATACTCACAATCAACATGGATAGCAAGCGTACAATTAAAAACCATCATAAATTCCACAACATTGAAATATTAAGAAATGCACTCACCAAAGAATCATAAAATGGACATGAAAAACAAAAGCAAATTTTAAATATATAAGGATATGGTACCAAACCCAACAATATAAAAAAGCAAGAGAGACTGAGGCCTTACTGTCTACGCAGAGGCCTTGAACTATTCAAGAGCACAAAGGTTATTGATATGTTTCGAAACATCAGAGGCATCAACCTTGCACATTACTGGGCATTTTATGCTAAGCAAAGCAGAAAATGTGCGCCTAAAGCAAAAAAATCAGATAGTTAAAATACAAGTATTATAACAACTGAAAACCAGAATGCAAGGTGGAAAGGAATCTTGGGCCTACCAATTATTTCAACAACAACAACACCAACCAGCTGCATTAAAAAAAATTAAAAAAAAAAAAATCAAATACTTATTTTATAATTAATAATGACAGCAACTTGATTTCCCTATGAATGAGCATTTACATTTAGAGAAAAAGAGAGAAAAAAGTGACAAAGAGATATGTAACTAAAGAAGGAGGCATACCTTGGCAATGAATGGTGTCCTGTGTCTTTGGGAACCATGAAAGATGAAGAAGATGAGAGTGAATAAGGATGAAGAAGATCGCAAGTAGAAAGGGAGGCTTCATCTTTGTCCCAATTCTGACAGAAGGAAGAAGTTCGAGGAGAGCTCTATTTCCTGCTGGCCTTTGCCATCTGAATCAGATTCAGACTGTGTTACTGATTTTCCACTTAAGTCAGATTTCCAACATGTCCGTAATTTCCTCAATGGTTAAAAAAATTCCATGATCTGGAAATGAAAAAACCCACAACAGATGCATTCTACTGGGACCCCAAACCTTTTCATGAAATCAAAGTGATTTCCACAAACTACAAAATGTTACAACATGCCTTTGACACTTTCTTCAAAAACTCTAACAAATCTACCCACAAATTGTTTTGACTTGTTATTTTCTTCCCCCACTTTTGCGAGCATTATTCTTCAGCCTTCTGAGCAAGATATGTTGCTCTAGTTTGACCATCCTCATAATCCACTTTGGTTTTCCAATTTTAAACATAAGATATCCCATTAATGTTCCAAATATCACTCCACATCCATAACCTATCAATACAGCTTGCCAACCAAACCCATTTTTAGGCTCTAAGTTGTTTTCTTGTTGCAAGATTGATGGTGGTGGTTGCTTTGACTCGTGGTTGTTGCATGTTCTTGTCAATGGAAATCCACATAATCCCAAGTTATTGGTGTATGATTTATTTTCGAATGTATTAAACTGCTTCCCTGAAGGTATGGGTCCTGTAAGTTGGTTATGTGATAGCTCTAAAACTGCAAGTTGGTTAAGATCTTCCAATTGCTTGGGAATCTCCCCATCGAGCTTGTTGAAAGAAAGGTCTAACCATTCAAGATTAGTTAAATGTCCAAAAGATGATGGAATATAACCTGTAAGGTTATTGTGAGAAAAGTTGAGCCCCTTGAGTGAATTAAGGCTTCCAATTATCTGCGGAATCTCCCCTATGAAACTATTGTTTGAAAAATCAATAGTTGTGAAGACAGTTTGGATTCTCACCAACTCAATATTCAACCCTTTTATCGTCACATTCAAAGAATCATGATAATAATCATCTCCCATATATTTCAACCCAACTTCTCCTTCAGTCACATTCATCATGGCTTTCAAATATTTGAAATATTTTCTTGGCAAAGGACCATTAAAATCATTGTTAGAGATGTCTAGGATTCGCAAATTTAAGAAAGGAAATTGGGTCTTGGGATTGCCTATACGACCTCGAAATTTATTTGATCTAATGACTAGAACCCGCAGTTTTAGAATACTTCCCAACCAATAAGGGAAGGTGTCATTTATCTTATTGTTTCCAAGATCTAGAACTTCTAAGTTTGTACAAATTTCCAAAGCTCGTGGCAATGGCCCTTCCAATTGATTGCCATTGAGGTTAATATTCCTCAAATAGTTTTCCTCTGAAAAGGTTGCAGGTATGGTACCATTAAGGCTATTCATTCGCAAATCCAACACCGTGAGTACATTAGAGAGTACCAAACACTTTGGAATTGTGCCACTAAAGTTGTTATGAGACAAATCTAGAACTTCAAGGGAACTTGCATTGCAAATTAAAGAAGGAATTTCTCCAGTTAAATTGTTCTTGGAAGCAAAGACATGTCGAAGATTAAGAACATTTAACGTGGGAAATGTTCCTTGAAGCAAGTTGTTACGAAGATCAACAGAATTAAGGTTGACAAGTCTAGATATTGACCTAGGAATAGAGCCCTGTAGGTTATTTGATGAGAGAGATAGATAAGTAAGGTTCACAAGTCTAGATATTGAGCTAGGAATAAAGCCCTGTAGGTTATTTGATGAGAGAGATAGAAAAGTAAGGTTCACAAGTCTAGATATTGAGCTAGGAATAGAGCCCTGTAAGTTATTTGATGAGAGAGATAGATAAGTAAGGTTCACAAGTCTAAATATTGGGCTAGGAATAGAGCCCTGTAGCATATTATAGCTTAAATCAAGGTAGTCCAAGGAATTATTATACTTGAATTCCCCAATCTCACCAATGAATTGATTATGATCAAGAGCTAACCTCACCAAAGAGGTCAAACTGAATAACCAAGATGGGAGTGTCCCATTTAGGAAATTCGAACTTAAAGAGAGATCAATTAGGAGATTCAAACCACTTACATGATTAGGAAAGGGACCAACAAGTTGATTGTTCTCAAGGGATAAAACAGAGAGATTCGGCAAGTCAAATATTGACAATGGCAGCAAACCTGTTGAATCCACAATAATTAAAAATTGTCAGTTTGATGTGTCAGCCAAAAACACCTAAAATTTAAAAGTGGCAATTTTTGAATCTCACCGCTGAAATTATTATTTGCCAGATCCAAATAAATAATTTGAGTGAGGTTTCCAAGTGATATTGGAATTGCCCCCGTAAAATTGCAACGAGAGAGAAACAAATACTCCAAGGACTTTAGACTGCCGATAGAATCAGGTAGCTTTCCTGAAAAACTTGTCGAAAAGAGAGATAAGATCTTGAGGGAACTACTACTCCAATTAGACTTTGGAAGAGAACCTTTAAAATTTGGATTATTCCCAAGATCAAGGGTTTGTATACATGGAAGGCGGAAGATGCTTATTTCGAATGTTCCCTGCAAGTTACACTGATGGAGACTAAGAGTTGTCAAAGAGGAGGATAGATTCATCATAGAAATAGTAGGTGTAATTGAGGACATATCTGTCCCATCCAGAAGAAGTTCCCTTAACTGGGTAAGGTTACCAATGACTCTTTTCCAAACTGGTGTTTTGATTAATAATTTCACGTTGTAAGAAAGATCAAGAGAAACAAGCGAAGACAACTGGGAGATTTCATATGGGATTTCACCAGAAAAATCGGAACCAGACAAGTTAAGATGAGTCAACCTATTAAACCTACCAAACTCAGATGAAATTAGGGAGGGATAGAAGTCATTCCCAGCAAGATTCAAGATCTTGAGATGGCGAAGAAGGAAGAGACTACTGTTGGAAGGAATAGAGCCAGAAAGACAACTGAAACTAAGGTCAAGGCCAATCACATGGCGAGTGGAATTGTCACAGACGACACCATCCCAAGCACAGCAGTCCTTATCCTCCTTCCAAGACCCTGTCTTTGGATAAAAATTTTCACACATCTGAATACTATATCTATAGATACCAGAATAATCAGATCTAAAAATAGTCATATAAGCATCCCTATCAAGAGAAAGAGAGCGGTTAAAATGGAGTAGAGCAGAGCATTGTGAGTTTGAAGACAAGGAAGAAGAAAAGGAGAATTGAGAATGGAAGAAGAGTAAGGAAAGTAGTAGACTGAAATACTTCCAACTTAAACACTTGGCCATTTGATTTGATAATTGATACCCTTAAAAAAAAAGCAAAAGACGCAAATATTTGGTGACGTTATCAGTAACAGTTAAGGCATGGGATGGGATGAATATATTAGATTCACATTTATATAGGCTACTAAGTCAATCAAAGTCTGTGTCAAAAAAAAAAAAAAAGTCAATCAAAGTCTTCTATTAAATTTTTTTTTTTAAAAAAAATTCAATTAAAGTTTTCTATCTTTTTTTTTAGATAAAGTTTAGTTACAATATTTGTTATAGTCTATGATTACAATTTTACTCAATAAAATAAATATTATTACATATTTTAAAAAACTAACCGTTAAATCGTATTACGTTTTTAATACACATTAAATTTTGTGTCAATGGGATATAATTTACTATATGATCTATAAATTTATATTTTATGCATAACTTTAAATTACAAAAATTTAGCAATTTAAACAATTTATTAATGATATTGCTATTGATCTTTAATTTTCTAGAAATTTTATAAGCATAGAAAATATAAGATGAAAATGTAATCTAATGGTTAATTTGTTAAAATTCACTTCCAATAAAAAAAATTATTGAGTAATGTTATAGCTTAAAACTTCTACCAATTTTGTAGCTAAATTTTCTCATTTTTCAATTTATTATTATTTTTTTAAGTCAATCAAAGTCCTTAAATTATGAAACTACGTGGTCATACTACATGGTCTACTATCAAATATTCTCATTCTTTAAAAACAAAAAATGGTATTTCCAATTACAAGAATCATTCATTATCAAAATTTGCAAAAAGCTATTAACAATATTCTCATTCTTTAAAAAAAAAATGGAATTTCCAATTACAAGAATCATTCATTATCAAAATTTGCAAAAAGCTATTAACGAAAATTATTAATGATAAATCTCACCATTGTCATAAAGTATCTTATACGCCCGACATATAAGACCTACATGATACTAACATGTAGCCCCATAGTGAAAAGCTATTTAGGTATACTTTCCTATTGTGATAAGAGAAGTGTTACGTCCACAACATTTTTACAACAAATCTTAAGTGTTAGGTTATTAGAGGTTTTTAATTTGAATCCACAACTAAGATTACTTTTTTGCCCACCAGTATCAACCTGTCACTTAAAATTTGTTGTGAACATAGCATCTCCCTTGTGATTAAGTATCTTATACGCCGAACATATAAGACCTCCATGATACTGATATGTGGGCCCCATAACGAAAAGTTATTAATGATAGACCTCACCATTGTGATAGGAGAAGTACTACATTCACAACTTTTTCACAAAACTTTCACAAAAAATCATAGCTGGTAGGTTGTTACAGATTTTTAATATGAATCTACCATTAAAATTACTTTTTGACCACCATTAACAAGTAATAACCTGCTACCTATGATTTGTTAAGAAAGTATTGTAAAAATATTGTACACATAATATTTTTCTTGTAATAAAATATCTTACGCTGGACATGTAAGACCTACATAATATTGACTTTTTTTTTTTTTTTGGTGAGAAGTACATAATATTGACTTTTGAGCCCCATAATGAAAGTTGTTAATGAGTTAACTTTATATATGCTGCCAAGTCAATCAAAGTCTTCCATCTCTCTTTCAATTTTTTTAAGTCAATCAAAGTCCTTGAATTACGGAGCTTCATCGATATTTTGGCTCTATTATTCTACCGTGAGTTGTACGTGGTCTTGATCAAATATTCTCATTCATTTTTTTTAAAAAGGTCCTTGAATTACAAAGCTTCATCGATGTTGAAGCTTTATTATTCAACCGTGAGTTGTATGTGGTCTTTATCAAATATTCTCATTTATTTAATATATATATATATAGCCAAAAGTCGTTTATCAATCAAAATTGGCAAAAAGCTATTAATGATGGACCTCACCATTGTGAGAAAGTATCTTATATTCTTAGCGTATAAACCCTATGTGAGACTAACATGTGAACCCTATAACCTGGGGCCCACATATTAGCCTCGTATACGCTGGCCGTAAACAAGGATTTCGCCACCAATGTTCTTTAGTCCCTTTTTTTTTTTTTTTTTCCTTTTAGGAAAGATAGAACTTTATTACATTTTCCAACAATAATGTAAAGTTATATAGAATAAAAACTTAATGGGTCTGGTTAACGCCCTTAGGTCAGTTGTTAATAGATTATTTAAGATTTGTTGTGAACATAACATCACTCTTGTGATAAAGTATCTTATACGTCGGACATATAAGACCTACATGATACTGATATGTGGGCCCCATAATGAAAAGTTATTAGTAATAGACCTCACCATTGTGATAGGAGAAGTGCTAAGTTCACAGCTTTTTCACAACACTTTCACAACAAATCTTAAGTGTTAGGTTGTTAGAGGTTTTTAATTTGAATTCACAACTAAGATTACTTTTTTGCCCACCAGTATCAACCTGTCACTTAAAATTTGTTGTGAACATAGCACCTCCCTCGTGATTAAGTATCTTATACGCCGAACATATAAGACCTCCATGATACTGATATGTGGGCCCCATAACGAAAAGTTATTAATGATAGACCTCACCATTGTGATAGGAGAAGTACTACATTCACAACTTTTTCACAAAACTTTCACAAAAAATCATATCTGGTAGGTTGTTACAGATTTTTAATATGAATCTACCATTAAAATTACTTTTTGACCACCATTAACAACAAGTAATAACCTGCTACCTATGATTTGTTAAGAAAGTATTGTAAAAATATTGTACACATAATATTTTTCTTGTAATAAAATATCTTACGCTGGACATGTAAGACCTACATAATATTGACTTTTTTTTTTTTGTTTTTGTGAGAAGTACATAATATTGACTTTTGAGCCCCATAATGAAAGTTGTTAATGAGTTAACTTTATATATGCTGCCAAGTCAATCAAAGTCTTCCATCTCTCTTTCAATTTTTTTAAGTCAATCAAAGTCCTTGAATTACGGAGCTTCATCGATATTTTGGCTCTATTAATCTACCGTGAGTTGTACGTGGTCTTGATCAAATATTCTTATTCATTTTTTTAAAAAAGGTCATTGAATTACAAAGCTTCATCGATGTTGAAGCTTTATTATTCAACCGTGAGTTGTATGTGGTCTTGATCAAATATTCTCATTTATTTAATATATATATATATATATATATAACCAAAAGTCGTTTATCAATCAAAATTGGCAAAAAGCTATTAATGATGGACCTCACCATTGTGAGAAAGTATCTTATATTCTTAGCGTATAAACCCTATGTGAGACTAACATGTGAACCCTATAACCTAGGGCCCACATATTAGTCTCGTATACGCTGGCCGTAAACAAGGATTTCGCCACCAATGTTCTTTAGTCCCTTTTTTTTTTTTTTTTTTTTTCCTTTTAGGAAAGATAGAACTTTATTACATTTTCCAACAATAATGTAAAGTTATATAGAATAAAAACTTAATGGGTCTGGTTAACGCCCTTAGGTCAGTTGTTAATAGATTATTTAAGATTTGTTGTGAACATAACATCACTCTTGTGATAAAGTATCTTATACGTCGGACATATAAGACCTACATGATACTGATATGTGGGCCCCATAATGAAAAGTTATTAGTAATAGACCTCACCATTGTGATAGGAGAAGTGCTAAGTTCACAGCTTTTTCACAACACTTTCACAACAAATCTTAAGTGGTAGGTCGTTACGGATTTTTAATATGAATTCACAATTGAAATTACTTTTTTGACCACCATTAACAACAAGTAATAACTTACTACCTATGATTTGTTATGAAAGTGTTGTAGAAATGTTGTAGACATAATATTTCTCTTGTGATAAAATATCGTATACACTTGACATATAAGACCTAAATGATACTGACATTTGGGCCCTATAATGAAAAGCTATTAATGAGTATTAAATTAACATTTATATATGCTGTCAAGATAATCAAAGCCTTCTATCTCTCTTTCAATTTCTTTTTTAAGTTAATCAAAGTCCTTGAATTGCAAAGCTTCCATGATTTGCGGCTTTATTATTCTACCGTGAGTTTTACATGGTCTTGATCAAATATTCTTATTCATTTTTTTGAAAAAGGTCCTTGAATTATGAAGCATCATCTATATTGCGGCTTTATTATTCAACCATGAGTTGTACGTGGTCTTGATCAAATATTCTCATTCATTTAATATATATATATATATATATTTCCAAGAATCACTCATCACTCAAAATTGGCAAAAAGCTATTAATGATGGACCTTACCATAGTGAGAAAGTATCTTATATACTTAGCATATAAACCCTATGTGAAACTGACATATGGACCCTATAACCATGGGGCCTACATATCAGTCTTATATACGTCGGCCGTAGGTCATTTGTTAATAAATCATTTATGAAAGCTTTGATACCACTTTCATGCGAAATATACAAAGATGTCAAAAATAGTAGTTTTTTCATTTTCCATAAAAAAATTCTAAATATATTTCCTAAACCAATGCCCTTAGAGCATTTGTTAACTTTTCCCTAATTGAATTAAAATAACCTTGGCGGCTCACACCACACCAATGCCAATATCAGGCTAGTAAACCAAAGAACCTTATATTGTCTAGCCAATATCAATTCTTATACACATCTCTGTAATGCTATTACATAGAAAGTTTACAGAAAGTTCAATTGTTCAAAATTACATTTTCCTTTTTTGAAATTGTGTTAATTTGCATAAGTATTATTTGCTACTATTCTTTTGTTCTTACTATTTATTGTTAAAGAAGAGGAAGTATAGTAATCATTTTTCATCAATAACGGAGCCAAGATTTCAATTTAGGGGTGACAAATTATCTTCTTCCTTGATGCAAAGCATCCTCGATTTCTGTCTCCACGAAACTTCTTCCAAAGAAAGAAAGTTTTGTAATTGAGATCTCAGTACAGCCCTCTCATCTATCTCTACTTCAGAAAGGCCAAACTCCTTTTCCTTAGCATCCAATAATTTCAAGGCCTCTAACAACTCTTTCTTCTGACGACCTACATTTCCGAACTTACTACAGTTCCACTGAATAAGGTCTCCTTTTAGAGCCTTCAACTTCTTGGCAAGCACAAAACTGGGAGTACCTGAGAAAGAGTATTGATTCCACCACGAATGAACCCTATTTGTGAACCCCTCTGTCTTTAACCACATGTTCTCAAACCTAAAGGGTCTCTTCCCCCTCAATATCCTCCCTGCCTCCACTAATATGGGGAAGTGGTCTGAGATAGGATGAGGTAAGACCTGCTGGATCACATCCGGATAGTGGTCCTCCCAATCATTAGAAACTAGGACCCTATCTATCCTGGACATCGAAGGCTGATCCAAGCCACTAGACCAAGTATAACTCCCTCCTTCCAATGGCAAGTCAATCAAATTAAGCTCCTCAATGAACTCAGAAAAATTCTCCATAGCCAAAGTAAGGCGCAATCCCCCTAATCGTTCACTTGGGTAACGAACAACATTGAAGTCCCCTATGTAACACCATGGAACATCCCAAAGTTGTTGAATTCCAGTCAGTTCATCCCACATCTGCCCCCTTAAGTTATTATCATTTGGGCCATAAACTCCAAAACATGCCCAAATAAAACCATCCCCCACACCCTGCCACCGAACTGAAATGGAGAAGTAACCCACCATTACCTCCAACTTTTCTAAAGCCCTCCTATCTCACATCATCAAAACCCCACCAACTGTCTGATCCACATCCAAGGCCACCTAGTCAACATAAGGACAACTCCACAAACTGCAAACCAACTATCTACCCATAATAGCAAGCTTAGTTTCTTGAAGGCAAACTACATCACAATTCCACTCTCGTAGTAAATTTCTAACCACCAAATGTTTCCGTGAATCATTCAATCCTCAGACATTCCAAGACACCATTTTCAACTTCATTACAACTATTAACTCCCTACTCCAATCTTAGTATTATAGTCAAGGAAGACTATCTACCATCATAATTAATCGAGGAAATCAAATTCCTCAACTCCCTCTTCCCTTTGTCCTTGGACACAACTTTTCGGTGGGCTGCATCTTTTCTGTTTAGCAGATTGGCAGCCTCCATCTCCCTCTCAAGCCCTTGTAAAAGCTTAATACACTTCTCCTCATGTTGACCCAGAGAAAGCCCCATCATTTTACTAAAACCAGGGAGTCTATGTTTCACCCAATTAGAAAATTTCAAAGCATTTTCAAGCCCTAAAACCTCATTACCACTATTCAACTCAGTCGGCTCATCCAACCCCATAGGAGTGATAGCCATCAAAGGGGAGGTACAATCCACATCACCCAAACCCATGTCTGCACTAACCACTTCTCTCTCTGTCGAAACTCTCACCTTAGGATAACCACAATCTGTTGATACCACTAATTGGTCAGCCTGATGGGGGGTCTCTATCCCCTAAGCAACCCTTGCAAAATCAACCCAACCCCTTTCATCTCCACCCTGGACCCCCAATTCTGCTATCCCAACTCTCAATAAACTCAGAAACAAATTGGACAAAAAAAGACCCATTGACACTGTATCACTCTCTAATTTTGCCTTACCCATTGACACCTTATCACTCAACACCATCACCAATAAGTGAGTTTACACTGTGTCGGCCTTACCTGGTGTCATCGGTGACTCCTCGGCGTGAAACCCACCAGAAACCAAGCCATCGACCTCCCTCGCAGGCTCCGCAAGTCGACCTAACACCTCAGTCTAAGTAACAAAGATATCATGACCTGTTTTGGGGCTTACCGCCATCACCAGCTCATGGGCTTCATGTGTAAAGCTACCCATAAGCGCTGGTGAGTCCCCGACGAGAAACTTATCGAAAAAAGGACCACGGTTCACCACCGCTTCCTTCGCAAGACAAAAGTCCATCACGAATTAACCCACTGGGCTTGACGTCGACTTTGAGGCATGTTGGCTCGCTGTGCCAGCCATTATCGGTGGCGCCGGTGACTCCTCAGCGAGAAAAACATCAACGCCTTCAACGTCCATAGCATCTGATGCTGCGTGAGGAACTTTGGGCATCACCGATGCATGGGCTTCCTTATTTAAAGTACTCAGGTCACCCACAGATGGGCTTACACCCTCTTCCATCCTAGATAGGCCAGTGGGCTCTGGAAAAGGGATCATTGGAAGGCCCGCTTGAGAACCATCTTGTTCTAAGCCCACCACAGGTTTGTGAACACGTGAAACACTAGAAGAACCTACCACATGATCCCTCTGACCCCTTGAAACCTAAATAGAACTCCTTAGACCACCTTTTTTCCATGCCACACTCCTTTTTCCTTCTCCATTCACTTTTACAGTCAAGCTCTTTCCTGTCCAATCTGACTTCCTCAGTTCACATTTTTTTCCACAAACATGTTCAATCCAATTTGATTTGAAATTCAATGGAAATCTCCTTTTATTTCCTATCGGATATATCTTTCCAAAATTAAGGTCCTCTGTACTGCATCGAGAACCCACTTCTGTACCTCCTAGAGTCGTCAGACCTGGTAAGTTCATTGCCGTTTTGTTCAGCAGGTTTTGCTTATCCCCCTTATTATCCCCTAACAGCCATTTCCCTTTATCATGGGCGCTTAACCGATTAGGCTGATTTCTGCCCCTTACTTGCACCTGATGCCCACGCACCGTGTCGGCAAAGGATTTAGAAGGTTGAACCCCTGATCTATCCTTAAGAAGCTGAGCCACAAATTTCCCAGTCCCACCATTCACATAGTTTTCAGGTTCCAATATCTTCCTTAACTCTAACCCAAAAACCTTTCATCCATTCTTAGCTCTACCTACTAGAATAATAATGGACCTCCTAGACCCGCCAACTTTAACTTCAATCAGCAATAGGAACAAGCCAAAAGAATTGGAGATCCGTTGGAGGTTGTAGGCTAAATCACCTTCCTTGAACGTATAAAAATACTTTGGACTGACCCCAACGACAATCTGTTCTAAACTCTTCATCAACCATAGTGCCACATTCTTACCCAAGAAGATCGACTTCATGAGGTACCTACTCCGCTCAAAAACCCTTAAAGAAAAATGTTGTCCCCCTTCCTCAACCACCAGTTGAAAAAGTTTGGATTCAATAAAAAAGCTACGAACACCACCCATAATAAAATCAAACCAAATTGTCCAATTTGCTCAATTATGGGAAGAAAGGATAAGGAACCAAAATGGGTGGGTTTCTCCTTCCAAATTCAATGTGGCTAACTCCCGAAGAAGATTTAATCATATTAGTATGCTAGAGGTGGATGGGGTTATTTAAGAGGATGAATCAGAGATGATGGACCATGTAGTACAGTTTTATAAAAACTTGTACAAGAAGACAGAGGAGTGGAGGCCTTTTGTGGAAGGTTTGGAGTTTGATCAGATTGAAGGGTTGGAAAGGGATTGGCTTGAAAGGAGGTTTGAGAAGGAGGAGATTCTTCATGTTGTTAAAGAATTGGAAGGAGATAAAGCTCCAGGTCCTGATGGTTTTTCTATGGCCTTCTATCACCATTGTTGAGGAGTTGTGGAAAGAGATGTTTTAGCTGTGTTTGAAGAGTTTTATCAACATAGCAAGTTTGAAAAATCTCTTAATGCAACTTTCATAGCCCTAATCCCTAAGAAGAATGGTGCCTCCAATATTCGAGATTTTAAACCTATCAGCTTGGTAGGGAGTGTACACAAGATCTTGGCTAAGGTTTTGGCAAACTACTTGAAAGAGGTTTTGGATCAGTTGATATCTGAGTCTCAGAACAGTTTTGTGGGTGGCAGACAGATACTTGATTCTGTTCTTATTGCTAAAGAGTGTGTGGATAGTAGGGTGTAGAGTAAGATTCTGGGGGTTATTTGTAAGTTGGACATTGAGAAAACCTATGATCATGTGAATTAGGAAGCTCTTCTAGATTTGTTGAAGAGAATGAGATTTGGGGTGAGGTGGTGTAGGTGGATCCGTACATGTATATTCACTGTCCAGATCTCTGTTTTGGTCAATGGGACTCCAGTTGACTTTTTTGGGAGCTCGAGGGGATTGAGACAAAGGGACCCGCTATCCTCTTTGCTGTTTCTGGTTATGATGGAGGTTTTTAGCAAGATGATGAAAAGAATTGAAGCTGCTAGTTTACTTCGAGGTTTCAGGGCAGACGGTAGAAGGGGTGAAGGGGTATGTGTCTCTCATCTTTTGTTTGCAGATGGCACGGTTCTATTTTGTGATGCTGATGAGGAGCAGATTCTGCATGTTCGAATGCTCCTTCTTTGTTTCCAGGCTGTGACACGTTTAAAGGTTAATGCTTTGAAGAGTGAGATGGTTCTTGTCACGCCCCAAACCCGATACTCAGATTTGTGACCATGACCGGCATGCTAATACCAAGCCTAAGCTTGATATTAACACGAACAAACTTAAACTTTTACAAAAACTTTCCTCTTTCTTTACATTCTTGTTTCTTTACTTAAAAGATATAACTTTTCCTGTGACATTCAGAGCATCTACACTGTACTAAAAAATAATGTAATCCACCAATCATTCCATTTCCACATTATCACATAATACATCTCTTAATACTTTAAAGTACACGAATTTCATTAGATCCTAAAATACATAATACTACAAAACTAAACATCAAATTACTAACTTAGAATCTATACATATAAAACTAAAACTAGCTCCTTCCAAAACTCGACTAAGGCTCCCTCTACTCCAAAATAAAACTTGCTAGCTGAAAGAGTGGAAGGGGTGAGCTACACAGCTCAGTAAAGGTAAGATATATGAGAATTCAATAAGGATGCATGTAAATCCATTCATTTCATCTTATAATTGTTCGGATAGGAGAACATATTTTCATGCATAGTATTTTATACTATATATAATAATAACTTATACGCTTCTCGTAGGAAAATAATTGTTCTCCTTTTTCTTATCAGAATAATATTATCGAAACCTTTCGGATTAAATTTCTTTCATTTCTTACAAAGTTATCATATATATTTTCATTACAAAATAATCATTTTAACTTAAAATTAGATAATCGGCAACTTTATCTTAAATTGGAAGCATCTTAAAAAATAATAAAACTTTCCTTCATAAATTTCTTCTTGTAAACTATTATAACTTTCATAATTATAAAACTTAATGTTTTATAAAGAAAAACAGATATCTAATAACTTCTTAATATAAACTTGTACTTTCTTCAGAAACTTTATCTTTATAGCATAACAGAACTTCAGAAACTTTTATCTTTAATGAACAGCTTTCTTTTCATCAGAAACTTCTTCTTTCCATGAGAGCTTTTACTTTTCACAATGCATTTAAACAAAAATAATTCTCTCATGATTAATAACATAACATAACATAGCTGTTCATAAATAGCTTATTGGTTAGTCCATATCTGATAAGTCTGTACTTATTTGGGAGGCTTCTAGCACCATGGTGCTAGGCATCCAGCATTCCCCACAATGCCAAGTGTTCCCGGGATCACATCATAATACATATCTTCCAACCATGGGGGTAGGTTGGCTTCCCCTAAGTTGGCCGTAACCAACAAGGGCGAGTACAGCAGAGCCAGTCCCACTTAATGGCCAATCATATAACGTTTTTCATGGAAAGCCAGTAATTAACCCCTACTGGCAGAGTTCAGATCACTAGAGAACATAACCCGAAAACATTTCATACTTATACATTGTACTGAATTTTCTTATTTTGCATAACATTTCATAATAAAAGCATTTCCATTGTCTTCTGTAATCATAATGTTCGTGGAATCAATAGCAGCATCAATATGCTTAAATCATATACATAAGGTTTCGAAAGCATCACGAACATATCTTTGTCTGGTAATGCTTACATGCCATATCTCTAATCAAAAACCTTTTAATGCATCATATACTTTAAAATAACCTCATGACTTACCAAATACTCATATAACTTATCCCTTACCTGAAAGCAGAGGAACCGAGAGCCTAAAGTCGAAGGAGCTTAGACCTGGCGGCTGGTAACACCTAAACCGAAATCAAAACTTATTACTATCCATAATTCCTTATCATAAACTTACGCATTCATCTTAAAGCCTATCTCTTATAATCAAAGAAATCCTAATCCCACTTCAAAGAGGTTCCCACAAACACAAAATACATTCATCAAACGTCATTATGTACCAATCATAGAGAAACCAACATTCTCACATTAATAGCATATCTCTAGAAGAGAAAACTTCATTTCAAAAGGTACTTTGAGCTTAGGGCAACAATGCATACATAAACATAAACTCTTTTAAGCATGGGCATGTAATCATAAACACTCGCATGGCAACATACAACACATTGAACAAGACAGCAACATGAAAATGCAGTAAAGTGATTTAGAACCCCTCCTTTGAGTTCTAAACCTTAAACCAAGTTATACCAAATTAATCTATGATTTAGACATATCAAATGATGAGCATAATAAATTATAGCTCAAATCATTCACCCTAACTTTAGAATTAAATTCTCAAAGTTAGGCATGTCCCTTACTGCTCACTGTTTTATTCCAGCAGCATATTCTTCAATTGTAAAATACAAATGGACAACCAAAACACATTCAATCTTCATGAAATTCTACAGAGCAACTCCCATGTATGTCTATTATGTACCATAAAATTTTCGTGGTCAAAGCATAAAACCATAATTTATTAAAAATCATACAAACCAATGTGTTCAATTCTGTCCTGGCAGAAACTCATGCAAATTAGAAATTAAATAATTATTTTTCTATTCATCCAAATGCTGTGAAACCACTTCCACAGCAACCATACGTGTCTTAGCTTTCATAGAAAATAACCCTAGCATCCAATTTCACAAAATATGATTCAATACATCTTTTTCTTGTTGTAAACCTCAAATCTGTCACAGAGACAGCTTCAATACATATTCTTACTAAAATCATCAACAAATAGCAATTATCCTTCATTCCATTTGGCTATTTTTATACCTATACAATACATATTAAAATACCCTAATAAGCATCAAATAGACCATAAAACCATCAAAATTTCAAATTACTAAATAGAATCACAATTCAGCTCCTAAAATCAGAAAAGAGGATACAGAACTGAAACTCAAGCAAATTATCACACCATTAAAATACCCAAACAGAAAGTAAACATATATACTTACCCACAATTGAAGCTAAACTTTAGTAAGAGTTTGATGTCCTTCTTAAAGAGAGGTATCTATGATTTTTGGTGGAAGAAAATGTGGGCTGTTGTGAGATGGTGTTGCCGTGTGAGAGGGGAAGAAGAAAGAAACCAGAATAAAGGAGCAGAGAAAGAGGGGCTGAACTTTCTGTCTCAGCAAAAGAAAAGATAAGAAAGAAGACTTTTGGGGCAACAAAAGAAGATAAGGAAAGTGGACATTTGGGGTGTTGACCGTGGGTTTGAGAGAAATGACCCAAGAGAGCTTCCTAGCTCTTTCCTTATGAGAAAAGTGAGTAAAGTGTGATGAATTTTCTGATTTGTGTGTGTGTACCCGTAGAAAATAGATGGGGAGATAGCTTCTTGGATGTTCTAGTGTCTTAAGAAAGTCAAGGAAGTGATGAGTTGGAGCTTGGTGATTGCATGGCCGGCCAAGAGGATATTATGAGTCAACATGCAAGACACTTAAGCTTTCCATGTGTTAAATTTCAATTGGTTTCATGTAGGTGAAATTCTACTATACTATCCCATGCATCATGCTTAATTAAAACACCTACAACCATATATATATATATATATATATCATAACTTAACCACTTAATATAGTCCAACAACTATATATATATATATATATATCACATAACTTAACCACTTAATATAATTCTGTACATACTTAATATATATACATAATACAATTAGCCATTCAAGTATTTATAATCTCTACAATTCTTATTCAATGGCATTATAAAATAATGCGGTTATTAAATACTCTTCTATTAATTTAGAAAGTAAGTGATTAAAACAATAATTAACCACTTGAACATATAAATTAATTATAAAATTGGGTCGGGGTGTTACAATTCCCATTGGGGAGGTTCCTAACATTCATGTCTTGGCAGAAATCTTGGGTTGCTGGATTGGGTCTTTGCTTATGACCTATCTTGGTATGCCAATGGGGGTGTCCCACAAGTCCCCTACTATTTGGAATCCTATATTGGAGAAAATTGAGCGTAAGTTGGCTGGTTGGAAGAAGATGTATTTGTCAAAAGATGGAAGATTGATATTGCTTAAGAGTACATTATCTAGTCTTTCGACTTACTTTTTATCTCTTTTTACAATCCCTACGCATATCGCTAATAAGATTAAGAGGTTGCAAAGGGATTTTCTGTGGAGGGATTCTAAGACACATCTGATGGGCTGGGATAAGGTGTGTGCACCTTTGGAAAATGGTGGGTTAGGAGTAAGGAAATTAATTACTCTCAATAAAGCCTTACTAGGAAAACGGTTATGGCGGTTTGGGGTTGAGGAGACAAGACTTTGGAGAAGGATAGTAGCTTTAAAGTTTTGGGGGGGGGGGGGGGGAGGTTGGACTTCCAAGCTAGATAGAGGGGTACATGGGTGTTTATGGAGAAGTATCCGTATGGGCTGGGAAGCTTTTAGTAAAAATATTCAGTTTGAGGTAGGGGTGGGGGATAGAGTGAAGCTTTGGACAGATCAATGGTGTTGGGACTCTCCACTTAAATTGACCTATCCGGTTGTGTATGGGATTGCCTCCAATAAAGGAGCATCAGTGGCCTCTTCTCTTGAACGGTTGGGGAGAGAGGAACGGAGAAGCTGGGATGTTCGTTTCATTCGGAGACCAAATGATTGGGAAATGGGTGATGTGGATGCATTTCTTTGTACTTTGGATTCTAATTTACCTCCAACTAAAAATGGAGACCGTATGCGATGGAAGTTGACGAAGAATGAAAATTTTGATATCCGCTCGTTTTATAATAAGTTAAGAGGACCTGTGCCCATTATATTTCCTTGGAAACGCGTTTGGAAGGTTAAGGCCTCTTGACGTGTTTCCTTCTTTGTATGGACTGCTGTACGGGATAAAATCCTTACTGGTGACAATTTGAGGGGTAGAAAGCTGGACTTTGTTGACTGGTGCATTATGTGTCGTTGTAATGGTGAAACGATGGATCATTTGCTACTGCATTGTGGTAAGGCTTATTGGTTGTGGAGTTTGGTGTTTAGATCTTTTGGGATTTCTTGGGTCTTGCCAAGATCTGTTGTGGATACTCTCTTTGGTTGGTGGGATTGGTTTGGGAAGCATTCGTCTAGTATTTGGAATTGAGCTCCGCTTTGCTTAATGTGGTGTTTGTGGAGGGAGTGAAATTGGAGGACGTTTGAGGACATGGATAGTTCCAATGATCAGCTATTGGCTTCTTTCAGTGGCTCCCTTTTTGATTGGTTTAGGGCTTGGGGACTCACCTTTAGTGATTCTCTCCCTATGTTCCTTAGCTCCCTTCTTTGTGTTTATCATCTTTTCTTTCTGTTTTTTATCATCTTTTTTTGTACCTTTTAACTCTGCCTTATGTTTTTCTACATGAGGTAGTTTTTTTTTTAATATACATCTCTATTACTTATCAAAAAAAAAAAAAATTAAAGACAAGCTTGAAAGCAAAATTAATTAAGGGTGCATTTGTTTTGGCTTCAAACCATTTCAGGAAATCATTTTATACCTCACCGTGAGTTTGGTTGCGCATGGAAAATAGAATTTTCCAGAAAAGCATTTCATTTTACCGTAAAAATAAAGGCTTTGACTCAAAAATCATTTTACGTTTCTATTTTCACTTCAAACCGTTTCTGGACTTAGACGCACAAAGAGAGAGAGAGAGAGAGAGAGAGAGAGAGAGAGAGAGAGAGAGAGAGAAACGGTGAACCTCCACAGACCGAGCTCCAGTCCGACGACCCATACTCCACCGGTCTCATCGATCGCAACACCGCACCGATCGCACTACGCCGATCAAGCAAATATTGACTCCAACGCCGCGCGATCTCGCCTCCACAGTGCGATCTCGCCTTCGCCACGCAATCTCGCCTCTAGATTGAACCTAGTCGCCTCTCTCTCCCTTCTTCTCTCAATTTGACCAGATTTGATGATTTTTTTTTTTTTTTTGGGTTTTGTTTCTTTTGTGTTTGTGGACTGAGAAATGATATTATATATTTGTTTGGAAGCTAAGAAAATGTGAGAAAATGTGAGCAACAAGTAGAAAATGTGTTTTCCATAGTATTTTCAAGAACACAACCAAACAATAAAAAATATTTTTCAAAGTATTTTTTAAAATACCACCAAACACTTGAAAATATTTTTTTTTCCGAAAAATATTTTCACCTGAAAATATTTTACACTTGGAAAACATTTTACATAGAACCAAACACAGCCTAAATAGTTATTAATTTACATTAATAAAAATAAATAGTGAATTATATAACAATGTAATCATCATACAAAATGTAAAAAGTGTAGACTATAACATATTTTTCATAAATAGGTTAATTTACTTAGCTGCCTTCAACGATTTTTCATATTTTGAAACTAAGAAAGAATCATATACTGAAAGGAAAAAGATTGGCAAAGAAATGAAGATTTAAGGTTTGTGTGTGTAGATTTTGAATGATCTAATCCACTACTTTGAGTTGAAATGAAGTGAAAAAGATGAAATTTATTTGACCTTAAATTTTTTTATTTTATTTTATTTATATATTTGAAGTTAGAAAGCTTTATTGATTTATAAGTTATAATTGAAGTACATTATTAGCCAAGGGACCCCACGAGTGATTGTTAGGTTAAATGATTAATTTCACAATTTCCTAATGGCTCAAACTTTTAGGACAATCAGTAATTTAAGATAATATCAGAGTAAGAGGTCATCGGTTCAAACAATGTCTCCGTGTTACCTCCCATGATAAAAATTCACGTGTTGGGCCCCATTTAATAAGGGTAGTTTAGGCACAGGTGTGAATGGGGTGTTAGATTAAATGATTAAATTCATCATTTTCCAATGGCTCAAACTTTTAGGACAATTGGTAATTTAACAAAATATCAAAGCAGGAGGTCATGGATTGAAACTATGTCTCCACGTTACCTCCCATGAAAAAAATTCACGTGTTCAGCCCAATTAATAAGGGCAATTTAGGCCCAGGTGTGATTGGGTGTTAGATTAAATGATTAAATTCAATATTTCTTAACAATTTAAGCTTTTAGAACCATCAGTAATTTAAAGGTGATGTCTAGAAAAGTTTTTCAATGCCAAATTCTTTTTTTTATAACAAAATAGTTTGGCAGATAAAGATTTGTATCTACAAGGCATTAGAAACAATAATATCAAAGTAAGAGGTCATGGGTTCAAACAATGCCTATGTGTTACCTCCCATGATAAAAATTCACGTGTTGGGACCCACTTAATAAGGGCAGTTTAGGTACAGGTGTGAATGGGGTGTTAGATAAAATGATTAAATTCACTACCTCACAATTGATTGTTAAGTTAAATGATTAAATTCATCATTTTCTAATGGCTCAAACTTTTAAGACAATTAGTAATTTAACAAAATATCAGAATAGGAGGTCATGGATTCAAACTATGTCTCCACGTTGCCTCCCATGAAAAAAATTCATGTGTTAAGCCCACTTAATAAGGGCAATTTAGGCCCAGGTGTGATTGGGTGTTAGATTAAATTATTAAATTCAATATTTCTTAACAATTTAAGCTTTTAAAACAATCAGTAATTTAACGGTGATATCTAGAAAAGTTTTTCAATGCCAAATTCTTTTTTTTTTTTTTTGATAAATACCGTAAGAATATTATTAATAATAAAAAGATTGCCAGACCGAGTACATTGGGGATGTACTATGGAGGCACAAATCAGAAAACAAAAGAACAACAGTCAAGAAAAAAAGAAAAAGAAGAACAAGAAGAATGAGAAAAAACCACACTCCATTCAAAGAGAGTGTGTAAGAAAAAAGACTTAATCTCCAGCAAAGGTCGTTCACAACCCTCAAAACTTCTAGCATTCCTTTCACGCCAAATACACCAAATCAAGCAATGAGGCACTAATCTCCAAACATCAATGTGACGATGACGCGCAAACTTTCCTTGCCAAGCCTCAAACAACTCAAGAACAGTGCGAGGCATAACCCATTGAATACCAAACAAGCAGAAAACCAAGGACCACAACTCCCAAGCTATGGAGCAATGAAGAAGAAGATGATCCACCGACTCCCCACACCTCTTACACATATAACACCAGTCAAGCACTATCACTCTTCTTTTACGAAGGTTATCTGTTGTTAAGATCTTTCCTAAGGAAGCAGACCAAGAAAAGAAAGCTACCCTTGGAGGAACCTTCGATTGCCAAATCATACGCCATGGAAAGGAAACAAAAGTAGGAGGATAGAATGAGCTATAATAACCTCTAACCTCAAAACCTCTATTCCTTGCAGGTTTCTAATAAACCTTGTCTGGACCAAACCCTCGCACTGTCGAAGAATAGACCAACCCCATAAACCGGTCAAAAGCTTCTTCTTCCCAATCTTGTGGTGGACGACGAAATTGCACATTCCAGTGAAGCCTCCCAGCAGACCAACCCATAACTTCAGCCACCGATGAATCCTTAGACCTACTAAGACAATAAAGCTCCAGAAAGGCTTCTTGGAAAGTACACTCTCCACACCACACATGCTTCCAAAATTTCACTCTAGTACCATCCCCCACCTCATAAACCAGAAATTTAGAGAAGTTCAACCAGCCGCTTCTAATATATCTCCACAAGCTGACCCCATAAGGACTTGTCACCTTTTTCGTACACCAACCACCCCAAATGTTCCCATATTTTGCCTCTATAACCCTCCTCCATAAAGCCCCAGTCTCCATGCCATACCTCCACAACCATTTACCTAGCAAAGCAGAATTAAAATTCTCCAACCGTCTTATACCCAACCCCCCAACCTGCAAAGGCCTACAAACCTTGGCCCAATTAACTAAATGTATTTTAGGTTCACCACCAATTCCATTCCATAGAAAATCTCTCTGCAATTTCTCCATACGCTTTGCCACCTTACCGGGTAAAGGAAAAAGGGAAAGAAAATATGTAGGTAAAGATGAGAGTGAGCTTTTAATGAGTGTCACCTTACCCCCTTTAGATAGATACAAATTCTTTTTTTTATAACAAAATAGTTTGGCAGATAAAGATTTGTATCTACAAGGCATTAGAAACAACATACGACTAATTCGGTGGTTCAAGATTAAAAATAATAATAATAATAAAAAATTAAAAAATTAACAGCTGTGCCTAATATATGATGCAAAGATCCGGATTGCAATCATGAAGAGTAATAATCAAAATATATCATGCAGTCCCTTAAATCATAGCAAAATAAAATGTTGAGAACATTTCAAATCTAAATACAAAACAAAACATTGAAACTTCAATACACACCCGTAGGCATCCAAATTCACATCCAACTGACCAGAAGTTTGCATTTCCAGCTAAAACAGTGACTTTCCCCGAGATCCTATCAGACCAAAGAGTTCGAGACCCCCTAGTGCAAACAATTTCTGTTTCTTTCATCATAAATGTATTTCCCACCCCAACAATATCATTTGCAGCATGTTGTCTAGCTCGAGCTTCCAAGCAAATTGGTAAGGCATCTAATCCTTCTTTCTTATCAAACACCCTGATAGAAAGAGACATATTAGAAGCAGGAAACAAAGATGTAGAAGCCTTAACATTCCCCGACTGTTCCATGTTGATGCTTCCATCTCTGCCTGTAGCAACTGCAACTTTCCCAATAATTAGGCTATCAGAAATTGTAGCCCTTGCAGTGGCCCCTGAACTCTCCTTTAAATCAGAGCTTCTGCCAAGTGTCTCCCTGACAGAACTTTCTTTAAAGCCGCCCTCTGTTCGAACCAACCCATTATCATCCTTTCCATGATCAGACGACATAAGAGGAAAGTCAAGCACCTGGATCTAAGCCCCAACAGAAAGACTTTCGTGCTGAACAAGCACTCCAACTGCTTCTGGAATAATCCTTTTTCTGCCATCAGGGCGTCTATATTTTCTTTGTTTTACTGGACTGGAAATCCGGGCAGAAGTTGACACCTTATTTAACCCATCACCAGCAGTTCCAGCACTCTTCTTCCTGTCATCAGCTTGAGGCTCGCTCTTTGTTGCAAACCCTGCATCAACTGAAGATGTTACAAGTATCTGCTTTTGTTGAATGTCTGGAACAACTTTTTTGCTTGCAGTTTCCTTAACTGAAGCTTCTTCAAGCAATAACTGTGCCGGACTTTCTGCTAAGTTTGCCTGTTGACCTCTCACATCTCCATAACGATTTCTTTTTAACTCATCACCTCAAAATGGAAAACAGCCACAGACCCATCCAAGGAATAGGCAAAAGGTGAATATCCATCAGGACACCTGTTTATACTGGTACAAAAACTGTTCTATATTATTTTCTCATCAAATATGGATTTATTCCAAGCTTAGTATCATTTCTTTACACAAGTTTAGACAGTAAGACCAAATGAATTCTAGAACTGTATATAATCCCAGTGTAAGAAATTAAGAAAAGTTGTTTCCATAGAACTTTGAAATCAAATATCCTGACTTGAGTTATAGTACCAGATCTTCTTATATTGTAGATTGATGCATATGTTCTCCACTGACATGAACTCAATGTTCCCTTTATGGTAGTAGAATGAAGGAGATTAATACAGGGTAGGACTTGGAAAAGTTGTCAAGGGTGGATTTCCCTTTTCTGTTTTCAGTCTGGTGCAATATACCAAAATTTTCTAGGCAGTGTGATAAGGAACCCACCCATCAAGTTTTGTTTGATGCACGGTGTGAAATACTATCATTTTTCCCCCGAAAAAATAAAAGACTTTCCTGCAGTGTTCTTCCCTATTTAGCCTACATGAGTTGTGGTGTATGTCTACTTGGGAAGATTTTTATTGAATTTGAAAGATGGATCCTTTTTAAGTTCTGTTTTAGGATGTATTCTGCTTTTGGATGCCAATGGTGGGGGACAGATTTTGACCTCCACGCAGTTGTGAGAGGAAGAAAGTGTTAGTTTGTGCTGAAGCATTTTGGCCCTTCTTTATTCTGTTCTATTACTTCACTGTATTTTTTAGGGTGCTTAATTTGATTCTTGAACTAGAATTCTTCTCTGTTGTTTGTTTACTCATCCCTATGATTGAGTAAGAGTTGAGTTTGATTGATATGGCATCTAGACAACAGTTCAATACAGACCTCTTCCTACTGATGAAGAAGATGATTCTAGCGGTACTGGGAGAAGACAATATGACCCTCAATTTTACTATAAAACCAAAACAATTTAAATATGTTCTGGAAGGACTAATGTAGTGACTGATTACTTCAAACCATCAATAAAACATTGCTAAGAGTGACATCAGCATTATGATAAACAAGCAAAAATATTTGGTTTATAAGTAGACAATGAAAGACAGGAAAATATAAGGACATGAGATCAAACCAATAAAGATAGAAATCACATACATAAAAATCATGCATCAGCAGTATCTGCAGGCTTCGTTGCTGCGAAGGGATCATTATTAGGATCGACATCCTGCCCTATATGGCGATGCACCAATCTTGGAAAATCAACCATAACCTTGTGCTCACACTTGGCCTTCTCTTCATAATTAAACATGGCCAATGCCCTCTTATCCTTGGCGCTATAAACTTGGTTGTCCTTCCTAATATGAATAGCATTCATCCTCCGGTGCCTGCTACCACTCATCACAAAACCAAGACCCTCTAACTTCTGAATCTCCACTGCGGACAAACCCAATTCTCCTCTCCGCGAAATGCACTTCCCTTGCATTGTCTCCCCAAATTAAATTAGCTAATTGTCACCGGGTCAATTTTTCACTCAAATTTTTTGCCTATAATGGCCCTAAGTCCCTAACTTAGTCTTAGCCAATACCACACACACACACACACACACACACACAGAGCACACACACAATGTTTACAGGGAACCCACTCCAACCTTTATTACTTAATCTCAAGTACAAAGGAAACCCTTACAAGCCTATAGAAATACACAGAACTCTCTCTAAGGCAATTACTGAAACTCCTGTTTACACCCCCAACAGCATAAGGGTCATATACAGAAATAACTACTATGGCAATTACTGTATTTGATCCACAATCATGTCCCAGGATCACAGGGAGGAAAGTGCATGGTTTGGCACCAAAAAGTGCTTAATAGCAGACTTGCAAGAATCTTGTGTGGAATGGCTGAATCTTGTGGGTTTATAGGCGAAGAAACAAAGTAAACCAAACCAATTTTGGTGCTATAAATTTACCAAATATGGATCAATTTTCCTTGTCCATGGCCAATTAGCTTTAGCACAATTGGAACCTCTTCTCCCTAGAAGTTTATGGAGGGTGAGGTAATGGGTTCAAGACCCATTATGTGCGTGTAACTTACCAATTTTAATTTTTAATTTTTTAAATACCTTCTCTATAACGTGGAATATTTGGCTAATGGATTAAGACAACAGATCTGGCTTTACATGGAAATCCTGCCAGGCTCAAAAGGCAACTACGAACAGAAGATGACCAGAAATGCCTTCATCCAAGTCATAGCAAGTTCCATAAAACAAATAATATTTAGCTCCTTATCTAATACTCTAATAACTAAGAGATTGCATTAGGAAGAGATCCAAAGCATATCGCCAAAATGAAAATGGACAATGGACACCAGAATAACAGACATAGCAATAGCTCCATCCTCCCAAATATGCTGATAGCTCTAAAAAAAAAGCATTCAAATAGGATTTGTTAAACACATTATTTATTTTCTAACATAGTTAGCATACAAAGCATAAAACACATAAGCTTCAGGTCATATCTGATATACCTCGTTGTCAATGTTGCACCTCTATTTGACATACTGCTAGAACACATTATCTCCACATATGCTTTATCTTCGTAAAAAATTACAAAAAATGGAGATTAAGAACATGTAATCCAATGGTGAGGTTGTCAAAAAATTTATCAAACCGAACATTATTGAATTTCATATATATATATATATATATAGACACACTATCTATAAGAAGATTCCCCTCTTTAGACTGAATTTTTATGTTGTTCCAAAAATATCCCTAAACCTAAAAAACTTGAGGACAACCCGGTAAAATATATCTCCAATAATGGTAACAATAATTCACATTTGGCTCATAACTAGCAATCTAATTAGATTAATTTTCACTAAACAAATGAATCCATAGAAATTTCCCTTAAAAGCAGTATATCGTTTACCAAAAATAATTAATTAAAAAAGAAGAATCATTTACAAAAACTTACCAGATTAAGTTCACATGAAATTTCATACTCTTTCACAGAGGATTTCACAGTTGGTCAGACCTCTTGCGAGTACTTCTCTACACAAATACCCAAAAAAGAAAAATAAAACAATAATGAACCAATTGCTAATTTGGATTCGACCTCTGTATCGAGGAAAGAGTGGAGAAGGAGCTGACTTCAAGCATTCCGGTTTCGTTCCAAGACAAGTCAAACCTGTTGATCTTCCAGTGATCAATTTTGGGGTCATCATCCCATGGCTTCGGCTTGTCATAATTCCCCTTGTGCTTCGTCTTTGGCTGCTGTGAAATTTCGCCATTGTTCTCATGCTCCATCGCCCAATTCGTCTTTTCTTATCTGGGCAACTATAATTTTGCATTCATAATGAAATTATATATAACACTAACTGCAAGTTCCATCCACTAATTCTCTTGACAAAACCAATCAAGCCACTTGAAGAAAAAAAGCATCACAATATTACGAAGTGCTTCCAAATATACATAAGCCTACATTGCCCAAAAACAAGAGCACACTTTATATTTACCCATTCAGCCGGGATTTGATAGTTACTGCAAAAACCATAGAAAACTTACATAAGAAATTGCATTGAGTAGCATCTAGCTAAAACGATGCAAACAAACCCCTCCAATACACAATCAGATCCAATCAAACTAAAACCAAGGAAAGTATAGCTTAGATTAGGTCCATGTGAGTTGCATTTTAAATTTTGCCTAGCTTCCAATGGTATGTTCATATGCTATAAAGGTCACTATTCATATCATACCCACATGTAATAGAAAGTTCCTTTTTCCCCTGGGAGATAAATCAATGATCATATACAACTAAAGAGAAAGAGAAAGTATTCTATTGATATCTGTAGCCTTGCCTCAGCTATATTTTTGCATTCATGATGAAATTATATAGAAAACTAACTGGAAGTAAAATCCACTAATTCTCTTGAAAAAACCAATCAAGCCACTTGAAGAAAATAATAGTAATAAAAGGAAGTGCTTCCAAATAAAAATAAGCCTACATTGCCCAAAAACAAGAGAACGCTTTACATTTACCCTTTCAGCTGGGATTCACTAGTTACTGCAGAAAACCATAGAAAGCATTACATAAGAAATTACATTGAGTAGCATCTATCTAAAACAAGGCAAACAAACCCCTCCAATACACAATCAGATCCAATAAAGCTAAAACCAAGGAAAACATAGATTACATAAGGTTCATGTGAGCTGCATTTTAAAATTTTCATATGCCACAAAGGTCACAAGGCTTATATACCCACATTTAATGGAAAGTTCCTCTTTTCTTTCCCCTTGGAGATGAACCAATGATCATATAAAATTAAAGGAAGAGAAAGTATGCTACTGATATCTATAGCCTTGCCTCAACCATTGAAACACAAAAAAAGTACAATCCAAAACAATGATGCTAATTAAAGCCACACATGATTGGAATTTACATGGCAACATTTGCAAAGCATAAACATCCTATCTCACATGACCCTGGTTGAGTTACTTGAGTAAAATATCAAACAACTTAATTTTATTCATTTGCCACAGAGAAACTTAGACATCTCTAAATTAAAAATCAATTTTTTGAGTCTTACATTGCAATTCAACCAAAAATTTGGTAGCACGTGTCATTTTATTAAAATCTTAAAACCCCTTATCTCAACAAGCAGATAAATTTATTTCATTGCTAGTAGAAACACAATGGACTCAATCTCAATTGGATTTAAAATCATAGCCATAAGAGATTTTTATCTAGTTTTAATTTTTTTTTCCAAAAAAATCTAAGTACTGTTTCATAAGGGATCAAGTTTGTGTATAACTCCTATCTATATGTTATACAAGTTGTGTCTCTTGTTCGATAAAAATTCAGACTTTATTAAAAATAAGTAAGAATTATTATAATGGTGAGTGAGAAGAATTATGTAAAACGAATGAAGCTGCAGTAAGCAAGAAAAAGCTGCCCAATAAGTTCTTTTTTGATAACGTCCAATAAGTTCATTAAATAGCACTGTGACAAAATATATAATGACATACATGAAAATCAAGCACCAGCAGTATCTGCAGGCTTTGTTGCACCAAAGGGATCATGATTAGAACCGACATCCTGCCCTATATGGCTCTGCACCAATCTCTGCAAATCAGCCATAACCTTGTGCTCACGCTTGGCCTTCTCTTCATAATCAAACATAGCCAACGCCCTCTTATCCTCGGCGCTATAAACTTGGTTTTCCTTCCTAATACGAATAGCATTCATCCTCTGGTGCCTGCTACCACTCATCACATAACCAAGACCCTCGAACTTCTGAATCTCATCTGCGGACAAACCCACTTCCTAATACTGCAGCATTATGCTTATAAGATGGTTGCATCCACAGGAACAATTTTTTAAAAACCTCATTACAAACCTCTGATTCAACTAGAAACAATTCGAAGTAACCACCAATGAGAAGAAATAAAAAAGAAAATATAAAGATATTAAGTAATGGCATTCACAAGACAACTTAAATTCCAGGAGCTCGCAAAGTTTGAAGCAGGGAAGCAGTCATCTGCAACCCTTAGCCAACACACGAGACTCATATCAAAGAGGAAGGCATGGCGAGTGGCCTGAACAACCAGAGGAGAACCGGATCTTGATAGCTTTGCGGATATAACTCTGATTGTGCCTGGAGAGAGTGAATAAATGAAAAGACACACAAAGTCATCCAATTAGAGGGCACAGTTGTCAAGAAATTGAAGAAAAATTCCAAAACTCAAATGTACAATACATGGGCTCTCAAGTGATTATTATAAATAATAAAACCATGGTCATAAAAAAAAGCCAGGGTTTAGTGATACCGGCAGCTTTTGCAGAAGAGTTTGGGTTCAAGGCAACCAGAGATGCCAATGAGTTATGAGGGACACACTTCTGGTTATATAGATCCCAAACATACAACAATCCTTTCCTCGTGTCCAATAACAGCTTCCAGCACTCATCACAATCTATAAATGTTGCTGCTGATCCTATCATCATGGTTGGCATAGCTCGTCTCCCACACTTCGTGTAAACCTTCCCAAAGAAAACAGACACTAGCATGTGGTATAATATCACTAAGCAATTATTGCAAGTGTCCAAGCTTTAATACCCATGTACATTCTTCCTAAAATTTATACAACAGAAATTTTCAGATAGAGCATTTATCAACCAGTTGTCAATAGCCTTGATAAAAATTCAACAATCAGCCAAGGGACCTCACAAGCGATTGTTAGGTTAAATGATTAAATTTACCGTTTCCTAATGGCTCAAACTTTTAGGACAATCAGAAATTTAACATAACATCAAAGCAGGAGGTCATGGGTTCAAACTATGTCTCCATGTTACCTCCCATGAAAAAAATTCACGTGTTGGGCCCCACTTAATAAGGGCAGTTCAGGCCCAGGTGTGAATAGGGTAAACAATTAAATTCACTATTTCTTAATAATTTAAGCTTTTAGGACAATCGGTAATCAAACGGTGATGTCTAGAAAAGCTTGTCAATGCCAAATTCTTTTATTTATTTATTTAAATAATGATAATAACAAAAAGGATCCCTATAACAAAATAGCTTGGCACAGAAAGATTTGTATCTACAAGGCATTAGAAACAACATACAACTATTTCGGTGGTTCAAGATAACAAAAATCAACAGTTGTGCCTAATATGTGATGCAAAGATCTGGATTGCAATCATGAAGAGTAATAATCAAAATATACCATACAGTCCCTTAAATTATAGCAAAATTAAATGTTGAGAACATTTCAAAACTAAATACAAAACAAAACATTGGAACTTCAATACATACCTGTAGGCATCCATATTCACATCCAACTGACCAGAAGTTTGCATTTCCAGCTAAAACAGTAACTTTCCCTGAGATCCTATCAGACCAAAGAGTTTGAGACTCCCTACTGCAAACAATTTCTGTTTATTTCATCATAAATGTATTTCCCACCCCAACAATATCATTTGCAGCATGTTCTCTAGGTCAAGCTTCCAAGCAAATTGATAAGGCATCTAATCCTTCCTTCTTATCAAACACCCTGATAGAAAGAGACATATTAGAAGCAGGCAACAAAGAAGTAGAAGCCTTAACGTTCCTGACTGTTCCACGTTAATGCTTCCATCTCTGCCCATAGCAACTCAAACTTTCTCAATAATTAGGCTATCAGAAATTGTAGCCCTTGCAGTGACCCCTGAATGCTCCTTTAAATCAGAGCTTCTGCCTAGTGTTTCCCTGACAGAACTTTCTTTAAAGCCACCCTCAGTTGCAACCAACCCATTATCATCCTTTCCATGATCAGACGATGTAAGAGGAAAGTCAAGCACCTGGATCTGAGCCCCAAGAAGAAGATTTTCCTGCTGAACAGGCACTCCAACTGCTTCTGGAATAATCCTCTTTCTGCCATCAGAGCATCTATATTCTCTTTGTTTTACAGGACTGGAAATCTGGGCAGAGGTTGAGACTTTATTTAACCCATCACGAGCAGTTCCAGCCCTCTTCTTCCCGTCATCAGCTTGAGGCTCACTCTTTGTTGCAGCCCCCGCATCAACTGAAGATTTTACAAGTATCTGCTTTTGTTGAATATCTGGAACAACTTTTTTGCTTGCAGTTTGCTTAACTGAAGCTTCTTCAAGCAATAACTGTGCCGGACTTTCTGCTAAGTTTGCCTGTCGACCTCTCACATCTCCATAACAATTTCTTTTTAACTCATCCAATTCAGTATCACTTAGTCTGTGGCCAAGTTCTTTCACCTCAAAATGGAAGTAGCCATGGACCCATCCAAGGAACAGGCAAAAAGTGAATATCCAGCAGGACACCTGTTTATAATGGTATGAAAACTGTTCTATATTATTTTCTTATCAAATATGGATTTATTCCAAGCTTAGTATCATTTCTTTACACAAGTTTAGACTGTAAGACCAAATGAATTCTTGTTTTGATAAGTAAAAAGAGAATGAATTAATAGAGAAAGTAATTGAGTTTGATCAAAGCATAGAAACAAATTTTAGAGACAGAGAGAAACCAAATGAATTCTAGAACTGTATACAATCCCAGCATAAGAAATTAAGAAAAATTGTTTCCATAGAACTTTAAAATCTAATATCCTGACTTGAGTTATAGTACCAGTTCTTCTTATATTGCAGATTGATGCATATGTTCTCCACTGATGCGAAATCAATGTTCCCTTTATGGTAGTAGAATGAAGGAGATTAATACAGTGTAGGACTTGGAAAAGGAGTCAAGGGTGGATTTCCTTTTTCTATTTTCGGTTTGGTGCAATATACCAAAATTTTCTAGGTAGTGTGATAAGGAACCCACCCATCAAGTTGTGTTTGATGCATGGTGTGAAATACTGTCATTTTGCCCCCCAAAAAATAAGACTTTCCTGCAGTGTTCTTACCTATTTAGCCTACATGAGTTGCAGTGTCTGTCTACTTGGGAGGATTTTTATTGAATTTGAAAGATGGATCCTTTTAACTTCAGTTTTAGGATGTATTCTGCTTTTGGATGCCGATGGTGGGGGAAAGATTTTGACCTTCACGCAGTTGTGAGAGGAAGAAAGTGCTAGTTTGTGCTGAAGCATTTTGCCCCTTCTTTATTCTGTTCTATTACTTCACTGTATTTTTGAGGGCGCTTAATTTGATAGTTGAACTAGAATTCTTCTCAGTTGTTTGTTTACACATCCCTATGATTGAGTAAGAGCTGAGTTTGATTGATATGGCATCTAGAGACAGTTCAATACAGACCTCTTCCTACTGCATGATTATAGCGGTACTGGGAGAAGACATATGACCCTCGATTTGACTATAAACCCAAAACAATTAAAATATGTGCTGGAAGGACTAATGTAGTGACTAATTACTTCAAAACATCAATGAAACATTGCTATGAGTAGCATCAGCATTTTGATAAACAAGCAAAAATATTTGGTTTACAAGTAGACAATGAAAGACAGGAAAATACAAGGACATGAAATCAAACCAATACATATAGCAATCACATACATAAAAATCAAGCATCAGCAGTATCTGCAGGCTTCGTTGCAGCGAAGGGATCATTATTAGGACCAACATCCCCTATATGGCGCTGCACCAATCTCTGCAAATTAGCCATAACCTTTTGCTCACACTTGGCCTTCTCTTCATAAATAAACATAGCCAACACCCTCTTATCCTCGGTGCTATAAACTTGGTTTTAACTTCTTAATACGAATAGCATTCATCCTCTGGTGCCGGCTACCACTCATCACATAACCAAGACCCTCGAACTTTTGAATCTCCTCCATGGACAAACCCACTTCTCCTCTCCGCAGAATCCGCTTCCCTTGCACTGTCTCTCCAAATTGGCTAAATGATCCACAATCATGTCCCAGGATCACAGGGAGGAATGTACATGGTTTGGCACCAAAAAGTGCTTAATAGCTGACTTGCAAGGATCTTGTGTGGAACGGCTGAATCTTGTGGGTTTGGAGGTGAAGAAAGAAAGTAAACCAAACCAATTTTGGTGCTATAAATTTACCAAAAATGGATCAATTTGCCTTGTCCATGGCCAATTAGCTTTAACACAACTGGAACCTCTTCTCCCTATAAGTTTACGGAGGGTGAGGTAATGGGTTCAAGACCCAGTGTGTGCGTGTAACTCACCAATTTTAATAAAAAAAAATACCTTCCCTATAACATGGAATATTTGGCTAACGGATTAAGATAACAAATCTGGCTTTACATGGAAATCCTGCCAGGCTCAAAAGGCAACTACAAGTAGATAATAACCAGAAATGCCTTCATCCAAGTCATAGCAAGTTTCGTAAAACAAATAATATTTAGCTCCTTTTCTAATACTCGAATAACTAAGGGATTGCATTCGGAAGAGATCCAAAGCATATAGCCAAAAAGAAAATGGACAATGGCCACCAGAATAACATGCATAGCAATAGCTCCATCCTCCCAAATATACTAATAACTCTCTCTTTTTTGATAATTAAGAAGAAAATATTATTAATAGAGGAATAGCAAGAAAAATACAAAGAGTTCACGGTGGTGAACAAAGAATAAAGAAACAAAAAGACACATGCAGCCACTAAGCTATTCTAATAGACAAAAGGAAATCCATAAGGGTAAAACAATTTGAGAGACCCCAACACCAATACCAATCAAAGAGGGTTCGTTGGCATAAATCTAATAACTAAACCACAGTTTTCCCATTATCCTCAAAAGAACGCCGATTCCGTTCTGTCCAAATGGTCCACATTAAACAACCTGGAACCAAATTCCAAATATCAGAACTATGCTTTCCAAGCCAATGATACCAACAAAATAATAAGTCCACAATTGAACCTAGCATGACCCAATCGATCCCAAACAACCGAAGCATATACATCCACAAAGAATGAGCTATCGGACAAAAAAGTAACAAGTGATCCATAGATTCCGCAGTACAACAGCACATATAACAACAATTCACCAAAGGGCAACCACGAAGCATAAGGTTATCCGAAGTTAGAATCTAACCATGAGCTGCTATCTACATAAAGAATGCCACCCTTTTAGAAACCTTAACTTTCCAAATACCCTTCCAAGGGAAAGTAGAAGGAGTTGCATTTCAAATCTTATGACAAAAAGACCGAATATCAAACTTCCCCCTTCCATTAAGACCCCAACAAAGATTGTCACACCCCCCACCCCTAAGAATCCGGGTTTAGATGAAAGGAAGTAGGAAGTAGGAAGTAGGAAGCCGTTAATTCCCAATCATTGAATTTCCTATAAAATCTAACTCCACACTTTGTCATTATCACCCACTGGAGAGCTTAACACTTCAAAAATACAAGCTTCCTTATTGGCTGAACACACAAATAACTGTGGATAAAGAGTTTTAAGAGAATCATTCCCAGTCCACTTATCATGCCAAAAAAGAATACGAGAACCATCTCCCACCACAAAAGACAAATGCTTAGAAAAATTTTCCCACCCTTCACTAATACTCCGCCATAGACCACACCCATGAGCTCTTCCACAGGCTCTAGTGCACCAACCCCCTTTCCCCTCCCCAGATTTCATGGCTATGACCCTCCGCCACAAATGAGTGATTTCATGACCATTCCTCTAAAGCCATTTCCCTAATAGGGCTTGATTAAAAGACACCAAATTCCAAATTCCCAAACCACCCAACTCATGCGGTAAGCAAACCTTTTCCCAAGCCACCAATGAATATTTGAAACACTCAACTGAAGAACCCCACAAAAAGTTCCTCTGAATACATTCCAATCTAATCACCACGGCTTTAGGGATAGTAAAAAGGGAAAGGTAATAAGTCGGAAGGCTTGAAAGGGTACTTTTTAACAAAGTGAGTCTACCACCCTTTGACAAATAAAACCGCTTCCAGCCCGAAAGCTTCTTTTCCATCCTCTCAAGAATTGGATTCCAAACAGAGGCTGTTTTATACAAAGTTCCCTATGCCCACCTTGCATTGAAGAATATTAGCCAAAACCAGCCTAATGGAAAGCATCTACTCTCTAGAGGCATCACAGAAAAGGATGGTGTTATCAGCAAATAATAGGTGAGAAATACAGATACCAGTAGTTTTCTTTAGGATACAATTTAAAACCTCCATGATCAAAAGAAAGAGAAGGGGAGACAATGGATCACCTTGTCTTAGACCTTTAGAGCTACTAAAGAAACCAGCAGGAGATCCATTAACCAAAACTGAGAAGCGAATGGTAGTGATACAAATCTTTAGCTATCTCCTCCATCTACCCCCAAAACCCATCCTCTTCATCAGATAGAACAAAGTGTCCCGATTCACATGATCATAAGCTTTCTCAATGTCTAACTTACACACCACCCCTGGAGTACGACACTTCAATCTACTGTCCAAACATTTGTTAGCAATAAGCACTAAATCCAAAATCTGTCTGCCACCAACAAAAGAATTTTGCGACTCCGAAAGGAGTTTATCCAGCACCAGCCTCAATCTGTTAGCCAAAACCTTACACAATAACTTATACACACTGCTAACAAAGCTAATAGGCCGAAAATCTTTGATATTCAATGCATTATTTTTCTTGGGAATCAAAGATAGAAAAGAAGCATTCAAAGACTGTTCAAACTTTGAGCTCCTATGGAAATGATCAAAAAAGGCTATAACATCTTTTTCCACTACACATCAGTATTTTTGAAAAAATTCCATAGTGAAACCATCAGGACTTGGGGCTTTATCACCCTCCATCTCTTGAAGAACCTTTACCACTTCCTCCTCTCTAGATCAAGCCACTTATCCTCCTCAATTCTAGCAAACTCTAATCCGTCCATAGAAGGACGCCAAGTATCTGGCTTAGTGTACAAACTCTGATAAAAATGAACCACTTTAGACCGCACCTCTTCCTCATCCTCATCCTCATAGAGGACACCATCCACCTCTATACCTCGAATATGATTAGTTCTTCTATGGGAGTTTGCTACCCAATGAAAAAAGTGAGTATTATTGTCCCCCTCCTTCACAAATAATATCCAGGACTTTTTGTCTCCAAGAAATCTCTTCCAAAGAGGCTAGATTTGCAACCTCACCTTTAATCTGAATACGACGAGTTTGTTCCTCCTGCGAAAGACCTGACAAGTCCTCCCTAGCATCCAAACCCAACAATTCAAATAAAAGACATTTCTTCCTAAAGGCCAGATCCCCAAATTCCTCCTTATTCCACTTTTTCAAGCCTTCTTTAAGAGCTTATAATTTACGAGCCAGAATAAAGCTTGGAGAGCCTGAAAAGCAATACCCATTCCACCATTGCCGAACTCTCTCTACAAAACCCTCTTCTTTCAACCACATATTCTCAAACTTAGAGGCACTTCAACCTCTATTAACACTACCAGCCACCACCAAAAGTGGGCAATGATCAGAAACTACACGAGGGAGTAACCTTTGAGACACGTTTCCAAATTATCTATCCAATCCACCAATGCCAAGGTTCTATCAATTCTTGACATACAATCTATCCCTGAATCTCTAAACCAAGCAAACGAAGCCCCTTCAATATGTAAGTCCACAAGGTAATTAGCCTCAATGAAGTCTAAAAAAAGCAAACATAGCCGGACTAAAAGCCTCACAACCAAATCTCTCACTCAAATATCGAATGATATTGAAATCCCCAATCACACACCATGCCGTATTCCACCTAGAGTGCATCCTTGTAAGCCCATTCAAGTAGGATTTGCCAAGCACATTATTTATTAATAATTTCTAACAAAGTTAGCATACAAAGTATAAAACACATAAGCTTCGAGTTATATTTAATATACCTCATTGTCAATGTTGCACCTCTATTTGACATACTGTTAGAACACATATCTCCAAATATGCTTTATCTTTGTAAAAAATTACAAAAAATGAAGATTAAGAATATGTAAACCAATGTCAAAAAATTTATCAAATTGAACATTATTGAATTTCACACACACTCACATATATATATATCAAAACCTTCCACATAAATATGTAAACATTAAAGATAGATGTTCCAAATTTATTGTCAATCAGTGGAGCCCCCCTTTTTTTGTGAATTTGGATGCTGGACTGCAGTGCATATATTGGCAGAAACAGAACATCTATATTTTTAACAGGAAAATTTTGTTTGATTAATACATTTCACTTTGTCATCTCTAGTCCAAGAATCCTTAACCCATTGAATACAAAGGCTGTGTTTGTTTTGGCTTCACATCACTTCCGGAAATGTTTTTCCGTAAATGCGGGTGTTTGGTTGCGCATGAAAAATAAATTTTCCGGAAAATATTTTCAGTTAAGCGTGTAAAATGAGCCTTTGACCCGGAAATGGTTTTACATTTTTATTTTCACTTCAAATCATTTCCGGGGCAAACGCGCAAAAGAGAGAGATAGAGAGAGAGAGAGAGAGAAAGAAGAGAGAACAGCTCACTCCACAAGCTCACACCGATCCACACACGGCAGTCCAATCATCTCACTGATCCACACACGCCGAGCTCAGCCACTAGATCCTCTCCCTCACGGTAATCCAATCACCGAGCTCCACCCACTCTTCGTTCAGCGCCAAACGCAGACCCACGGTGAGTTTTCCTTCTCCGGTTGATTATTCCTCAGTCCGACGACGTTTGTTTATGGGTTTGACCGTTTTACACCTCCGATCCACACACCTCACCTCACCTCTAACCTCACCTCACCTTCGATCCACACACCTCCGATCCACACAAGTCCGATCCACCTCCCCTCAAACTCAGATATGCGAAAATCCACACACCGTCGCATAAACAACCCATCCTCTGACCCACCTCTCGAATCCGATCTACAAATATATATATATATATATATTTATATAAATATTTATATATTTATATAAATATTTATATATTTATTTATTTATATAATTATTTACTTTTTTTATTTAATTTTTTTAATTATCCATTTTTTATTTAAACGGTGTATTATTCATGGATGGATAGATTCTATATTGAGCATATTGGGTCTTGCCAATTGCACGCATTTGCAGCAAATAAAGAAAGACCTATTGGGTCTTAGCTTTCTAATGAATATTATGGGCAATTGATCCTTCTCCTTGGATTCTTTTTTCACATATTACATGCACAGGGCAGCCAAACTTTAATAATAATAATAATAATAATAACACACACACACTTAAAATGTTCAATTGTAACCATTAGGGTCACAACAAGGCATTTAATTATCACATTGGTCACTTGAAAAAGAGCGCGTGCCCTTCTAATGCTAATGATAGTGTGCTGACTGATTTGTCTGATCAGCTGAAGAAAATAGCTGTGGCTCTGAAAGAAATCAATCAGGGCCTAGTGGATTACACAGCTCTTTACAATGAGGTCATGGCTATGATGGCAGATGGGTATCGCGAAGGCGTGCTCGCAACTGCGTTTGACCATCTTTGTGAAAATGAGAAGGCAGCACGGGGATTGCTAGCCAAGAATGCTAGGCTAAGAAAGCTGTGGTTGGATGGTTTTTTGTTCTCACAACTTTGACTTGTCTGTTTCATGTTGACTGTGACGGTAGCTTTAGGAATTAACTTTTGTTGTAGTACTAGTATTGACCTACCATTGTATTATATATGTAGTCTTTTGCATTATTGGGACAATACAATTGCCCAAATTATGTATTTGTACTGTTCAGATACCACGAGTAGGTATCATTTTTGTACACCATGGAGGTGTAATGCCAATGGTAAACGATTGATGTGACTGTTTTTATATAAATATTATGGGTATATTCAAATGATTATTTTTTATGTTGAAGTGGATGATTATTTTTGTACTGTTATAGATATGTCTAGGCAATGCAGGTGCTTGAATTTGGATGATTATTTTTGATGTTGAAGTGGATGATTAGTTTTGTACTGTTACAGGTTTGTCTAGGCAATGCAAGTGCTTGAATTTGTAAGGCATTTCATATTTTCCATAAAATGATCCACGAACCAAACATGGGAATTGATTTTCCGTAAAAAACGAATTCCATTTTTCATAAAATGTTTGACAAAACCAAACATGGGAATTGATTTTCCGTAAAACGGAAAACATTTTCTGTAAAATGTTTGAACAAACCAAACACCGGAATTGATTTTCCGTAAAACGAATTCCGAGGCAGCCAAACAATCTGAATACATTTTCCTTTTCCCAAAAATAGCATTTCCGGAAAATATTTTACATGAACCAAACACAGCCAAAATTTCACAAACGTTACTAGATGCAGGAATCTCACATTACCAAGCACCTAATTCCAAGAATCTAAGTTCCCGAGAATGCTGATTTTCAAAGGAATAATAGTATTCTTTAAACCCAATGACACCTAAAAATAATTCTAACAAAATATAAAATAAAACTAATTAAAAAAACCCACAAAGTTTAAACAAAAACATAATTGGGATATTAAGAAGAGCTTAACGTAAAAGAATATGCAAGACTCTGCACCATATAACTACTTAGTTATTAAGAAACCAAATATCTCCTTAGTTATTAAGAAATGAGTCAACAAATAGCAATAATTTAAAAGCAATTTAAGAAATACATACCCTATTGTGGACCAAGTTGCCAGTCTTGATGATGTCACATTGCATTTCATCATCCAGTAATTTTATTGCCTGCCATCAAATGTTGTATAAGAGCTAAAAATTACTAACTGATAAAGTAAACCAAAATAAAATAGTTGTGTTACAATAGAGTTTCTACTAATATGGTATTGAAGGAAAGAGTCAAGCAAAATTACTTTAAATATTGCTCTCTCAAGACTTGTCGTCAAAGAAGTAACAATAATGTCCTGCAGGGGGGAGGGGGAAAGCATCATCTCTGTGACAATTTCACACCTTTGAAATGCTACAAAAATTTCATACGGTATAGAAATGAAAACGAGAGTGAAAAAAGAGGTCGAAACTTGCCCCTGATGAATAGGAAAACTTCTTGACAAAAGCTTAATATGATCCCTAGCCTTAATGATAACATACGGGTCCCTGGTCTTTCTGGTTGTTGAAACTGTCATGGACCCTTCAACCTAACCAACATGAATCATACAAATATTAGAAAAACACATATACATTAGTAATGCTAACAATAATTCACATTTAACTCTTTACAAGCAATGTAATCAGAATAATTTTCACTAAACAAATGAATCCATAGAAATTTCCCTCAAAAGCAGTAATTCGTTTACCAAAAATAATTAATTAAAAAAGAAGAAACATTTACAGAAACTTACTACATTAAGTTCACATGAAATGCCATACTCATTCAAAGCGGATTTCACAGTGGGCCAGACCTCTTGCAAGTACTTCTCTGCACAAGGCAATTGAAAAACCAGAAACCTGAAATCAGCCAAATACCCAAAAAAAAAAAGAAAAAAAATTTAAAAATTAAAAATTAAAAAATAAAAAAAAAAACAATAATGAACCAATTGCTAATTTGGATTTGACCTCTGTATCCAGGAAAGAGAGTGGAAAAGGAGCTGACTTCAAGCATTTCGGTTTGATTCCAAGACAGGTCAAACTTGTCGATCTTCTTGTGATCAATGCTGGGGTCATCATCCCATGGTTTCGGCTTGTCATGCTTCGCCTTGTGCTTTATTTTCGGCTGCTGTGAAATGTTGCCATTGTTCTCATGCTCCATCACCCAATTCATCTTTTCTTATCTGAGCAACTATAATTTTGCATTCATAATGAAATTATATAAAACACTAAGTGCAAGTTCCATCCACTAATTCTCTTGACAAGACCAATCAAGCCACTTGAAGAAAAAAAAAATCATAACATTAGGAAGTGCTTCCAAATACACATAAGCCTACATTGCCCAAAAACAAGAGCACACTTTATATTTACCCTTTCAGCTGGGATTCAATAGTTGCTGTAGAAAACCATAGAAAGCTTACATAAGAAATTGCATTGAGTAGCATCTAGCTAAAACGATGCAAACAAACCCCTCCAATACACAATCAGATCCAATCAAACTAAAACCAAGGAAGATATAGCTTAGATTAGGTCCATGTGAGTTGCATTTTAAATTTTTCCTAGCTTCCAATAGTATGTTCATATGCTATAAAGGTCACTATTCTTATCATACCCACATGTAATGGAACGTTCCCTTTTTTTCCCCTAGGAGATAAATCAATGATCATATAAAACTAAAGAGAAAGAGAAAGTATTCTATTGATATCTGTAGCCTTGCCTCAGCTATATTTTTGCATTCATAATGAAATTATATAGCAAACTAACTGGAAGTACCATCCGCTAATTCTCTCGAAAAAACCAATCAAGCCACTTGAAGAAAATAATAGTAATAAAAGGAGGTGCTTCCAAATGAAAATAAGCCTACATTGCCCAAAAACAAGAGCACACTTTATAATTACCCTTTCAGCAGGAATTCACTAGTTACCACAGAAAACCATAGAAAGCATTACATAAGAAATTACATTGAGTAGCATCTAGCCCCTCCAATACACAATCAGATCCAATAAAGCTAAAACCAAGGAAAAGGTTCATGTGAGCAGCATTATATATTTTTCATATGCCACAAAGGTCACAATGCTTATCGTACCCACATGTAATGGAAAGTTCCTCTTTTTTCCCCCCTTGGACATGAAACAATGATCATATAAAATTAAAAAGGAAGAGAAAGCATGCTACTGATATCTATAGCCTTGCCTCAACCATTGAAACACATAAAAGTACAATCTGAAACAATGATGCTAATTAAAGCCACATATGATTGGAATTTACATGGCAACATTTACAAAGCATAAACATCCCATCTCACATGACCCTGGTTGAGTTACTTGAGTACAATATCAAACAACTTAATTTTATTCATTTGCCACAGAGAAGCATAGACATCTCTTAATTAAAAATCAATTTTTTGGTCCTTACATTGCAATTCAACCAAAAAGTTGGTAGCAAATGTCGTTTTATTAAAATCTTAAAACCCCTTATCTCAACAAGCAGATAAATTTACATCATTGCTAGTAGAAACACAATGGACTCAATCTCAATTGGATTTAAAATCTTAACCATAAGAGATTTTTATCTAAGTACTGTTTTATTTTTTTTTCCAATTTACATAAGAGTTTTATTTTTTTTTCCAAAAAAATCTAAGTACTGTTTCATAAATCCTATCTATATGTTATACAAGTTGTGTCTCTTGTTTGATAAAAAATCAGAATTTATTAAAAATAAGTAAGAATTATTATAATGGTGAGTGAGAAGAATTATGTAAGACGAATGAAGCTGCAGTAAGCAAGAAAAAGCTGCCCAATAAGTTCTTTTTTGATAATGTCCAATAAGTTCATTAAATAGCAGTGTGACAAAATATATAATGGCATACATGAAAATCAAGCATCAGCAGTATCTGCAGGCTTCGTTGCACCGAAGGGATCATGATTAGGACCGACATCCTGCCCTATATGGCGCTGCACCAATCTCTGCAAATCAGCCATAACCTTGTGCTCACGCTTGGCCTTCTCTTCATAATTAAACATAGCCAACGCCCTCTTATCCTCGGCACTATAAACTTGGTTTTCCTTCCTAATACGAATAGCATTCATCCTCTGGTGCCTGCTACCACTCATCACATAACCAAGACCCTCAAACTTCTGAATCTCGTCTGCGGACAAACCCACTTCTCCTCTCCGCGGAATACGCTTCCCTTGCTGCACATACTGCGCAATGGCATCACCTTCTCCGGGCCTAAGCGCGCCACCATAACTGATATGCCCTTCGGCTCTAGGCAAGGGCATTGGCCCAACCACTGGTTCGGTATCCAAAGCTGCCGGCTTCTTCTGCGCCTCGAAAATCTCCTTAAAATTCAATGCCTCCGCAATGCTTTCAGCTTTCATCTCCTCATCCTCCTCTATCGTCTTTGCTGCCTTTTCAACTTCGGAACCCTCCAAATTTGAAACCTCAATGTCCTTCTCTGTCTCCGAGAGATTCCCACTCTGACTCCGCTTCTTCTTCGACCTTACTCGATTGCTAGCATCAGAATCATCACTCTCATCGGAATTTCCGTACCTACTCTTTCTCCTACTACTACTCCCTTTTCTTCTACTGCTTCTTTTGCTACTCCTATGGCGGCTCCGATTCCTAGTACTGCTTTTCTTTCTTTGTTTTTGCTTTTCTTCTTCTTCTTCCTCCGATTCGCTCTCGCTCTCGCTCTCATCAGATTCGTATTTTCTACTCTTGGAAATCGAACTCTTCCTCTTCCTCTTCCTCCTCGACCGCGAACCATCGGTTTCCGATTCCGATTCAGACTCGGAATTAGACTGACTTTCCGATTTTCCTTTCCGATTACTCACCTTCGCCTTCTCTTTCGAGCTTGAATCGCTCTTTTCACCGCCGATTAACTCGTCTTCTCCACGATACTTGTCAGCGATTTCGTCAGCTTTCTCGTTCTCGTTCTCGTTCCTAGGCGGACTCGGCGTGCAATTCCAAATACAACGAGCGAGCGCTCTTCTCATCTTCTGCCTCTTGAGCCTCCGGTACTCCTCAGGGTTCAGCCCCTTCAATTCCTCGTCAGACTCGGACTCGGACCGATTTCCATTACGGTAATTGCGTCCAAATCGCTTGGGCAAAGAGTCTTGGGCTTCGCCGGACCTAGGGTTTGGGCTAGAGCTCCGTTCTTGGTTGTGGTTGTGGTGGCGGCGGTCGTGGTTGTCGTAATAGCGGTCGTAGGCGTCATAATTAGGGCTACGACGGTGGTGGCGCCTGCTGTAGTCCAAGGAGTTATCGGAATCTGGAGTGTAGCGGCCGTTATCGCGGTCAGAACGGTGTCGTTTGTCAGGGATTTCGATCGTCGACGCTGGCCTCCCCATTTTGATGTTTGTAAATCTAAAGAGACAAGTAGGGGTGGCAAATGGGTGGGTTTGAGTGGGTTTGGGGTGGTCATAATTGGGTTGGGCATATAAAACCCATTTAAAACCTATTTAACTAATTGCTTCTAACTCAAATCTAACCCAACCCAATTATTATGGGTAAACCCCAACTCACCCAATTACCCAATTATCAAAATTACCAAAATGCCACTAAAATGAAAATGACCAAAGTATTCTAAAATCTTTAAAAATGACCAAAATACCCCCAAAACCTAAAAAATGACCAAAATACCCACAGAAACTCAAAAAATGACCAAAATACCCCTGAAATCCAAAAAATGACCAAAATACTCTCGAAACCCAAAAAATGACCAAAATACCCCCAAAACTTGAAAATTGTCAAAATATCCCCAAAACTTAAAAAATGACCAAAATACCCACAGAAACCCAAAAAATGACCAAAATACCCCCCAAAACCCCAAAAATGACCAAAATACTCCCGAAACCCAAAAAATGACCAAAATACCCCCGAACTCAAAAAATTACCAAAATACCCCCTGAAACCCAAAAAATGACCAAAATACCCCCGAAACCCAAAAAATGACCAATATATCCCCGAACCCAAAAAATTACCAAAATATCCTAGAAACCCAAAAAATGACCAAAATACCCCCGAACCCCAAAAAATGACCAAAATACCCCCGAACTCAAAAAATTTGTAATCTGAGGAAGGGGTATTTTGTAATATGAGGAATGGGTATTAGTTAAATGGTCAAATATTGTAGGTAGACGTTAACATTTTCAAGAGAAGGAAATTGTAAGAGAAAAGCCCCTTCACTATCTTTAGCAGTGTAACTCTAGATATTGCTTCATTATACCCCTCACTATTAACTGTAAAAAGACTAGCGTTGTGAAACAACATAACAAATAATAGACATTCTTTATATATTTTTTTCAATTTATGGGAATAATGAGCAGAGACGAATTACTGAATTCAAGTCCATATGGTGTTTTTCTACTTGATGTTCCAAATTTAGTTCCTTCATCACAAACTCTTAACTAACTCTCTTAAAAGTATATTTTGTTTCTCTGGGATTATTGCTTCAAAATAGCTTATTAAGTATGCTTTATTGGTTTTCTTGATAGCCTGATTGGCAATCTTCATGGGCACTACAACCTATGTAACCAAAAAAATTTATTATTGCGATGTTTCCTCTGCTTTTTCATGGACCCTTATGCTCTCCATCAATGTTAACTATGTGTAGCTGGGAAAGCCAAACGTGGAGTGTAAATTTCTGTCTGACCGTAAATTGAATCATAGATGGTTTTGATTATATAATTAGGATGTCCTTTGACCAAAAGGAGCTACTAAATGGCTTGTATTGACATAATTTAGATGAAGAATTCTGAATAGTTTCTCTCTTACAATGAAATCTTGACTATTTTTTGACCAAAAGATAGAAATTGAATGATTGCTGATTGTCAGGATTTGGAGAGAAATTGAATATCCTGAACTGTGTAAAATCAACAGAAAACTGTGTGCATTATATGTACGGAATGTCTGGATTTGCAGAGAAATTGAATATCCAAAATAGCGTAAAATCAGCGAATAATTGTTGCTTGTTTGAAAATCAGAATTGAATATCCTGCTTCTTGCTTGTTTGACAAATTAGTTACAATGTCTTCAAGACCAGTCCTCAAGCTACATATATAGCCACGAGTAGCAGTTGCATTAAAAAAAAATGGAGCTTCTAAACAATCATACGAGTGTTATGGGAACACCATTAGAAAAAGCACCAGGTTATGTGCCTAAATAGCAATTTATCTCAATTTGGTGGTTAGTGCAAGAGCTGGACAGTCACAATGCAGAAAAGAAAACCTAAAAGAACTTGTGTGTTTCCCAGTGTACAAGTCATTGAATAAGACAGAGATAGAATAAGACAGTAAAGAGACCAATTGCCGCACAGACCACAAGTAAACCAAAAGTTCAAAATAAACAACGTGAACTAATGTTTATGAGTATTACATTTTTCTATTGGAAGGCAATTTCTTTACAGAGTTGCACTGCATCTTTAAGCTACAAAATTAACCATATCAAAAGATACTACTGGCAGATTAAGAATTTCAATGCCTTTCCTTTCTTTTGGGTTGTGGCTTAAGTTAAGAACTTCATCCAAAAAATAAAAAGCAAGAAGTTAAGAAAAATAACAATGAAGTAGCATACTCAATAAACAAAGCTCCCACTATGCAAAACACTGACTTTATAAAAAATAAATAACTTAAACATCACATCAAACTCAAAAGGACAGTCAGCAAAATAGTCTCCAAGAACTGAAATATTTTCAGTGAAGCGGTCCCCATTAGCTCATAAGGTTTTGCCGGAAATATATAGAGGTGAACAATGAAACCAATGGCCATCTGCATTCAAAATTCACAAAATCACACATAATGGACCTATATTTAAGAAATCTCGGAAGGCATAATAATTAAAACAAGAACAATTAGCTCCCACTACCAAAACCTATAGAAAAATTTCAAAAACAACAGAAAAATTTACCTTAAAATAGCTTCCTTTCACCTAATCCTCATCAACATATGAACTAGATTGAGATAGGCACAAGTTGCCAAAATCCTCCACAAGGCTTTCTTCCTCAAAATCATGTACAGCTGAAAAAGGAAAGCAAAGCATTTATTAGTACATCAAATACAGATTAATGAATATTGCGAGCGCATAAGTGATAAAAAAATATGATATACCTGGTACTCCATAAAGCCAATCACGAGCACATAACAAAGCTTCTGCAATTTGTGGCAAAAGAGAACTGCGAAACTTATCAAGAATGCGGCCACCGATACTGAATGCTGACTCCAAGGCAACAGTAGTAATGGGAATGCTCAAAATATCACGTGCCATCAAGGAAAGTTCTGGGAAATGATTACTGTGAGACTTCCAATACCCCATAACATTCAAATCCTTGTGCAACTTATAGTCAAATCGAGCCTCTTCCAAGTATAAATCCAATTGTGACTTGCTTGAATCTGAGCCAATAAGTTGACTCTTATATGTCTCAAAACCAGATAAATCATCATGCCTAACATAATGATCATGCACTCCACCACTACTGGATGCTACTTCAACCCTATTGCAGATATCACTAGTAGAATTCTTATATTCCTCAAAGATGCCATACAATGTATCACGAAGAGTCGCTGCCATAGATATTGCTTCCTGGTTATACAACTTGCTATAACAAAATTCCACACATTGCAACTTGTATCTAGGATCCAAAATGATAGCAAATGATAGCACAGGACTGTAATACTTCCAGTATTTATCAAACTTTTCTTTCATTTCTTTTGCCATTGCTCTAATTATCGCATCATCATCTTCCAACTGTTCCATAATACGCAACTGAATCTTCCAAACACAATGGAAATACAAGTTGGCTGTGGGGTAGTTTGTCCCAGAGAAAAGCTTGGTGATATCATAAAATGGTTCCAAAACTCTTGCTATCTTCTCCACCCTATCCCATTCCTCCTCTGAAGGGCAATTGAGAAAGTGTTTATCAATCCTACTCAAGTGAGAAAATGCATCTCGATACTTAAGACAAGTCTCAATCATCAAGTATGTTGAGTTCCATCTTGTTGGGACATCTTGGCGTACTTTCTTACTTGTCAAAAAAGGAAGCTCTGAAAGACATTGAGCAAACCTTAACTTCCTATGATTCGAACCTCTCACATATTTAACACTTTCACGTAAATTATACACAACCTCATTTATGACTTTTAATCCATCTTGTACGATAAGGTTTAATATGTGTGCACCACAACGCACGTGAAAGAACTCACCACCATAAGGTAAATAAGGTCTAAAAGAAGGGTGTCTCTTTAAATGACTCACCAAAGTATCATTATATGAAACATTATCTAAAGTAATGGTGAATACCCTCTTCTCAATGCCCCACTCTTTCAGCAAACCTAACAACCTCTCTGCCAATATACCACCACCACGTGGAGGTGGTACATGACAAAAACTCAAAACTTTCTTTTGCAACACCCAGTGTTCATCAACATAATGTGCTGTAAGAACCATGTACTCATCAGTGTTAGGTGAAGACCATAAATCTGACGTTAAGCAAAACCTCCCAGTAATTGACTTTAAATCATGTTTCAAATTTTCCTTTTCTCTCCTGTATATTTTTATCACATCCGATTTTGCAGTGTTCCTACATATAGTCTTAACATCAGGATTCAAATAACAATGAAGCAACCTATTGTTCTCATGTTCTGCAAATGACAATGGATAGTTGTGTCTCAGACAAGTGAAAGAGCTAAAAGATCATTCAAGGGATTGTTGCTTCTGTTTGCCGATGCTATTTGTGATGAGCGTTTGATTTGGGGTGAGAAAGGTTGGACTTATTACTGTGGGCTTTGGGCATGTTTCATCTGCATCATGGCTGGGGCTTGGGTTTGGGTTTGAAATGGGGCTGTGGGCTACGAGCTTCTTTGGATTATTGAGAAGTGGGCTAGGGCCAACTCCTCCCTACTTCCAAAATAAAACTAATCAAGTATAATTTATTTTATACAAATTGATATTACATAACAATTGTTATTTTTATTCACATTTTATGATTTTAAACATAATAATAACCATAAAAAACAACCCAAACCAACCGAAAATAAATTATTGAAAATGACATTTAGAAACACAAGCAAAATTAGAGTATCACGTTTTGTCCCCAAAAAAAAAAATTTAGAGTATAGCATGGGAAAAAAGAGTTAATAAAAAATTATTCACTAAACTTAAGAGATACTTAAAACGTCTAAAGAACATTTGAATTTTTTTTTTTTTTTTTTTTTGTGGATTTTAAAAGCTTGTGGGGGTGATGGTCAATGTAGTGGCAAAACATAAAATGAATGGGAGAGAGTGTGAGAGAGTTGTGTATAAAAATAATAGTAAAAAAAAAAAAAAAAATAGAGAACGAATTGGGGGGAGGGTAACAATAATGTAAGACATAATAGGGAGAAAAAAAAAAAAAGTAAAAAATAAAAAAGAGATGGACGGGTAGAGGAGAGGTAAGGAATGTAGAAGCCAAGATTGAATAAGCATTAATTAGAAACACGTCACTCATGTGACATATGTATTCATTTGGGATTAACTTATTCGACTTTTTACTAATTGTTTTATTGAAAGTTTATTAAAATATACTTGCACTTTGAAAATGTGAAGTTAAAAAAATAACGTAAGCAAAATAAGATTAAAAAAAAAAAAAAACTAAATGAAAAATCCAATGGCCAACAAAAGATTAGCAAAATTAATTGTTAATCTTCCATTATTATATATTGTATAAATGCTGAGGATTTAGTAGGACTGAGCAATGGACCCGATCCACCCGAAAACCCAACCGACCCAACCCGACAAGTTTTGGGCACGTCTGAGAATATTCGGGTCTGGTTTCGGGTCTTAATTTCGGGTTATTTTCAGATTCGGGTCGGCTTCGGGTCATATATATCCTACTTCTGAACCCGATTTAAAAAAAAAAAAAAAAAAAAACCTTACCCTTGGTTGGTCAAATACTTTTAGCGAAACAAAAATGGAAAATGAGAAAGCCTCAGGCTTGTGATTTTACCAGCGAATGCGAGAAGAGAAATGAAGAAGAAGAGGCAAGAGAAAGCTAGGCACTCCATGCTCTGGTTCTAGACTTCTGGTTCTGAGAGAAACAAAGCATGTGAGAAAGTAAGAGAGAGTGGTTTTAATTTTGCTTGCTATATTTCTGGGATTGTTTGTACTATCAATGAGAGTAAGTGGGTGAGCTTTTCAAAAAGAAAAAAGAAGAGAGTAGTGGGTGAGAAAGAGTGTGAAGTCTTTATGGAGGAGAGAGGGATTGAGTGGATCGAGGTAGTAGCCATTTGACAGAGAAAAACTAAAGGCAACAGGACAAGTACATTGGAAAGTAAGAGAGGAATTCAGTTTGCCAGTTGCTATTGTTGGTCCAAGGAATAGGGTGGGACCTGCTGTTGGTAGCCATTTGACAAGAACTAAAGGCTGTAAATAAGAATTGAGAAGAGAAGAGAGTAGGCTCAACGGATCAGACCAAGGGTTCAACGAACAAATTCTCTTGCCCACAAGTCCAACCTGAGACCCGACCCAAGACTCGGAAAACCGACTCGATTTCAGACCCGATTTTTCGGGTCAGGTCGAGTCGGGTCTCAGGCAGCCAAACCCAATTTCTATCAGGTCGGGTTTTGGGTCACAGTAAACTCGACCCGACCCAACCCAATATCACTCCTAGGATTTAGCTAGCTCAAATAATAAAGTTTGTTGTGGTTAAATAAGAGACCTAGGTTTGGATCCTAGTAACCTTGAAATCCATTTAGTGTTTTGCTTTGATGATAGAGAGCAAGTATCATGTAGCATAAGTCATAAGTTTAAATCATATTATATTTAGGGGAAACTGCAATTTACCCACCTGTGGTTTGGCCCGTTATAACAGTGCCTACCCATGGTTTGAAATTTGTCACTTAACCCACCTGAGGTGACCTCCGTTAGACCCCCGTTACCCACCTCAGCCCTTTCCGTTTAAAAATCCCATTTACTATATAAGCCAAAAATTAGAACCCATTTAGAACACCATTAGAACCCTAAGGACTGAGCGCTCTCCCTCTCCCTACCTTTGAACCCTCAAAAATCCCATTAGCCTTAATTCCTTTCTCTCTGTACTCCGATTGCCAAAGTGAAATCCCTCCCCGAACACTTGCAAGCAAGGAGTGCTGAAATTTGAGTTTTCCTCTGTATTAGGTATGAAATTACTTTGTAGGGTTTGCCATTGTTGTGTTTATTCTTTTTCAATGTGTAACGATTGATAAAATTAGTGGTTTACCATTATTCTTTTCCAATGTTTATTCTGATTAAAGTTTTTTTGTCATAAAATTAGTGGTTTACCATTGTTGGGTTTACCATTGGTGTGTTTGTTCTTTTATAGTTGACATTGATGACTGTAGTCTCTAGGAATATTTTGGTTAGATGCATCTTTAGGTTGTTTGTGGTCCCATGGAGACAAATTGTTTAGTTGGTTGTGTTTCTTGTCTTTGACCCCACGTTACTTGGTGTTTGGTGTGCAACTGAAATTATTTTGCTTTTGTGTGTTGTCTCTATGCATGTGTTGGTTATGTATTTAATTACTATTGTTTGTGCATGTGTTATAAACCCTGCAGATGGCTACTGAAATCCGTTTTGATTTTACCATTCACCATAGTCGGAATTTTGAGTGGAACCCTGGTTTAGAGTATGTAGGTGGTGAGGTATCTACAATGGCTAATGTTGATCCAGATCTACTAAGTCATTTTGAGATACAAGACATTTGTGCTGAGGCAGGGGGACCCATTAACAGTAGGATTTATTATTTAATACTTGGTGGTGACTTAGAGCAAGGGTTAAGGTTAATTACTTCAGATGAGGATGTGACCTACATGTGTGAACTACATGCTGAATGGCCAACAAATGAAATCACACTTTATGTAGAACCTAAAGTTGAACCAATTGCTATTGAAAAACCTATAACTGAACCAGATCAACCAATTGTAGTAGAGCAGTCATGGGAAATGAATGATGAAGATGATGATACTGATGATGATCCTGATTTTGAGGAGGTGACCAATACTATTAGGGAGTCTGTGGTTGACCAAAATGATGTTAGTGAAGAACCTGTTGAGGGTTTAAGGGATGGCAGTGTTAGTGGAGCTGTGCATGTGGATGACCAAATAACCCATGGATAAACTGTTGGTAGTAAAGATGTTCATGTGGATGAACCTGATTGGCTAGAGGAAGGGTATGAAGGACCAGATTATCCAGATGACATATTTGGTACTGAGAACAATGAGGTGCCCAATATGAGAGAGCATCAAAGAGATAGTGAAAATGTAAATGAGGGAGATGGTGTAAGAGAGCAAGTTACAGATGATGGGAAGAGACCAAAAGCTGTTGCCAGTGATGAAGTTGCTACCAGTGATGAAGCTGGTGATAATAATGATTGGGCTGAAAAAGCCCTTGATGATGATGACGCTAGGAGCATAGACAGTTCAGAGGATGAGGATGAGAGGGTGACATATCCAAAGTTTAATGAGAACACTGGCATGAGTAACCCTTAGTTATGCAAGGGTATGAAGTTCCCAAATGTTAAGGTGTTTAGGGATGCCTTGAGAGAATATGCAGTGAGAAAGTCTGTGGACATTAAGTTCAAGCTTAATGAGAAGACCAAAGTTTCTGTCTACTGCAAGTATGACTGTGGTTTGAGGTTATACGCATCACAGATTGCAGGGGAGTTAACCTTCCAGATAAAGACCATGGTTCCAACTTGTACATGTGGGAGGACATTCAAGCATAGCCAGGTCACTTCTACATATGTGGCTAGGAAATACTTCGAGGATTTCAACAAAAACCCTGATTGGGCAGTTTCTGGTGTGAAGCATCGAGTCATGCAGAATGTAAATGTTGACTTGAGCATAAATCAGGTGTACAGAGCTAAGAGGAAAGCTAGAGAGTTCATATTAGGCGATGAGAGGTTGCAATATGGGAAGCTTAAGGACTATGCAGAGATGATAAGAGTAACTGATGTGGGGAGTAAGGTGATCCTGCAAACTGAGATTACTGAGCCTAACACACAACCCAAGTTCAAGAGGATGTATGTGAGATACAATGCACAGAAAGTTGGATTCTTGGGGGGGGGGGGGGTGCAGGCCAGTTGTAGGATTAGATGGTTGCCACTTGAAGGACAAGTTTGGTGGACATATATTATCAACAACTGGAAGGGATGAGAATGACAATATTTTCTCTGTTGCATTAGCTGTAGTTGAGCAAGAAAACAAGGATTTTTGGGTGTGGTTTTTACAAACATTTGTAGCTGATATTGGGAGACCAGATGAGCTGAATCTGGTGTTCATTTCAGATAGGCAGAAGGTAATACTTGTTTTGTTCATTTCTGCTTTATACTTGTTTGTTTTTATTCTTAGGTTGATGGTGTTCATTGTTGATTGTATTTATCATAACCAGGGATTGATACCTGCCATGGAGATGTTGTTCCCAACAGTGGAACATAGATATTGTGTGAAACATATTTACAACAACTTTAAGCTAACTTTCAAGGGTTTAGAGTTGAAGGCTACATTATGGAGATGTGCTGCAGCAACAACAGTTAGGGAGTTTGAAAAGAGAATGCAAGAGATGAAGGAATTGGACAGAGAAGCATGGGAGTATGTAGCAGATATCCAACCAACCCAATGGACCAAGTCACATTTCATTCCAAGGGCCATCTCTGATTGTTATGTGAACAATTTTAATGAGTCATTTAACTCTATGATACTAGAAGCTAGGGATAAGCCTATCATTGTCATGCTAGAGTGGATTAGGGTTAGGTTGATGACTAGAATGTACAGTAAGAGGACTGGGATTGAAAAATTCACTAGTGACCTTTGTCCAAACATACTGCAGAAGCTTGAGCAGTTGAAAGTTGATTCTAAGCCATTTTCTGTTATTCCATCAGTTTGCTATATATATGAGGTTGATAATGAGTATGAGAGACATGTGGTTAACCTTAGCAGAAAGTGTTATACGTGTAGAGTTTGAGATTTGACAGGAATCCCATGTAAACATGGTGTTGCAGCAATCTATAAGAACTTGGACAGGCCTGAGGATTATGTGCATGCATGCTTTAGAAAGGATGCCTACGTGGCTGCATATAAGGAGATGATTACCCCACTGCCTGGCCACGATGAATGGGTTCAAACGAGCCAACCTGCCCCTGTTGCTCCAATTGTGTACAAGCCTCCAGGCAGGCCACCAATGAAAAGGAAGAAAGATGCAAATGAGCCAAACAACCCATACAAAGTCTCTAGGTCATATAGACCTATAAAATATGGGTTTTGCCATCAGGAGGGGCATAATTCAAGGAGGTGTAAGGCTGGAATAACTGGTGAGACACCATGGCAAAGGAGGCAGAGAATTGAGAGGCAAAAAAAAAAAAATTGTAAGTAAAGCAATAATGTGTTCACTATGACAATTATATTACAAGTCTATTTCTGATGCAAGGCAATTCTTTTTGTAGGGACAAGAGGGACAAGGAACACGCAGCCAAGCAGCCAAGTAGCCAGCCAGCCAGCCAGCCAGCCAGCCAACCACCTAGGCAACCACCAAGGAGGTTTGCAAGGCAGCCAGCCAGCCAGCCAGCCACCTAGGCAACCACCAAAGAGGTTTGTAAGGCAGCCACCCTGGTTTGCCAACCAGGCAGGCAGGCAGCCAGCTAGCCAACCAGGCAGCCAGCTAGCCACCTAGGCAACCACCAATGAGGTTTGCAAGGCAGCCAACCAACCAAGCAACCAATAAGCAAGCAAGGCAGTTAACAAGATTAGCAAACAAGAAGGCCAAGGCCAACCAATCAACCAAAGTAGCAGAGAACCAGACAACCAGTTAACCAATAAGTGGGATACCTAGCCATTCAATAAGAAAGCCAACCACCCATCAAGCAAGTCAACCAGTCAACCAGCCACAAAAGCAACCACTAAGGCAGCCAACGGGCAAACCCTACACACAGCCAACCCAAACATCTGCTTCAGCTTCAAGCAGACCACCAAGCAAAGTACCCACTGCTCAATGGTTCTCATGCAGCCAGCCCATCTCTCATACTCCTCAGGTATATACGCAAACACAAACACAAGCACAAGCACAAACACAAACACAAACACAAACACTACCCTTTATACTTACATAATTAGATCTTGATATGGAGTTTCTATGTATTTTGCAGGCTCAAAGGGGGTTGGTACCATCAAAGGTCGTTGGGAGAGGAGGTGGATTAAGAGCTGAAACATCTGGTGCAATGTTTTCAATAGGCAGGGGCAGAGGCAAGGACAAGATCTTTGAGAAATGAAAATTGGAGACTGTGCAAGCAGGAACTTTACTTTACTTTTTTTTGTTATTATGGCAAGGACAAGGGCAATTGTTTAGTTGATAGTGGCATGTCACCACTTTTTTGTTTTTTTGTTATTGTGCAAAACTTTATTTTATTGTTGTCTTAGTGGGGACAGAACAACCTATTGTGTAGATGAAATTTGGCAATGTTTATCCATTGTTTAGTTTGGTGGAGTCCACTTGTTTTGAACAATGCTTATTATATAGTATAGAATAGTACTCTTACTTAGATGAAACTTGGCAATGTTATATATGAAACTTGATAGTGTTTAGCCATTAATATTTGGCAGTATTATATATGTATAGAATGGTCTTACTTTAAAACATAATTCTTTATGTTTTTTCAATTGATGTAAACAGAATTTTGTGGGGTGCATGTCCTTGCCTACCCAATTGATGTACAACATACACAATCTTTATAAAGAATAACAGATTGCATACCTTATTCAAATTACAATATCACATTACATAAAAAAGGTAGCATTACATAAACAAGAATAGATTATATAAAAAAGAACCCATCACATAAAGAACAACATTACATAGTGCCAAATAAACAATAACATTACATAAAGAACACATTGCATACTATACCCAAAATATATGGAATGCACTTGTCAAAAGTGGTAGTACCCAAAATTATACCCAAAATTCTCATTAAAAAAAAAAAATTATACCCAAAATTATACAATAACTACAACAACTTGCCTTCAGGGCAGACATAATGGATTTGTTCCAAATTCTCCCATCCTACCAGAAAACACATAAAAAATAGCAAAAACCCCCATGACACAAGAAGTGCAAATTTGTACTTCTGTAACTTCTCTTTAGCTATCCTCTCTCTCAACCTAACTTTTTCTTCCCTTCGCTTGGCTTTGTTTTCCCTCTCAATAGCTGTTGTTTCCCTATCACTAGCCTCCTTTTCCTTTTTCTCTGCAACTCTTGCTTGATTCTTGTACATACTGAATCTTGCAAGGACAATGGGTGCAACTTCTAATCCACGCTTACAGGTTTTGCCATCCAACCACCTAAAGTATTTACAAGTAGGTTTCTCATCCTACAAACAAAATCAGATTTGGGTTATTCATAAAGCCAACAAAACCAGAAAACCAACAAAAATAAATAAATAAATAAATAAAAATGGAACAAAATATGAAACCCAACTATTACTCACCACATCATAGTAGCTGCACCCATAAAACCTTCTCCCAAAATTGTTCAAGGTCAGAGCAGTACGTAGCCGACAATGGTCAGTAGAGCATGAATGGTGATTGGAACCGGAGTAATAGCTTGAAGAAGACATGTTCAGATTTCACTTTGGCAATTGGAGTACAGAGGGAAAGGGATTTTTGAGGGTTCGAAGGTAGGGAGAGGGAGAGAGCTCAGTCCTTAGGATTCTAATGGTGTTCTAATTGGGTTCTAATTTTTGGCTTATATAGTAAAGGGGATTTTTAAACGGAAAGGGCTGAGGTGGGTAATGGGGGTCTAACGGAGGTCACCTCAGGTGGGTTAAGTGACAAATTTCAAACCATGGGTAGGCACTGTTAAAACGGGCCAAATCACAGGTGGGTAAATTGCAGTTTCCCCTTATATTTATGTGGTGTCCAAATAGTTCAATTGATAAAGTTTATTGTTCTCAAATAAGTAACTTGGTTTCAAATCTCACATACATTAAACCAATTATTGTCTTAACTTGATGATATATAGCTATCATTATAAAGCGAAAACTCTAAGTTTATTGTAAATATATACACAATAAATTTAATTGATGAGGTTATATGTTGTGATTGATTTACAATAATAATATGTTAATAGTGATTCCATATAAAAAATGATATTTTATCAATTATAACTTGTCACCTAGATATTGTGGGAAAAAGTTGTAAAATTTGTTTTGCACCATCATTGATTAAAAAATGTTTTATAGCTTAGTTTGTGTTTATTTTAACTAAAAACAATTTCCGATTTGTAAAATATTTTTAAGTGACAATATTAGGATTGTAAAGAAAATATTTACAAGTGTTTGGTTGTATTTTGAAAATGCATTAGAAAACATTTTCATGTATGTAAAAAAAATCATCTCAACACAAATTTTAAATTTGCAAGGGGTCTTCATTCTAAGGGTGGGTTGCGATCTATAGAGTGGTGGTTGCAATGGTGCTAGGTGGGTGAGTTAGATCAAGAGCAAGAGAAAGAGAGGTAAGGTCTTTAAGGGTGGGTTGTGGTGGTGTCATAATGGTGACTAGGTTATAGGTGGGTTGTGGTGGGTCACCAATGATAGTAGGCTGGAGAGAGAGAAAGAGAGGTGGCATGGCAATGGTGGAGCTAGCGGTTGCGATTAGGCCATGGCAATGATGGGGCAATGATGGGTGGGATGGGTGATTGGGGTGAGAGAGAGTGATTGGGTCATAGCAATGATGGGTGGGGTTGGTGATTGGGGTGAGAGAGAAAAAGAGATTGGGATATTTTTCAGAAATTGTTTTACCGAGTTGGAGAGGCGTAAACCAAGTTACATGTTAAAGGGGTTATTTTACCCTCAACTTTCAAAATATTTTCATGTTAACCATAATTTTGAATGCCAAACACCTAAAACCTCTATAACTCACATTCATTTTTTTTTTTTTTTGAAAGCAACTCACATTCATTTTTCAATGTGGGGTTAACCCACTACTTTTTCTTTTGAGAATACTAAGTATTTTAACATACACACAGAGGGAGGGAGGAAAAGGTTTTTTTAAAGTCAGTGGTGTGTACCCAAAAGTTAGGCCCTTTTGAATATACATCACTGTAAGTTTCTTTAAAAAACATTTTCCTCTCTCTTTGTGTGTGATAAAATACATAGTATTCTAAAAAAAAAAAAAAAACCAAAATAGAAAAAGTAGTTTTAAAAAAAAAAATATTTTCAGTCTAATCAAACGGAGCTTTAAAGGACAAAATATTTAGCTAAGAACTCGACCTTAAGACAGTTACAGTGACAGACTTCAGAGGTAGAAATTTCTTTCTTCTTCGTTAAAAGGTTTGGCAACCTTAAAACGTGAAGTACGGGATTATTTGGTTTATAACCAAATTCCTCAAACTATATCATTAGTTAGGCATAGTTTCAAACATATTGCAATACTAACAATTCGACTTCAGATGAGTCGATTTCACTGTTCATAACATTTTTTTTGACATAGAAATCAACTCTAGTGGAGTCGTCTTCAATACAAAGAAAACGACTCCACTGGAGTCGATTTGCCCAAAAACAACCCACCACTGGAGTCGTTTTCTTTGTATTGAAGACGACTCCGCTGGAGTCGATTTGCCCAAAAACAAACCACCACTTAGCTTTCAGTTGTGTTAAAAAACCCCATGCCGTCACAGTCTCCAGCAAACGAACCCAGCAACACCGACGAACCCAGGCGCCGACGAACCCAGCAAACGAACGCAGGCGCCGACGAACCCAGGCGCCAGCAACACCGACGAGCAAACGAATGCAGGCACCGACGAACCCCGACGAACCCAGCAACACCGACGACGAAGCACGAAGAACAAAGAACGAACCCGGAACCCGGCAACACCGACGGCGAAGCACGAAGAACAAAGAACAAACTCCAGTCGCCGATTCTGACCAAACCCAGGATCGGATCGGATCAGTGGAGCGCTCGGGTACGACTCCGTTTTGGAAATGATTTCTTCTGGGTTGAAGGTTGTGAGGTTTTTTTTTTCAGGGAATTATGATCTTCGTGAATATCCTTCTTTGAATCTGTATACATAGAAATCGACTCCAGTGGAGTCGTTTTCTTTGTATTGAAAACGACTCCACTGGAGTCGTTTTCTTTGTATTGAAAACGACTCCGCTGGAGTCGATTTCTATGTCAAAAAAATGTTATGAACAGTGAAATCGACTCCTCTGAAGTCGAATTGTTAGTATTGCAATATGTTTGAAACTATGCCTAACTAATGATATAGTTTAAGGAATTTGGTTATAAACCAAATAATCCCGTGAAGTACTTTAAAACATAAAAGAACCCACCTGCTATAATCTAAGATTCTAGCACGTATGCTATTATTTATAACGTTAACAGCCAAAGAGAGCATAGCATGACTCTGTGTTCCTCTTTAAGGACGGTCACAAAGCAAACACTGAACACACTCAAACTTTTTCATTTCACGTACCACACTAATCTTCTGTCTCATTCCCATGCCAATGCCATTGCCATTGCCATTGACCCACTGGTTTCAGATTCCAGCTTCGTTCACCATGCACACCACCCGTTCGACAAAAGTACCCAGAAAGACCTTTCAAACTATAATCACTTGCTTTTCGAGTACTCTCGCACTCATTGTAACCAAGAGGCTCTCGATATCTTTGTGGGTCTTCATCATTCGAGTTTACCTATTGATGGGTCGACCATGTCGTGTGTGTTGAAGGTCTGTGGATGCTTGTTTGATCAAAACGTGGGCAGGCAGGTGCATTGTCAATGTATAAAATCTGGGTTTGTGGAGGATGTTAGTGTTGGGACTGCTCTTGTTGATATGTACATGAAAACTGAGAATGTCGGAGATGGGAGGAGTGTTTTTGATGAGATGGGTGAGAGAAATGTGGTGTCTTGGACTTCGTTGCTCTCCGGTTATGTACGGAACGGGTTGAACGATTTGGCCTTAGAATTGTTCTTTTTAATGCAAGGCGAGGGTATTAAGCCTAACCCTTTTACTTTTGCGACTGTTTTTGGAGCTTTGGCAGATGATGGTATGGTTAAGAAGGGAATTCAAGTCCACACAATGGTAATAAAGAATGGTTTTGAGTCTACCGTTTTTGTGTGCAATTCTTTAATTAAGATGTATTCAAAGTCAGGGATGGTTAGAGATGCTAGAGCTGTGTTTGATAGTATGGAGAAGAGGGATGAGGTTTCGTGGAACGGTATGGTTGCAGGCTGTGTTACAAATGGACTTGACTTGGAAGCTTTTGAAATGTTTTATCAAATGCGACTTGCAGGTGTAATGCTTACACAGATGATATTTGCTACCATGATTAAACTATGTGCTAACCTTAAAGAATTAGGTTTTGCTAGACAGCTTCACTGTTGGGTTTTGAAAAATGGGTATTGCTTTGATCACAATATTAGAACGGCACTTATGGTAGCTTACAGTAAGTGCAGTGTCATGGATGATGCATTTCAACTGTTTTCTATGATGCATGGGGTTCAGAATGTTGTGTCATGGACGGCCATGATCAGTGGGTACTTACAGAATGGTGGAACAAGGCAAGCAGTGAATTTATTTTGCCAAATGAACAGGGAAGGTGTTAGACCCAACCATTTCACTTATTCTACCATCCTTACGGCTCAACCTGCCATTTCTACTGTCCAACTACATGCGCAAGTCATTAAAACTAATTATGAGAAATCATCTTCAGTAGGAACTGCACTTTTAGATGCTTATGTTAAGATGGGCTGCATTGATGAAGCTGCAAAAGTGTTTGAATTGATTGATGAGAAGGACATTGTGGCATGGTCAGCAATGGTAGCTGGATATGCTCAAAGAGAAGACACAGAGGGAGCTGTTAAAATTTATCTCTGGTTGGCAAAAGAGGGTGTCACACCAAATGAGTTTACCTTTTGTAGTATCATTAATGCCTGTGCTGCACCTTCTGCAGCGATAGAGCAGGGGAAACAATTCCATGCTTGCTCAATCAAATCAGGATTAAATAATGCTTTATGTGTAAGTAGTGCTCTTGTAACCATGTATGCCAAGAGAGGAAATATTGAAAGTGCAAATACAGTTTTCAAGAGGCAAGGTGAGAGAGACTTAGTTTCATGGAACTCAATGATCTCTGGATATGCACAACATGGCCATGGGAAGAAGGCTCTTGAGATATTTGAGGAAATGAGAAGAAGAAACTTGGAAATGGATGACATAACATTCATTGGAGTGATTTCTGCATGTACTCATGCAGGCTTAGTGGATGAAGGCCAAAGATACTTCAACATGATGGTCAAAGATCATGACATTGATCCAACAATGGAGCATTATTCTTGCATGGTTGATCTATATAGCCGAGCAGGACTGCTCGAAAAGGCCATGGATGTCATAAATGGGATGCCATTCCCTGCAGGTGCAACTGTGTGGCGAACTCTCTTGGCTGCTTGCCGTGTTCACCGCAATGTAGAGTTAGGAAAACTTGCAGCAGAAAAGCTCATTTCACTTCAGCCACAAGACTCGGCTGCATATGTCTTACTATCTAATATTTATGCTGCTACAGGAAATTGGCAAGAGAGAGCTAAGGTGAGGAAGTTGATGGATGAGAGAAATGTGAAAAAGGAAGCTGGGTACAGCTGGATTGAAGTTAAGAATAAGACTTACTCATTCTTGGCTGGTGATCTTTCACATCCCTCGTCAGATCTTATTTACTCTAAACTTGAAGAATTAAGTATTCGGCTGAAGGATGCCGGATATCAGCCTGATACAAATTATGTGCTTCATGACGTTGAAGAGGAACACAAAGAAACCATCCTTTCTCAGCACAGTGAGAGACTGGCCATTGCTTTTGGATTAATTGCTACACCTCCAGGAACTCCTATCCAAATTGTGAAGAACCTTAGGGTCTGTGGAGACTGTCACAATGTTATTAAGTTAATATCAATGTTTGAAGCCAGAGAAATTGTTGTCAGAGACTCAAACCGATTCCACCACTTTAAAGGAGGTTTATGCACATGTGGGGACTATTGGTGACAATACATTTGGGAAATGGGTTCTACCTGAAGTTTTCCAAGGGTTTCTCACATCAACAAGACAATTCCTAAGCAAAGGAGCCACATAACTTCTACACGCTCACATTGCAAAGAGTAGCACAAGAATTAATATCCTAAACGTTGGAAATGTCAAGGCTTATGAAGCAATATAATTGATATATCCTAGGGTAGATTCTTGTAGTGATTGTGAATTTGATGCTCGTTCACATTAAAGAAGAAGTTCATATATCAAGCTTTAAAAATGTATGAAGGATTGACTACATGAGTGGATACTTTGAAACTTTTTGTGTCATTATGGCAGGAGGTTGATATCTTCACTCTTTTTGTCTGAAGATACTTTTTTCCATTCTGCTGCTAAGTGCTAACACATTGGTTTGAGACGTGGCAATTACCTTCAGGTACTTGGGAATGGTCCCTTTCATACGATTCTATTTAATGGATTTTCTAAGTGTAATTTGGTCAATATGTCAACTTAAAAATTCAAATATATTTCTTTTCAAAAGTACGGAATAAGATAATGCTAGATAATCTCTTCACATGCATACTTTTGAGATTATAGGGCATAGGATTAATGGGAGTTATATTGATTTGAGGAACTAAATGTAGTTAACCCTGTTTCACTTCCATTGTCTTCAGTATTTATTGTAGGCGATTACCAAAAGTTACCTTACCCTCTTCTTTTCCTTTTATTTATCTAAGCTAAGCAGTCCTGTCTTTTGTTATTAGGATTACTTCATGCTGAAGATGCTACCATAGCATGGTTAGAGGGTAAAAAAAGTATCCCCTTTGGAAACTTAAGGTTAAGGCAAAGCCCAAGAATAAGAGCCCATGGTGGTTAATTAGGTTATTAGTATTTTATTTTATGTTTTATATTGTTTTTCTAGGGTCAAGGAAATTTTAGTAATTTTTTAATTGTTGGGCATGGGCGATAGTTGTGGGCCTTGGGTTTTATTTTATTAATAAGTCTTATTTAGTTTATGAGTCTTTATGCATGAGCTTTGATTCAATTCAATTAGGATTTTTTTTAATATTCAAAGTAAAGTCCTAGTTCTATTATTAGTATATCTAAGTTTGTTATTGTAGTCAAAGTTAATCAATAAAAGATATAGTGTTTTGAGTATTGAGACGTGTTGGCCTTATTGTTCTTTTCCTCTTTTCTCACATCTCTTTCTGTCCTTTTTGGTATGTTTTCACTATTCATATGAACTGTTCATGCTGTTGTTCTCAGATTGTATGCATAATTGATTTCTGTTTCTTCTTAACTCTTTTTAACCCTAAATCAATTCTTTTTTCTTCCCTACAAACCCTAGTCATTCCTGAACCCTAACCCTTCTTTCCAAAAGTTCTAAAACTTAACCCACCACAAGCACACATAAGCAAATTCTTTAATTTGTCCTACATTACATGTATTTTGATTGCCAATGCTGCGGATACATGGAATGTAATCTGTAACTTTTACATTGCCCTAAAAATGTTGGCAGGAATATGTTCATAAGTGCAAGGGCAATGATGCATATTTTTGATGTTTCCTTAATGAGAAGATGTTTCTAACATTTTTTTTTCTTACAACCCACCAGAAAAGAGGGGGGGGGGGGGGGGGGGGGGGGGGGAGGGTGGTGGAGGATTTGAATCTAGGTTCATAAATGTAGTTAACCCTGAAAGACATCTTTTCCCCGATGATTTGAGGAACTAAATGTAGTTAACCTTGTTTCACTTCCATGGTCTTCATAAATGTGCATCTTGTTTCCTCAATAACAAGATGTTTCTGTGGGGGGGGGGGGGGGGGTGTGGAGATTTGAATCTAGGTTCTCCTCCATTGGAAAATTGGGAAGTGCCACTAAGCAACAAGGCTCTTAGCAAATGTTTCTTAACAATTACTATTTCTTGCGGGCAAAGTGATGAGGTAAACTTCATATTTCATGTTATGATTTGAGGGTATCATGAATGGAAGTATGAAGCCTCAAATGGTTTTGGAAACTTTTTAGTCATTCCACATAATATTCTTGACATTTAGCTAAAAAGATGTGAGAGTATAAATTCTAAGTTACTTGCTCATAAACCTTGTTTATGCGAATTTAAAACTTCCATGCCAGTTGCTTTACATTTTGCCTCTCTCTCTCTCTCTCTCTCTTCCTGAATGAAGCCTGTCTCCATCTTAAACCCTCTTCGAAAACAAGATGTTCCCATATGAAACCATGGCTATAAGAACTGACATGTTCATTTCTCACATTACACAACAGAACTATACCTCTTCACATACTTTAAAATCTAAAAGTTGCTGAAATAGAACTTCATAGCTGAAAGAGCAAACTATTTTAGATAGAAGGATCATACCATATTTTTGGATATATGTAGCAAGAGCAGTGGATGAGATAATGACTAAAATAAAATCAATATTGCGAACATATGTAGTTGATCGCTTGTTCCTACACAGAAACCACATTGAGACCAATAGGACTCCTGACCCTATGGATACCATTGCTCCATGTCAAGGACCCAAACACAAAGCTCCCATTGCTGTTCTTGAAGGGGATGAAATCAACCCTGAAAGACATCTTTTCCGCGACGTTTGTAAACTTAAGTTTAGCATGTGTAACTTTGACTTCAACACCAGTTGGGTAATCAATAGATGCAACATATACTGTTGGATCTTTACCATAATATGACTGTTCTATAAAGTGATAAACTTCAGTTCATATTGGCAACACCAATTGAAGGGTAATTAAAATTGTAGGAAGGTGTAAGAGGGTTCTTGCAGTGTACTAGTTCCCCTGTAAGGTTCTTCAATTGTGCAGGGCTTGCTCCAATGCTACATAGAAAATTGATGATGTCGTGGGAGTTGAAATCATACACAAGTCCCAGATTTAATGCTCCAGTGGGGCTAATGTGTCCGGATCCGTAGTCAAAAGGCGTGGTCTGAGTTCCATTTGGATCTGTTCCAATTGCATGTTGAGTGTTATCTAGGACCATTGTTGTGGTAATCCATAGATTTTGTACAATCAGAAACATAAGTAAATTTGTAATTATCTGACATTATAGTGTAAAACAACTTACCTGTTGTCATTATTGCTGACATTATGGCTGTTGGACTCCAGGAAGGTTGGTATGATTTTACAATTGCTGCAACTGCAGAAACATGTGTGCAAGACATTGAGGTGCCGGAGATTATGTTATAATCGACAGATTGTTCAGCAGTTGCTGTAGTTGCTACTGGAGACCATGCTGCCAAAATATTCAATCCAGGTCTTGTGATATCTGGCTGCAATAGAAATTATGCATCTTTCGGTAAGAGTTTATGGAGTTAACTTTTCTTTATCTACGTATGGTGGTCAAGATATTGCATTAATTCTATCCCTTTTTTCCCATCATGTTGGCATAATCTTTTGTTTCTTGAAGTATTTTGAGTGAATGTGCACAAGTATAAATTGAGAAGACTAAATAAACTTACCTTAATAATGTCTGGAGTTATAATATTTGGCCCCATTGAAGAAAATACAACCACCTCTGGTGCAGGTTTGATGTTCAGAACTATTATAGTTGTGGAGATTTTACCAACTGGATTCCTGTAATGACAGAAGTAGTTGCAATCAACTTGAACTATTGAATTATTATTATTTTTTAAATAGTGAATCCATGTTTAATTAATTTTCAGTTGCATTTATTTTGGAGCTTTTCCATTCTTTCATTGACAAATGTTTTTAGCATACAAAGCTTGAAAAACTCACTTTTCTGAAATCATGTATGCTTGAAGCTCTTCTGCTTCTTCTTGACCGATTAAAGTGCCTGGGATGACGAACTGTCTTAAAAAAATGCTTTTTTCTCTTCGGTTGTCAGTAAAGGTTTCAATCGTGCACACCACGATTTCCCCTTAACTAGGGTTTGGTCCAGCGTATTGTTCTTGCAAAAGCTGATACAGAAAGGAAAGGAGCCAAAGCTTTTAAAACAAATAGATCAATGATGGGATGGCAATTTAGAGGTGTTGGGTGGTTGAGCATCATGAAATCAGAAAATATGTATACAAGATGGTTAAACTATATGATGCTTATGACTACAAAATTGGAAAGTCTTAGCTTAGGATAATAATTTTTTTGAAAAAAAAAAAAAATCGTTTTTACTTGTCAAAACATCATTTTAGTATGAACATTAAGATGCTTAAGAAAAAAAATTTGTATAATTTAGGAAGAAAATAAAAAAATATGTACAAGACTTCCATATTGATAGAATTTGAATTTGCATAAAATGTAACTGGATTGATTTTAATAGATTGACCACAACTGAGTAGAAACTAAATACTAGAGAAACTGTTATTTTCCCATCAAACACAGAAGATACCTGGCATTCTTTGCTGTAATTCCAGGAGCAGCTGCAGCACTCCCAGCTATCAAACCATAATAATTTTCCATCTTGATTGGGTTTAAAGAGAAACCTTGAGAGCACGGAATTTCCATTTTAAATAAAAATCTTTCCTATATAACTTTATATTTGATAAAGAGGTGGGGTGGAATATACCAAATTTACCTTTAGAACTTTTGAATTTCCAAGATAAACAATTGAATGGCATTCCCTGTCCACTGAGCTTGCAGCAACAGTAAGAATCCAAGGAGCAACATTGGTTGCAGTACCTGGGAAAGCTGAGTTTCCCACTGTGCCGGACTTTCAGCTAAGTTTGCCTGTCGACCTCTCACATCCCCGCAACGATTTCTTTTTAACTCATCCAATTCAGTGTGCGTTTGGCCAGCGCGTTTGCGTCTGACGTTTACGTTTTCAGCTCCTTTTTTTTTTTTTTTTTTTTTTTTTTTTTTTTTCACGCGTTTCAAGCTTTTCCCAGCCGCTTTTTTACTGTACAGCACTGTAGCGGCTACTGTTCAATAAACACTAGCCATAATAATTGACTTTTCAACCCAAATTTCACTGTTTACGGACCCATAATTTTCACTTTTCAGCAACTTTTTCATTAAAAATGGGTTCCACGGTACTATTCACACATTTAAAAATTATTTTGCTACAATGTTTTCAGTTTTCAACGGTATCCAAACGGACCCTGAGTATCACTTAGTCTGTGGCAAAGTTCTTTCACCTCAAAATGGAAGTAGCCACGGACCCATCCAAGAAACAGGCAAAAAGTGAATATCCATCAGGACTCCTGTTTATACTGGTACGAAAACTGTTCTATATTATTTTCTCATCAAATATGGATTTATTCCAAGCTTAGTATCATTTCTTTACACAAGTTTAGACTGTAAGACCAAATGAATTCTTTTTTTGATAAGTAAAAAGAGAATGAATTAATAGCGAAAGTAATTGAGTTTGATCAAAGCATAGAAACAAATTTTAGAGAGAGAGAGAGAGAGAGAGAGAGAGAGAAACCGAATGAATTCTAGAACTGTATATAATCCCAGTATAAGAAATTAAGAAAAAATGTTTCCATAAAACTTTAAAATCTAATATCCTGACTTGAGTTATAGTACCAGTTCTTATATTGCAGATTGATGCATATGTTCTCCACTGATGCGAAATCAATGTTCCCTTTATGGTAGTAGAATGAAGGAGATTAATACAGTGTAGGACTTGGAAAAGGTGTCAAGGGTGGATTTCCCTTTTCTATTTTTGGTCTGGTGCAATATACCAAATTTTCTAGGCAGTGTGATAAGGAACCCACCCATCAAGTTGTGTTTGATACATGGTGTGAAATACTGTCATTTTGCCCCCGAAAAAATAAGACTTTCCTGCAGTGTTCTTACCTATTTAGCCTACATGAGTTGCAGTGTATGTCTACTTGGGAAGATTTTTATTGAATTTGAAAGATGGATCCTTTTACGCTCTGTTTTAGGATGTATTCTGCTTTTGGATGCCAATGGTGGGGGAAAGATTTTGACCTTCACGCAGTTGTGAGAGGAAGAAAGTGTTAGTTTGTGCTGAAGCATTTAGCCCCTTTTTTATTCTGTTCTATTACTTCACTGTATTTTTGAGGGCGCTTAATTTGATACTTGAACTAGAATTCTTCTCAGTTGTTTGTTTACACATCCCTATGATTGAGTAAGAGTTGAGTTTGATTGATATGGCATCTAGAGACAGTTCAATACAGACCTCTTCCTACTGATGAAGAACATGATTATAGCGGTACTGGGAGAAGACAATACGACCCTCGATTTGACTATAAACCCAAAACAATTAAAATATGCGCTGGAAGGACTAATATAGTGACTAATTACTTCAAACCATCAATGAAACATTGCTAAGAGTAGCATCAGCATTTTGATAAACAAGCAAAAATATTTGGTTTACAAGCAGACAATGAAAGACAGGAAAATACAAGGACATGAGATCAAACCAATACAGATAGCAATCACATACATAAAAATCAAGCATCAGCAGTATCTGCAAGCTTCATTGCAGCGAAGGGATCATTATTAGGACCAACATCCTGCCCTATATGGTGCTGCACCAATCTCTGCAAATTAGCCATAACCTTTTGCTCACACTTGTCCTTCTCTTCATAAATAAACATAGCCAACGCCCTCTTATCCTCGGTGCTATAAACTTGGTTTTAACTTCCTAATACGAATAGCATTCATCCTCTGGTACCTGCTACCACTCATCACATAACCAAGACCCTCAAACTTCTGAATCTCCTTCGTGGACAAACCCACTTCTCCTCTCCGCAGAATACACTTCACTTGCACTGTCTCTCCAAATTGGCTAAATGATCCACAATTGTGTCCCAGGATCACAGGGAGGAATGTCCATGGTTTGGCACCAAAACGTGCTTAATAGCTGACTTGCAAGAATCTTGTGTGGAACGGCTGAATCTTGTGGGTTTGGAGGTGAAGAAAGAGAGTAAACCAAACCAATTTGGTACTATAAATTTACCAAATATGGATCAATTTGCCTTGTCCATGGCCAATTAGCTTTAGCACAACTGGAACCTCTTCTCCCTATAAGTTTATGGAGAGTGAGGTAATGGGTTCAAGACCCATTGTGTGCGTGTAACTTACCAATTTTAATTAAAAAAAATAACCTTCTCTGTAACATGGAATATTTGGCTAACGGATTAAGATAACAAATCTGGCTTTACATGAAAATCCTGCCAGGCTCAAAAGGCAACAACGAATGGATAATAACCAGAAATGCCTTCATCCAAGTCATAGCAAGTTCCGTAAAACAAATAATATTTAGCTCCTTTTCTAATACTCGAATAACTAAGGGATTGCATTCAGAAGAGATCCAAAGCATATAGCCAAAAAGAAAATGGACAATGGACACCAGAACAACATGCATAGCAATAGCTCCATCCTCCCAAATACACTAATAACTCTAAAAAAAAAAGCATTCAAGTAGGATTTGTTAAGCACATTATTTATTAATAATTTCTAACATAGTTAGCATACAAAACATAAAACACATAAACTTCAGGTTATATCTGATATACCTCGTTGTCCATGTTGCACCTCTGTTTGACATACTATTAGAACACATACGTCCACATATACTTTATCTTTGTAAAAAATTACAAAAAATGGAGATTAAGAATATGTAAACCAATGGTGAGGTTGTCCAAAAATTTATCAAATTGAACATTATTGAATTTCTCACACACACATATATATATCGAAACCTTCCACATAAATATGTAAACATTAAAGATAGACGTTCCAAATTTATTGTCAATCAATGAAGCCCCCTTTTTTTGGTGAATTTGGATGCTGGATTGCAGTGCATATATTGGCAGAAACAGAACATCTATATTTTTAACAGGAAAAATTTGTTTGATTAATACATTTCACTTTGTCATCTCTAGTCCCAGAATCCTTAACCCATTGAATACAAAATTTCACAAACATTACTAGATGCGGGAATCTCACATGACCAAGCACCTAATTCCAGGAATCTAAGTTTCCAAGAATGCTGATTTTCAAAGGAATAATAGTATTCTGTAAACCCAATGAGACCTAAAAATAATTCTAACAAAATATAAAAGTAAAACTAATTAACAAAACCCACAAAGTTTAAACAAAAATATAATTGGGATATTAAAAAGAGCTTAATGCAATAGAATATGCAAGACTCTGCACCAAATAACTACTTAATAACTAAGAAACCAGATATCTCCTTAGTTATTAAGAAATATGAGTCAACAGATAGCAATAATTTAAGTGCAATTTAAGAAATACATACCCTATTGTGGACCAAGTTGCAAGTGTTGATGATGTCACATTGCATTTCATCATCCAGTATTTTTATTGCCTACCATCAAATGTTATATAAGAGCTAAAAATTACTAACTGATAAAGTAAACCGAAATAAAATAGTTGTGTCACAATAGAGTTTCTACTAATATGGTATTGAAGGATAGAGTCAAGCAAAATTACTTTAAATATTGCTTTCTCAAGACTTGTCGTCAAAGAAGTAATAATAATGTCCCGCAGGGGGGAGGGGGGAAGCATCATCTCTGTGACAATTTCACACCTTTGAAATGTTACAGAAATTTCATACAGTATAGACATGAAAACAAGAGTGAAAAATGAGGTCGAAAGTTGCCCCTGATGAACAGGAAAACTTCTTGACAAAAGCTTAATATGATCCCTAGCCTTAATGATAACATAAGGGTCCCTGGTCTTTCTGGTTGTTGAAACTGTCATGGACCTTTCAACCTAACAAACATGAATCATACAAATATTAGAAAAACACATATACATTAGAAATGCTAACAGTAATTCACATTTGGCTCATTACCAACAATGTAATCAGATTAATTTCCACTAAACAAATGAATCCATAAAAAATTCCCTTAAAAGCAGTAATTCGTTTACCAAAAATAATTAATTAAAAAGAAGAAGAAACATTTACAGAAACTTACCTGATTAAGTTCACATGAAATGCCATACTCTTTCAAAGCGGATTTCACAGTTGGCCAGACCTCTTGCAAGCACTTCTCTGCACAAGGCAATTGAAAAACCAGAAACCTGAAATCAGCCATATACCCAAAAAAGAAAAATAAAACAATAATGAACCAATTGCTAATTTGGATTTGACCTCCATATCCTGGAAAGAGAGTGGAGAAGGAGCTGACTTCAAGCATTCCGGTTTCATTCCAAGACAGGTCAAACTTGTTGATCTTCCCGTGATCAATGTTGGGGTCATCATCCCATGGTTTCATGCTTTGCCTTGTGCTATATTTTCGGCTGCTGTGAAATGTTGCCATTGTTCTCATCCTCCATCACCCAATTCCTCTTTTCTTATCTAGGCAACTATAATTTTGCATTCATAATGAAATTATATATAACATATAACACTAATTCTATATAATTTCATTATGAATGCAAAATTATAACACTAATGAGGAGCTGGTTGGAGAAGAGGTTTGAGAAGGACGAGATTCTATCAATGGTCAGAGATATGGAAGGGGATAAAGCTCCAGGTCAAGATGGTTTTTCTATGGCCTTTTTCCTCTGGAGAGTAGTAAAAAGAGATGTTTTAGCAGTCTTTGAAGAGTTTTATCAGCATTGTAATTTTGAGAAATCTCTTAATGCTACCTTTATAGCTTTGTTTTCTAAGAAGAATGATGCCTCTAACATTCGTGATTTCAAGCCTATTAGTTTGGTGGGGAGTATATATAAAATCTTGGCTAAGGTTTTGGCAAATAGAATGAAAGTGGTGTTAGATTAACTGATATCTGAATCTTAGAATAGTTTTGTGGGAGGTAGGCAGATCCTTGATTTAGTTCTCATTGCCAATGAGTGTGTTGATAGCAGAACGAAGAGTAAGATTCCAGGGGTGATTTGTAAGTTAGATATTGAGAAACCTCATGACAATGTGAATTGGGAGGCACTTCTAAAGTTGTTAAAGAAAATGGGCTTTAGGGAGAAATGATGTAGCTAGATTCGAACACGTATCTCTACAGTGCAGTTTTCTGTGTTAGCCAATGGGTCTCTAGCTGACTTTTTTGGTAGTTCTAGAGGTTTGAGACAAGGGGATCCATTGTCTCCCTTGTTATTTTTAGTTATGATGGAGGTGTTTAGTAGGATGGTGAAGAGAATGAAGGGGGTAGGTTTACTTAGTGGCTTTATGGCAGATGGTAGGAGGGGTAAAGGGGAATGTGTTTCACATTTGCTATTTGCAAATGATACTATTTTATTTTGTGATGTAGAGGTGGAGCAAGTCCTATATGTTCAATTGCTGCTAATTTGTTTTTAGGCTGTGACTGGTTTGAAGGTTAATGTAGCTAAAAGTGAAATGGTTCCTATAGGGGAGGTAAATAATGTGCATGCTTTGGCAGAGATATTGGGTTGTAGGGTTGGGGCCTTGCTAATGACTTATCTTGGTATGCCTTTGGGGGCGTCCCATAAGTTCCCCTCTATTTGGAACCCTATTTTGGAGAAAATTGAACGGAAATTAGCAGAGTGGAAGAAGTTGTATTTGTCGAAATGTGGTAGGCTAACATTGCTTAAAAGTACACTATCTAGCCTCCCCACTTAATTTTTATCTCTGTTCACCATTCCTACACATGTGGCAAACAAAATTGAGAAGCTGCAAAGGGACTCATTGTGGGGTGACCCTAAGACAATTTATTGGGTCGGGATAAGATGTGCATGCATATTGCTAATGGTGGTTTAGGTATTAGGAAATTGACCACTTTCAATAAAGCCTTACTAGGAAAGTGGCTTTGGTGTTTTAGGATTAAGGAGAATAGGCTTTGGAGGAGGGTGGTAGTTTTGAAATTTGGGGAAGAATGGGGGGAAGGGGGAGGGGGAGGGGGGTGGACCTCTAAGTTAGGAAGGGGTGTTCATAGATGTGGTTTGTGGAGAAGTATCCGGATGGGTTGGGAAGTTTTTAACAAAAATGTCCAGTATAAGGTTGGGGTGGGGGATATAGTGAAATTATAGACAGACAGGTGGTGTAGAGATCTTCCTTTCCCTTTAGCTTTTCCAGTCTCATATAATTTGGTACAAATAGAGAGGCTTCTGTAAAATCATCTTTGATATGTCAAGGAGCAGGGGATAGGAGAACTTAGGATGTTCATTTCATTCGGGGTCCTAATGATTGGGAGGCAAATGTGGTGGATGATTTCTTTCGGTTCTTGGCATCCAATTTACCTTCAGTGATTGATGGTGATTGTCTAAGATGGAAGTTGACAAAAAACGAGGATTTTACTATCCGCTCATATTATCATAAGTTATATGGCTCTTCTTCCGTTGTTTTTCCATGGAAAGGTATTTGGAAGGTTAAGGCACCTCAACATGTCTCTTTTTTTGTTTCGACAGTTGCATAGGATTGGATCCTCACAAGAGATAACTTGCGGCTTAGGTGCTTTGACTTCGTTGACTAGTGGATTATGTGTCGTTGATGTGGTGAGACAATGAATCATTTGTTGTTGCATTGTGGAAAGACTTATCGGCCGTGGTGTTTTGTCTTTAGGATTTTTGGGATTTCATGGATTCCCTCATGTATGGTGTCAAGTTTTCTATTTAGTTGGTGGAATTGGTTGGGGAAGCATTCATCTTACATTTGGAATCTAGTTCCGTTGTATTTGATGTGGTGTATTTGGAGGGAACGCAATTGACGGACGCTTAAGGATTTGGATAGATTCGAGAACCAACTACTTGCTCTCTTTTCTGGTTCCCTTTTTGATTGGGCTAGGGCTTGGGGACTCACATCTAGTGACTCTCTTCCTTTATTCCTTAGCTTTCTTCTTCTTTGTAATTAATGCCTTTTTATGTTTTTGCTTTTCCATCTTTTTGGTAGTTTTGATATGCCAGTGCTAATTTGCATCTAATATTTTTTTTTTGAATATACATTTTTCTTACTTATAAAAAAAAAATATATATATATATATATAACACTAATTGCAAGTTCCATCCACTAATTCTCTTGACAAAACCAATCAAGCCACTTGAAGAAAAAAAACATCATAATATTAGGAAGTGCTTCCAAATATACATAAGCCTACATTGCCCAAAAACAAGATCACACTTTATATTTACCCTTTCAGCTGGGATTCAAAAGTTGCTGCAGAAAACCATAGAAAGCTTACATAAGAAATTGCATTGAGTACCATCTAGCTAAAACGATGCAAACAAACCCCTCCAATACACAATCAGATCCAATCAAACTAAAACCAAGGAAGATATAGCTTAGATTAGGTCCATGTGAGTTGCATTTTAAATTTTTCTTAGCTTCTAATAGTATGTTCATATGCTATAAAGGTCACTATTCTTATTGTACCCACATGTAATGGAACGTTCCCTTTTTTTCCCCTTGGAGATAAATCAATGATCATATAAAACTAAAGAGAAAGAGAAAGTATTCTATTGATATCTGTAGCCTTGCCTCAACTATATTTTTGCATTCATAATGAAATTATATAGCAAACTAATTGGAAGTAACATCCACTAATTCTCTTGAAAAAACCAATCAAGCCGCTTGAAGAAAATAATAGTAATAAAAGGAAGTGCTTCCAAATAAAAATAAGCCTACATTGCCTAAAAACAAGAGCACACTTTATAATTACCCTATGTCTTTATGTATTATTGATAAATATTTTTTCCCCTTGTATTATAGGAGGAAGGAATGTCGCATTTTGTATATGAGGTAGTTTTTTTGGATATATTTTGAAGCTTTTTTGGACAGATGTGTAGTTTTTCTAATTATACATGAACTCTTGTCTTGCTTATGGGAAGGAAAACTTAGCATCTATGTAGGCTTTCCTTTCTATAAGTTATGGACTTGTTAACTATAGATAATAGAGTAGTTCTTTACTGCTTTAGGAAAGCTATTTTTTTGGAAATACTTACAGTATTTCATAATTGTAACTAATTATATATACTGCTGGGAATATTGCCTATTGCCTTGGTAGTTTACTGCCTTACAGCCTTGTGCAGTAACTGCCTTCTCTACTGCCTCTATGGCTTACTATATATATATATATGGAATTATGAAGATGTAGTATTTTTAATAATGCTTGCTGCTGTGTGGTTTTGGAAATTTAGTTGATGTGTGGAATGGTTGGTAGATTTAATATGTGTTCAGATTGACAGATTGACTTTTATATGCCTGAGTTTTCTTGAGGCAATTTTGAGGTATTGCACAGGCCTTAAGGCTTAGGCAATTTGGAAAATATTTGTTATAATGTGTGGATGATTAACAGGTGGTAACAAAATGGTATTGCGTTTTTATTTGTTGGATTAATGCCTAGGTTTTACATGCTATTAATGTTTAATAGGTACCCAGGTTTTACTTTGTATCTTTTTGTTCCCAAATGTCAATACTCAATTATGTGGGTTATGGGAAGTATGAATTTGGACAAATTCAAGCAGAGTTGATGGCCCATTTTAAAAGAAATGAAGTAAAAAAAGGCCCAATTTGATATGACAAGATTCAAAAACTATTAATTCCTTGTAATTTAGAAAAGCTGAATAATTTCGACCAAAAAGGCCCAAAAAAATTAAATCCAAGATAATTTACAAATTTGGCCCAATAAGAGGTCCAACCCACCAAATCGTTGAATCCGACCTGTTCAAACCGATGATCTGACTCGGCGGGTTCAACCCGTATTTTGGTTGAGTGCAGGTCAATTTTTCAATGACCTGACCCAATCGGGACGAGTGCGGGTTGGGCCTAAACCCAGGCTGACTCAACCCGTGGACAACCCTAGTGGAGTGGGTGATTGGGGTAAGAGAGAGAAAAAGAGATTGGAATATTTTCTAGAAATTGTTTTACAGAGTTAGAAAGACGTAAACCAATTTATGTGTCAAAGGGGTTATTTTACCCTCAACTTTAAAATTATTTTCGTGTTAACCGTTATTTTCAACACCAAACACCTAAAAATAGAAAAAAAATACTTATATATATATATATATTCAGCTAAAAGAACAAATATTCAGCCAAAAACTGAAAAAAAAAAAGAAAAAAAAAAGTGACTTACAGTGACAGACTTCAAAGGTAGAAGTTTCTTTCCCCTTCGTTAAAAGGTTTGGCAACCTTAAAATGTGAAGTACTTTAAAACTTAAAAAAGAACCCAGTCAACCCACCTGCTATAATAAAAGATTCTAGCACGTATGCTATTATTTATTTGCGCGCAAAAAAAAAAAAAAAATTTATTTTTCCTGTTTTACCTGTCTATTTTTATAAAACATTCACACCAGTCCACCTATTATACACTATATTTTTATATATTTTTTAAATATTATTTTACACATCCATTAACCCTTTTTTTTTTTAAGTTAAAAGGACGTAAATAAGACAAATTAGGAAACCAAAAATAGTTAACCCCATTAACATCAGAGCATAACAACTCCTTAACAAAGTTTGGGACTGAATCAAAAATACAAAATTCTTCCTCCACCGTGCTACCATTCCTTGCAAGCGCATCAGCACTACGATCTGCTTCCTGAAACACATGGCTCACCCTGGCATGAGGAATTTGGCTTAGCAGCAACCTGCAATCCACCAGAAGAGTAGTATACGCTGCATTAGTGTGGGAGTTTAGAGTTAATCAAGTCCACAACAACTTTTACATCCAATTCAACTTCCAGATTTTGGATGCCGAGTTGGATAGCTAAAAACAGCCCATCCCTAAGAGCCCAACGCACTTCTAACATGCTGGTCCCAATTCCATTAACCTATTCTTCTTTTCCTTTCTTTTTCCTTGTCTCTGCCGTTTCCTCTTTCTTTTCTTCCTCTTTCTCTCACGGTCAAAACCCAGAAGCACCATCACAAGCACTCCATCAACACCACAACCTAACAAGCACCACAACGCCTCTCCAATCCAGAAGCACCGATCAAAACCCACATCACCGATCAAACACACATCAGAGAGAGCATAGCATGACTCTGTGTTCCTCTTTAAGGACGCTCACAAAGCAAACACTGAACACACTCAAACTCTTTCATTTTACATACCACACTAATCTTCTTTCTCATTCCCATGCCAATGCCATTGCCTTTGACCCCTGGACTTCAGATTCCAGCTTCGTTCACCATGCACACCACCCGCTCGACAAAAGTACTCAGAAAGACCTTTCAAACTATAATCACTTGCTTTTTGAGTATTCTCGCACTCATTGTTACCAAGAGGCTCTCAATATCTTTGTGGGTCTTCATCATTCGAGTTTACCTGTTGATGGGTTGACCATGTCGTGTGTGTTGAAGGTCTGTGGATGCTTGTTTGATCAAAACGTGGGCAGGCAGCTGCATTGTCAATGTATAAAATCTGGGTTTGTGGAGGATGTTAGTGTTGGGACTGCTCTGGTTGGTATGTACATGAAAACTGAGAATGTTGGAGATGGGAGGAGAGTTTTTGACGAGATGGGTGAGAGAAATGTGGTGTCTTGGACTTCGTTGCTCTCCGGTTATGTACGGAACGGGTTGAACGATTTGGCCTTAGAATTGTTCTTTTTAATGCAAGGCGAGGGTATTAAGCCTATCCCATTTACTTTTGCAACTGTTTGTGGAGCTTTGGCATTTGATGGTATGGTTAAGAAGGGAATTCAAGTCCACACAATGGTAATAAAGAATGGTTTTGAGTCTACCGTGTTTGTGTGCAATTCTTTAATTATTATGTATTCAAAGTCAGGGATGGTTAGAGATGCTAGAGCTGTGTTTGATAGTATGGAGAAGAGGGATGAGGTTTCGTGGAACGGTATGTTTGCAGGCTGTGTTACAAATGGACTTGACTTGGAAGCTTTTGAAATGTTTTATCAAATGCGACTTGCAGGTGTAATATTTACACAGATGATATTTGCAACCATGATTAAACTATGTGCTAACCTTAAAGAATTAGGTTTTGCTAGACAGCTTCATTGTCAGGTTTTGAAAAATGGGCATTGCTTTGATCACAATATTAGAACGGAACTTATGGTAGCTTACAGTAAGTGCAGTGTTATGGATGGTGCATTTCAACTGTTTTCTATGATGCATGGGGTTCAGAATGTTTTGTCATGGACGGCCATGATCAGTGGGTACTTACAGAATGGTGGAACAAGGCAGGCAGTGAATTTATTTTGCCAAATGAATAGGGAAGGTGTTAGACCCAACCATTTCACTTATTCTGCCATCCTTACGGCTCAAATTGCCATTTCTACTTTCCAACTACATGCACAAGTCATTAAAACTAATTATGAGAAATCATCTTCAGTAGGAACTGCACTTTTAGATGCTTATGTTAAGATGGGCTGCATTGATGAAGCTGCAAAAGTATTTGAATTGATTGATGAGAAGGACATTGTGGCATGGTCAGCAATGGTAGCTGGATATGCTCAAAGAGAAGACACAGAGGGAGCTGTTAAAATTTATCTCTGGTTGGCAAAAGAGGGTGTCAAACCAAATGAGTTTACCTTCTGTAGTATCGTTAATGCCTGTGCTGCACCTTCTGCAGCAATAGACCAGGGGAAACAATTCCATGCATGCTCAATCAAATCAGGATTAAATAATGATTTATGTGTAAGTAGTGCTCTTGTAGCCATGTATGCCAAGAAAGGAAATATTGAAAGTGCAAATACAATTTTCAAGAGGCAACGTGAGAGAGACGTAGTTTCATGGAGCTCAATGATCTCTGGATATGCAAAACACGGTCATGGGAAGAAGGCTCTTGAGATATTTGAGGAAATGAGAAGAAGAAACTTGGAAATGAATGACATAACATTCATTGGAGTGATTTCTGCATGTACTCATGCAGGTTTAGTGGATGAAGGCCAAAGATACTTCAACATGATGATCAAAGATCAGGACATTGATCCAACAATGGAGCATTATTCTTGCATGGTTGATCTATATAGCCGAGCAGGACTGCTCGAAAAGGCCTTGGATGTCATAAATGGGATGCCATTCCCTGCAGGTGCAACTGTGTGGCAAACTCTCTTGGCTGCTTGCCATGTTCACCGCAATGTAGAGTTAGGAAAACTTGCAGCAGAAAAGCTCATTTCACTTCAGCCACAAGACTCAGTTGCATATGTCATACTATCTAATATTTATGCTGCTACAGGAAATTGGCAAGAGGGAGCTAAGGTGAGGAAGTTGATGGATGAGAGAAATGTGAAAAAGGAAGCTGGGTACAGCTGGATTGAAGTTAAGAACAAGACTTAGACATTCTTGGCTGGTGATCTTTCACATCCTTCGTCAGATCTTATTTACTAAACTTGAAGAATTCAGTACTCGGCTGAAGGGTGCCGGATATCAGCCTGATACAAATTATGTGCTTCATGACGTTGAAGAGGAACACAAAGAAACCATCCTTTCTCAGCACAGTGAGAGACTGGCCATTGCTTTTGGATTAATTGCTACACCTCCAGGAACTCCTATCCAGATTGTGAAGAACCTTAGGGTCTGTGGAGACTGTCACACTGTTATTAAATTAATATCAATGTTTGAAGCTAGAGAAATTGTTGTCAGAGACTCAAACCGATTCCACCACTTTAAAGGAGGTTTATGCACATGTGGGGACTATTGGTTACAATACATTGGGGAAATGGGTTCTACCTGAAGTTTTCCTAGGGTTTCTCACATCAACAAGACAATTCTTAAGCAAAGGAGCCACATAACTTCTACACGCTCATATTGCAAAGAGTAGCACAAGAATTAATAGCCTAAACGTTAGAAATGTCAAGGCTTACGAAGCAATATAATTGATATATCCTAGAGTAGATTCTTGTAGTGATTGTGAATTTGATGCTCGTTCACATTAAAGAAGTTCATATATCAAGCTTTAAAAATGTATGAAGGATGACTACATGAGTGGATATTTTGAAACTTTTTGTGTAATTATGGCAGGAGGTTGGTATCTTCACTCTTTTTAATTATCTGAAGGTACTTTTTTCCATTCTGATGCTAAGTGCTAACACATTGGTTTGAGACATGTGGCAATTACCTTCAAGTACTTGGGAATGGTCCATTTCATACGATTCTATTTAATGGATTCTCTAAGTGTAATTTGGTCAATATGTCAACTTAAAGAATCAAATATATTTCTTTTCAAAAGTATGGAAAAGGATAATGCTAGATAATCTCTTCACATGCATACTTTTGAGATTATAGGGCGTAGGATTAATGGGAGTTATATTGATTTGAGTAACTAAATGTAGTTAACCCTGTTTCACTTCCATGGTCTTCAGTATTTATTGTAGGTGATTACCAAAAGTTACCTTACCCTTTTCTTTTCCTTTTATTTATCTAAGCTAAGCAGTCTTTTCTTTTGTTATATGGATTACTTCATGCTGAAGATGCTACCATAGCATGGTTAGAGGGAAAAAAAAAGTATCCCCTTTGGAGACTTAAGGTTAAGGCAAAGCCCAAGAATAAGAGCCCATGGTAGTTAATTAGGTTATTAGTTTTTTATTTTATGTTTTATATGGTTTTTCTAGGGTCAAGGAAATTTTAGTAATTTTTTAATTGTTGGGCATGGGCGATAGTTGTGGGCCTCGGATTTTATTTTATTAATAAGTTTTATTTAGTTTATGAGTCTTTATGCATGAGCTTTGATTCAATTCAATTTGGATTTTTTTTTTTTTTTTTTTTTTGTAGGGAATTAACATGAAAATTCTCAAACCTGTGAAAAACAAAATAGAGAAAAAACACGCCAAAGAAAAATAATCACACGTACAAGACAGTATTTATGTGGTTCGGTAATTTGTCTACGTCCACGGAGTTGCAGGGATTTCACTATTATCAGGGAAAAATACAAGTGCGGCAGTACAGTTTTTCTCTCTCTTAAAAAACTACATCAAGAAACCTTAAACCCCAAAACAACGGTTTCTGTATCCTGTGCCCAAGCCTTTGCTCCATGGACTAAGTCTTAGAAAATCACCCATTAAAAACCACGCAACATTATTTCGGGTCGGGTTGTCATTTAGATCAAACATAATTATACTCCACAAAGCCTAACAAAGCTCCCACTTGGAGACTAGTTCAATCACCAACATCAACCGCAATCCTCCAAAAACAATCCCTCATCCTTGCAACTCATTCTCTTGTCCTCAAGCTAAAAGACCAACTGAAACTGCAAACAACTTCAGCTTCTCAATAGTGACACCCTTAGTCAACATGTCTGCCGGGTTCTTAAATCCACAAATCTTCTTAAGTATTACCAGCTTATCTTCAACAAGGTAACGGATAAAGCGGAATTTTGTCTATATATGCTTTGACTTTGAATGAAAAGCCGAATTTTTAGCAAGAAAAATTGTACTCTGACTGTCATTGTGTAGAATGCCCATCTCCTGCTTCTTACCCAGTTCATCTAAGAAGCCATGTAGCCAAATTATCTCATTTCCAGTTTCAGTTACTGCAACATACTCAGCTTCTGTAGTAGACAAAGTAACAATCTTTTGTAGATTTGAAGCCCAGGATATAGCTGTACCACCCAGAGTAAAAACAAACCTAGTAGTACTCTTTCTACTATCAATATTACCAGCAAAATTAGCATCTACATAACCCTGCAATTTCAAACTTGCACCTGTGAAGCAAAGACATGTATTTGATGAAACTCTTAGATATCTTAGAATTCACTTGACTGTCTCACAATGTTGCTTTCTAGGCTTACTCATGAATTTGCTCACAACTCCCACTGCATGTGCAATGTCTGGCCTTGTACACACCATAGCATACATTAAGCTGCTAATAGTTGAGGCATAGGGCACCTTGCTTATATGGTCCCTCTCTTCTTCTGTCTCCGGTAACTGTTCTTTACTTAGTTTGAAATGACTACCTAATGGTGTGCTCACTGGTTTAGTTTCATTCATGTTGAACCTGCTGAGAATTTTCTTCACATACTTTGACTGTGAAAGCTTCAATGTACCGTTAGCTTTGTCTCTAATGATTCTCATACCAAGAATTTGCCTTACAGCTCCCAAATCCTTCATTGCAAATTGTTTTGACAATTGCTTCTTTAGATTATTAATCTCTCCAATGTTAAACCTTGTAATGAGCATATCATCCACATACAACAGTAAAATGATGTAAGAATTGCTAAAGAACTTAACATAGCAACAGTGATCAGTTTCACATCTTTTGAACCCAATTCTATGCATAAAACTGTCAAAGTTCTTGTACCACTCTCTAGGAGCTTGTTTTAGGCCATACAAACTCTTTCTCAGATTGCAGACCAGATTCTCTTGTCCCTGAACAATGAACCCTTCTGGCTGGATCATGTAAATCTCTTCCTCCAAGTCACCATGAAGGAACGCCATCTTCATATCTAACTGTTCAAGATGTAAATTTTTTGCAGCCACCTTTCCCAGTACCAGTTTAATTGTTGATATCTTCACAACCGGAGAAAATATTTCTGAGTAGTTAATGTCCTTCTTCTGCTAGAACCCTTTGAAAACTAATCTGGCCTTGTAATGCTTACTACCATCATGCTCATTCTTTATTTTGTATACCTACTTGTTGTGCAAAACCTTCTTTACTACTAGCAATTTAGTCAATTCCCATGTTTGATTCTCCAACAAGGAATCCATCTCATTCTTCATGGCTAACTCCCACTTGCTTGAATTTTCATCCTGCAAGGCTTCTTCATAACATTCTAACTCAACTACCATCAGTTAACGGGAGATAATTTAGAGCGGATGAATAACATTGTGGAGGTCTAATGGTCTTAGAAGATCTACGGACTTCAGCTACAGGTGTACTCTGATCTACTTGTGAATCTACATTCTCCTTATCTTCTTCACCCCTTTTCTAGACAGTACTTTCAGTCAATTTATCTAAGTTGACAAACTCAAATTTCTTTTGATCTATCTCTATAACATCTGACACTACAGTTAACCTGTCCTTGTACATAACCTGTTCATTAAATTTCACATTTCTACTTCTGATGATTTTTCTGTTTTGTTCATCCTAAAGCCGATAGCCAAATTTCTTATTACTATAGCCAATGAAAAAACATATTTTTAGACTTTGCATTAAGTTTACTACGAGTAACAGAATTAATATGAATATAAGAAACACAATCAAAAACATTTTAATGGGAAAACTTTACCTCTTTACCGCTTCAAACCTCTTTAGGAAGTATGAACTTTATGGGAACTAATGGTCCTCGATTTATCGGGTAAGCTGCAGTACTAACAGCATCAGCCCAGAAAGTTTTTGGTAATCTAGCATGCAACCTCGTACTCTTAGCATGCTCATTGAGAGTTCTGTTCATGTGTTCAGCCACACTGTTTTGCTGTGGTGTCCCAGGAATAATCTTCTCCATCCTGATTCCATATGCAGCACAATACTCACTGAACCCTCCATCTATGTACTCTCTTCCATTGTTTGACCTCAAACATTTTGCTTTCAGACCTGTTTCTGTCTAAACCATAGCCTTCCACTTCTTAAAAGTCTCAAAGACAACGGATTTATTTTTCAGAAAATAAACTCATACCTTTCTGCTTGAGTCATCAATGAAAGTGATGTAATACCTTGAACCTCCAAGGGATGCAACCGGAGAAGGCCTCCATAAATCAGTGTGTACTAACTCCAATTTTTTAGCCTTCGGTGTCCTGCTAGTTTTCAAGAAGCTCACATTTTTCTGCTTTCCTAAGATGCATCTTTCACACATGTCAAAATCAATTAACTTAAATTCTGGGAGTTTCCCTTTTGACAGCAGCATCTTCATCCCTTTCTCACTCATGTGACCAAGTCTGCAGTGCCATAGGCTTGTATTAGAACTTGCTTCAGCAACTATAATTGTGTCTCTTGGACTTGAGGTCATATATAGAGTACCAGTCTTCTTTCTACGGGTCAATACTCTAACTCCCTTTGTAACCTTCCAAGTATCACCAACAAATAGTATTCCATGCCCTTCATCATCAAGTTTTCCAACAAAAATAAGCTTTCTCCTTAAGTCAGGAATATGTCGAACCTTCTCCTGTAACCAAAAAGACTCATTAGATAACAATATCTGGACGTCTCCCATACTCACGACATCCAAGGCTGTATCACCAGCCAAATACACCTTACCAAAATCACTTGCAACATAATTTTGTACGATTTCTTGGTGAGGAGTGGTATGAAACGAAACTCCTGAGTTCAAAACCCAATCATCAAGTGGACTATCTACTGCAAGAAGTAATGCATCCTATACCTCTTCTGTTACAACATTAGCAAAATCATCTTCATTCTTCTTCTTAGGACTTTTGCATTGCCTCCTAAAGTGACTCGTTTTTCCACAGTTTCAGCATTGTACATGTTGGCTTGATCTAGATTTACTTCTGTTTCGATTATAATTTTTGGATTTTGATCTGCCTTGATTTGAATTTCTGTCATTACCTCTACCTCTTGTCTCAAGGTTTAGGGTAGAATCAGATCCTTAGGTTTCACCTGCATCTCTTCTGCGAATCTCCTTAGCCAGAATTAAATTTCGTATGTCATTGTACTTGAGCTTTTCCTTTCTTGTAGAATTGCTTATTGCCTTCCTCATTGCCTCCCAACTGTTTGGCAAAAAAGCCAAAACGATCAGTGCACAGATCTCATCATCAAAATCAATTTCTACAAACGACAATTAATTTGTGATAGTGTTAAATTCGTTTAGATGTTGTGCTACTGATGCATTCTCTGCCATCTTCAAATTGAACAGTTTCTTCATCAGATGCACCATGTTGTTTGCTGACGACTTTTCATACATACTAGACAAAGCCTTCATTAGATCTGTTATGGTCTTCTCCTTTACAACATTGTGTACAACAGACCTAGACAGAGTTAACTTGATGACTCCCAGTACTTGTCTATCAAGAAGAGAATAGCCCATTCCTCATCCTTTATAGTTGTAGGTTTTTCCCTTAGAAGCGGCAGATGCAACTTCTTCCCATAAAGATAATCCTCGATTTGCATCCTCCAAAATCCAAAGTCTGTGTTATCAAACTTTTCCATTCCAGACACATTTCTTGCTTCCTCTGCCATTGCTCCCACTTAAACCTAACCCTATGCTCCGATACCAGTTGTAGGGAATTAATGCGAAAATTCCCAAACCTGTGAGAAACAAAATAGAGAAAAGACACGCCAAAGAAAAATAATCACACGCACAAAACAATATTTACGTGGTTCGGCAATTTGCTTACGTCCACGGAGTTATAGAAATTTCACTATTATTAGGGAAAAATACAAGTGCGACAGTATATTTTTTCTCTCTCAAAAAACTACATCAAGAAACCCTAAAAATCATGCAACATTATTTTAGGTCAGGTCGTCATCTAGATCAAACACAATTAGGCTTCACAAATCCCAACATTTTTTACTATTCAAAGTAAAGTCCTAGTTCTATTATTAGTATATCTAAGTGTGTTATTGTACTCAAAGAAGGGGGAGTTAATCAATAAAAGATTTAGTGTTTTGAGCATTGAGACATGTTGGCCTTATTGTTCTTTTCCTCTTTCACATCTCTTTCTGTCCTTTTTGGTATGTTTTCATTATTCATATGAACTGTTCATGCTGTTGTTCTCAAATTGTATGCATAATTGATTTATGTTTCTTCTTAACTCTTTCTAACCCTAAATCAATTCTTTTTTCTTCCCCACAAACCCTAGGCATCCCTAAACCCTAACCTTTCTTTCCAAAAGTTCTAAAACTTAACCCACCACAAGCACACAAGCAAATTCTCCAATTTGTCCTACATCAAATGTATTTTGACTGCCAATGTTGCGGATTCATGGAATGTAATCTGTAACTTTTACATTGCCCTAAAAATGTTGGCAGGAATATGTTCATAAGTGCAAAGGCAATGATGCATACTATTGATGTTTCCTCAATGACAAGATGTTTCTAACATTTTTTTTTTCTTACAACCCACCAAAAGAGGGGGGAAGGGGGGGGGGGGGGTGGAGGATTTGAATCTAGGTTCATAAATGTAGTTAACCCTGAAAGACATCTTTTACCTGATGATTTGAGGAACTAAATGTAGTTAACCCTGTTTCACTTCCATGGTCTTCATTAATGTGCATCTTATTTCCTCAATGACAAGATGTTTCTAACATTTTTTATTTTTGCTTTCTCCTTCATTGGAGAACCGGGAAGTGCCACTAAGCAACAAGGCTCTTGGCAGATGTTTCTTAACAATTACTATTTCTTGTGGGCAAAGTGATGAGGTAAACTTCATATTTCATGTTATGATTTGAGGGTATCATGAATGGAAGTATGAAGCCTCAAATGGTTTTGGAAACTTTATAGTCATTCCACATAATATTCTTGACATTTAGCTACAAAGATGTGAGAGTATAAATTCTAAGTTACTTGCTCATAAACCTTGTTTTTGCGAATTTAAAACTTCCATGCCAGTTGCTTTACATTTTGCCACACACTCTCTCTCTCTCTCTTCCTGAATGAAGCCTGTCTCCATCTTAAACCCTCTTCGAAACCAAGATGTTCCCATATGAAACCATGGCTATAAGAACTGACATGTTCATTTCTCACATTACACAACAGAAATATACCTCTTCATATACTTTAAAATCTAAAAGTTGCTGAAATAAAACTTCATAGCTGAAAGAGCAAACTATTTTTGATAGAAGGATCATACCATATTTTTGGATACGTAGCAAGAGCAGTGGATGAGACAATGACTAAAATAAAATCAATATTGCAAACATATGTAGTTGATCGCTTGTTCCTACACAGAAACCACATTGAGACCAATAGGACTCCTGACCCTATGGATACCATTGCTCCATGTCAAGGACCCAAACACAAAGCTCCCATTGCTGTTCTTGAAGGGGATGAAATCAACCCTGAAAGACATCTTTTCGCCGACCTTTGTAAACTTAAGTTTAGCGGGTGTAACTTTGACTTCAACGCCAGTTGGGTAATCAATAGATGCAACATATACTGTTGGATCTTTACCATAATATGTGACTGTTCTATAAAGTGATAAACTTCTGTTCATATTGGCAACACCAATTGAAGGGTAATTAAAATTGTAGGAAGGTGTAAGAGGGTTCTTGCAGTGTACTAGTTCCCCTGTAAGGTTCTTCAATTGTGCAGGGCTTGCTCCAGTGTTGCATAGAAAATTGATGATGTCATGGGAGTTGAAATCATACACAAGTCCCGGATTTATTGCTCTAGTGGGGCTAATGTGTCCGGATCCATAGTCAAAAGGCGTGGTCGAAGTTCCATTTGGATCTCTTCCAATTGCATGTTGAGTGTTATGTAGGACCATTGCTATGGTAATCCATAGATTTTGTACAATCAGAAACATAAGTAAATCTGTAATTATCTGACATTATAGTGTAAAACAAGAAACCTGTTGTCATTATTGCTGACATTATGGCTGCTGGGCTCCAGGACGGTTGGTACGATTTTACAATTGCTACAAGTGCATAAACATGTGGGCAAGACATTGAGGTGCCAGAGATTATGTTATAATCGACAGATCGTTCAGCAGTTGCTGTAGAAGACTATGCTGCCAAAATATTCAATCTAGGTCCTGTGATATCTGGCTGCAGTAGAAATTATGCATCTTTCGGTAAGAGTTTATGGAGTTAACTTTTCTTTATCTACGTATGTTTGTCAAGATATTGCATTATTTCTATCCCTTTTTTCCCGTCATGTTGGCATAATCTTTTGTTTCTTGAAGTATTTTGAGTGAATGTGCACAAGTATATATTGAGAAGACTAAATAAACTTACCTTAATAATGTCTGGAGTTATAATATTTGGCCCCATGGAAGAAAATACAACCATCTCTGGTGCAGGTTTGATGTTCAGAACTGTTATAGTTGGGGAGATTTTACCAACTGGATTCCTGTAATGACAGAAGTAGTTGCAATCAACTTGAACTATTGAATTATTATGATTTTTTAAATAGTGAATCCATGTTTAATTAATTTTTAGTTGCATTTATTTTGGAGCTTTTCCATTCTTTCATTGACAAATGTTTTTAGCATACAAAGCTTGAAAAACGCACTTTTCCGAAATCATGTATGCTTGAAGCTCTTCTGCTTCTTCTTGACCGATTAAAGTGTCTGGGATGACAAACTGAAAGCCAACATCTTTGATAGATGGATCAATGAGTATCAATCCAACAGCACCAGCCTGTCTTAAAAAAATGCTTTTTTCTCTTCGGTTATCAGCAAAGGTTTCAATCGTGCACACCACGATTTTCCCCTTAACTAGGGTTTGGTCTAGCGTATTTTTCTTGCAAAAGCTGATACAGAAAGGAAAGGAACCAAAGCTTTTAAAACAAATAGATCAATGATGGGATGGCAATTTATAGGTGTTGGGTTGGTTGAGCATCATGAAATCAGAAAATATGTATACAAGATGATTAAACTATATGATGCTTATGACTACAAAGTTGGAAAGTCTTAGTTTAGGATAATAATTTTTTTGAAAAAAAAAATTTCCTTATTACTTGTCAAAAAATCATTTTACTATGAACATTAAGATGCTTAAGAAAAAAAAAATTTCATATAATTTAGGAAGAAAATAAAAAATATGCACGAGACTTCCATATTTATAGAATTTGAATTTGCATAAAATGTAACTGAATTGATTTTAATAGATACCACAGCTGAGTAGAAACTAAATACTAGAGAAACTGTTATTTTCCCATCAAACACAGAAGATGCCTGGCATTTTTTGCTGCAACTCCAGGAGCAGCTGCAGCACTCCCAGCTATCAAACCATAATAAGTTTCCATCATGATTGGGTTTAAAGAGAAACCCTGAGAGCACGGAATTTCCATTTTAAATAAAAATCTTTCCTATATAACTTTATATTTGATACAGAGGTGGGTGGAATATACCAAATTTACCTTTAGAACTTTCGAATTTCCAAGATAAACAATTGAATGGAATTCCCTGTCCACTGAGCTTGCAGCAACAGTAAGAATCCAAGGAGCAACATTGGTTGCAGTACCTGGGAAAGCTGAGTTTCCGGCTGAAGCAGATACTAGAATTCCTCTTTGGAATGCACGGAAAGCTCCAATCGAGATTGCATTTTCAAAATAACTAGGCTGGGGAGGATCAGGGCCAATAGAAATGGAAAGTATATCAACACCATCACTAATGGCATCATCCAGGGCAGAACGAATGTCAGCTTCACTGCACATGTCAAACCAACAAGCCTTGTAGATGGCAAGTCTGGCACTTGGTGCACCACCTCTTGCAGTACCTCTGGCCATACCAAATAGGCTGACATTAGCTACTATGGATCCAGCTATTGTTGAGGCAGTGTGAGTTCCATGCCCATCACCACCTCGATCTGACCGGAAGAAAGGGAGGTTAAAAGATTCAAGAGGCCCAGACCCTTCTTCAAACCCTTTCAAATAGAACCTCGCACCTATAATCTTCCTGAAAATTCCAACCCAAATGACAATGTAAGCCCCATGGTAAGTTTGCATTCATATAATAGCTGTATGGTTGTACCAGATATACAATGGAATTGGTTGGTTTAAATACTAAACCTTGTGGTTGTTCTAATTCAGGAAGAATTTGGTGTGTCAATCATGGAACTGGATTCTTTAGTGTTTAAAATGTTTGGTACCTGTTGCAGTTGGCCAATCTAAAATGTTCGCCGGTAACACATTCTCCCTTGAATTTCTTGGGTACAGGACCCAATCCTTTATCATTGAAGTTCTTTGATTCAGGCCAAATTCCTGAAAGATACAATGTGAATTCTATGTTTTTAATAAAATAAAAGAAGAGTTTAATGAAAAATTAAGATATGGATCTTTACCTGTATCAATTACACCAACAATGATATTTGAAGTTGATTCCATTGGCATTTGATTATATTGCTGTGCAGAATCTATTCCTAGAAATTCCCAGGAATGTGTTGTGTGGAGCTTATTCATCTTGCTCTGAAACACTGAAACGACCAAATCTTTATCTGCAGCAGAAGTAAGAGAAATTCAATTAGAGCATATCTATGCTATCACCAATGGCTTTTGATGCTTATTATTGCTGACCATGTGTTAAACTGTACTTAAACCCCCCCAAGAAAATGTTTAAATTTTGAAAGAGGGTTGAAGATGCATTTGAATTTGGAGACATTCTATTTTACCTCCATTGTGGATGTAATGATCAGTGTTGGATCATGTATTTCACATTGTTTTACCAAAACAAACAAATGAATAAATATATAAAATCAGGTACCTGCAAGTTGTTGTGCTTGCTCTGGTGTGAGCATAGCTGAGAAGCCTCTGAAGCTTTTATTGTAATGGTGAATTGCCGATTGTTGTGCTCCATCAAAACTGAAATTAATTATGTTAGTACTATGACAGTACTCGGTTATGAAAATCTGTAGTTTTCCTATGATCTTGTTATTTGATGTCTCATAATGGAATTAAATATGTAGTAGTATTAGCTCCTTATAGTCCTTACCTTCCTGTAACTGAAGCAAGTATTTCATGGTTGGCTCTAACCACAGACTCCGAATTGGGGTGAGAGTGTTCCCCCATGTAAACTATGTAATGCTGCAAATTACAAGGAAAAGGAAATATAAATAATTTTTTAAAAAAGTAAAAGTGTTAGTTAAAGAACCATATGCCTGAACAGTGCCAGCATTGCCAATGTAGAGTATTTCATTCTCACACCACTCAAATTTCTTTAAAAGGAGCATAGGGTGGTGGGGGGTGGGGGGGTGTGGAGAGAGAGAGAAGGGGCTGGAACACAGGTTTTTTTAGAACTGATAAAGGCAGCTATGCCTGTAATTTTCATAACGTCGACAAATATTAGAAACTGTTTTCTTTTTGTTTAAAAGAAAAAGGAAATCGAAAGGGAAGTCTCAATATGGACAACTACAATTAGAGGATTGAAGGATATAAAAGAGGATGTGATCCATAATTCCACATCAGCATTCTTGTGTGTTTCGTATAGTATATGACTAACACATTTGGTAATTAATTCTTCATTGTGAAAGAAAATGCACTCTTGAAGGTTAAGGCATTTTCATAATGTAAAACAAGAGCCTCCTTTCATAGTAGGAAAAAGGACTCGAACTCGTAGTACTAACTCTTACTAAACTATTACATTGTCTATCTACCTCATTCCCTACCTTTGCGTCGGTAGCGGTTGCATGCACGAAAGCAAATCTAATGAAGAACAGAATAGTGAGAACTTTAACTAGTCTCATGATTTATGTTAAAAATTGCAAGATTGCAGTAGCCAAAAAAAGGGAAATGATGATGCTTGTAATGAAGAACTGAATAGTGAGAACTTTAACTAGTCTCATGATTTATGTTAAAAATTGCTAGATTGCAGTAGCCCAAAAAAGGGAAATGATGATGCTTGTGCAAAATAATTCAACCCCTTTTTATAGCCCAAGCAATACAAGTTCAAATGCCGGCATGATGCTTCTTTGGTTTAAGTTTTCATATAAGCTGAGATACTCGGATGATACACATATGATTGTATGTGTTTAACAATTTTGAAAGCTTCCATATGAACCCTTTTGGCTTTTGGCCGGCTTATGCTGTTTTGAGAATGAAAGAGTCAAATATGACATTCAAGTTTCGACCAAGGTATATTATAATACATTAGTGAGGAGTATTATATACTTAAGAGCATCTTGTCCGGTAATTGTAAGTAAGCTATTGGATCATATCAGAAAGTATAAAGAATATGCTAACTGTAGGATTACATATTGCAATTCGAAATGCAGTTTCTGTAGAATCCATAAATTAGCATACAAGACATATCATTAATTATATAATTGTCCGTTATTAATGACGAGCTCAGTACTTTCGTTTTTTCATAACCGGCTAAAGACTGTATACTTGATCTCATCATTAATGTTTTTCAGACTCGCGAAGAACTTAAGATGTGAAATAATTGGAAGTTTGATGTCTAGAATTTTAAGCCTTAAAAAGATGGTTTGTGTATTTCATTTCGACTGACTAACTGTAATGGGAGGATGAGTGATATCGCTTGAGTTAAAAACCTGTATAAACACAAAGAAAAACTAGATTAAGGACAAGTATAGACCATTGAGGCTGTGAAAAACTGAAAATAGACTGGACAGTTCATAGATTCACAGCAAATGTAGCCCCTTGAAAAATGATGGAACATTTGGATGTAAGGCAAATGGTAGAAGAATTCATTAAATTTCAACATTTGTGGACTGGTTATATGGCACCCTCCATCCATCCTACTGAACAACATTTTCCAGTAGCCATAGCAAATGCTTTAGATGAAACCTAAAGATCAATACACTTTAAAATCAGAAAATTAGCATGCCAATACAAGAGGACCAAACATCAAAGGCAATCAGCATCACATATGTCTCATGTTCACATTTTAGGGTCATAATTCTGAAACTGTTCTTTACACAATTTGGGACAAGTAATTCCAAAAGTATCAAACCTCAGTATTTCATTCGGAATACAGAAACAGCGAAGTCAAGTCACCTTTCCCATGTGAAGAAGCTTAAAATAAAGGATACAATTCACTGGATCCAGCACTGATACATAAATAAATACAAATCATACCAATGTTCTCACAACTAGTGTGTGGATCAACGTGATATAATTTTATCAAATTATTCAACCTTCCTCTCCAAACTCCTTCGTGAATCTCTCATGGACATCAAGGTCAGATTTACTCACTGCAGGCCTCTGTCTAGCAAACACCGTCATAAAATCTTCATTTGAAATAGGGGGTGGAAGGATCTGCATGGGTGTTAATCAGAAACAACCATTTGGTTTCTTTGTAGATAAATGCAGATCTTAAGATCCAATTCCTAAGGTGCAGTATATCAGGTTTGTTTAATAAAACTCAAACACATGTCAGCTATCCAAACCGCACCTTAATTTTTCAATTCTCTCTAAAATATTTCCTAAAATAGATGTATCCTAAAAGCTTATATTAAATGGACCATTCATTTTAAGTTGAGATAAACTTTGGGTACAGTTCTCACTAAAAAATTAATTTGGTAATATACTTTGAAAATCTAATCATTGAATTACATGTTTTTTTAATGTTTGTAACATGCATATCAAATTTTGTGTCAATTAAATATTATTTACTATTCGACCTATAAACTTATTTTTTATGCATAATTTTAAACTACAAAAACTTAAAATTTAAACATTTAATTGATGATATAATTATTGATTTTTAATTTTCTGAAGATTTTGCAGGCATTAGGATTTATAAGGAGAAACTGTAATCTAACGGTGAATTTATCAAAATTTGCATCCAACAAAAAAATATTGAATAAAGTTATAACTATTGGCTACAAACAAATTTGTAGTCGAACTTTGTCCTATCTATTGCACTGATTTACTCAATTAATTTTAGTGTTACGCGCAGCCCAAAAAAACATCTAAAACGATGAATCGAAATTGAAGAGGAATCAATTTTTGAAGCTCCTTATTAGTCCTGGATATGGTTTCTTTGGGTCATAAACTAATGTCAGTAAAATAGAATGAGTGTAAAAATTATTAGGCCTGGATATGTTGGAACTCTACCATGTGTGTTTACAAATTAGTTTTAGGTGATAAAGCAGTGTCAATTATGAGATTACACTTGTTTATTATATCTTCCTATTTCTCATGTTTAGCATTTTCTTGACAATCAACATGAATTTTTTTTTTTAAATTTGTTTTAGGTTTGACAATCAACTTGAGTTGTATGAACGTGGATTGTGATAAACTTTTATGGGGAGGGTGTTTAATAGGCGTTGAATTATTAGTGAAGTTTGTATATGCCAATTTGTATACGTGCTGTGCAAGTTAGATATTTCAGTTACTCAACCTAGACTATAATAATAATAATAATAATAATAATAACTAGTCGCTAACATGTGCGATGCACAGGATTGTTTTAAATCAAATGTTAAGATGTTCAAGTTTAAACATTTCTCTAATTTCAATTATTGAAAGCTAAATTGGCTTTAATATAAGATGAAACATATAATTATGATAAAACTATCAAAATATTACACATAAAATCATTAAAAATGAGATAAATACAAATATTATGAAGTAATATATTACAATAATCATAATGTGCTCTTACATTTGGTTTAATAAGTATTATAAAAGAACCGGTAAATAGTATAAATATACAATTGTGCTTACATCTTCAAGCTTTATCCAATGCTTTTCAAGAATCTATTTCTCCCCTTTCTTAGGCTCTTCTCTTTTCTCAACTTCTTCAAGCTACTTAATGTTTCGCCAAATTAGTATCAAGTATAACACCAAATTATACCAATTCATCAAAGATTTACAATATAAAACCAAACACTCTTAATGTCAATAAATTTCATAATAACCCCACCCCAACTATTGAATTATTAAAAAAGTTTAATATGTCTATAATCTTCATGAAAATAAGAGACCACCTCTAGTACTTGGTGAAAATGTGAATTTGGTGCGCCAATAAAAAAATTGACACTTAAGATTGTTGTGTATTTGGGTGTGAGTGTATGTGCCTCGCTAAAGTTTCCCGCTACTAAAAACCTCAAACTTTTTAACACTTTGAAATCACTATTCCCAAATAAGTCATTTTAATTTTTATTATTAAGTAAATTAACAAAAAAAAAAAGTGTTATTGTTTTTGTTTTCTTAACTCCAAAAACCAATGTAAGACGCACAATCGGTTTTGGCCTTTCCAGCCCCCCTCATGTACCCTTTAGCATGTATGATTTGCCGTATTCAGTCACCAGTGCCTCCCATGAGAACCGCCACCACTACCACCTTTGTTCTTTCCAAATAAGGCATTCTTGGGTTTTGGGATCTCATGGATGTCGATCACCTAAATCGTTCTTTGCCTTTTGGCTTCACCAAAGTAAAACACACAAACACAAACAGCTTCAGCATAAGCCCAAATTGATGAATCCAATAAAATTACAGTAGAGCAGAAAAGAAAATAAGTGAACCATTTTCAGCTTCTTTGTAATTCTTTTGAAGCCTTTTTCTTGCTAAAGCTAGTTTTTCAGAGTCAACATCCTTTTGTTGTTGTTCTCTCTGTCTCTACAAAATCCCAATGAAGTGATTCAAATTCAATTAAATAACATTTACAATCCGTTTGGTTGGCAAGAAATTAAAAATATCTCAAACTTCATACTATTAGGGAGCATTATGGGAAAACTTACACCTCCCATTCAATTGAGCTAATCTAAACTATTTGATGCAATTGAGTTTAGTTTCTCATATTTTGGAATCAATTCCTTCAAAAACTAATTTTCTTACTCCAAATGATAATCAACAAAACATTGGAGCTAGAGACCCTTAATTTGGTATTCATACATTTTGATGTGCCAAGGCAGATACAGGCGCTGCTCTAGGAGGAGGAGCTTCTTTCTAAGGAATAACTTTCGGCTTTGGCTCAGATTTTGAATTATTCTTATCTTACCCAGAACTCCCATATGTACAAGCAAGTTGGATCATTCAAACTCCAAACAAAAACACACTCACACAAAGCTCAAAAGTTGAACTTGGAATTTGATTCTACTACTCACTGTGTGGATTTGGAGAGTAAGCAAAATCAGGAACCTACAAAAGAATAGAATATTAGAAACCTCTAAAACAAAACCCATTTTCCAGGAGTTTTTTTCTCCTAGACAAAGCAAATTAGTTGGCTCAAAAATCACAAAAATAAAGAACAAAACTTAAATACAGTTCCTTAGATGCTATACATTACATTCCCTAATTAATTGTCCTTCAAAATATAACAATGTTTGAACTGCAATGACAAATGCAGTAAGTGTTTGAATTTAACTGGAAAACTGTACAACACCTAAACAAACTGTTCCTACAAAAAATAAAAGATTTCTTCAACCTGGTGATAACCATTTTGAGTAACTTTCTACTGAGGTGAGTCTCCATCAGCTGCCAACAACAACAATTACCAATTTGAACTTACTTTCTATAATGACCATTAAAGCAGAGGATGTGTGTTCCCCAGGTTGATTCAACTTCACCCATTCATCCACAATATCCTTCCACTTCCTAATAACACAAACAAAAATAAAAGAATTTAGCAAAAACCCCTTTATTCTTCACATCTAGTTATCCAATGACTTAAAAAGCATACCAGTACGAACACCCCAAAAAAAAAAAAAAATTCAATAATTATCAAAACAATTAAACAACCAAAAAAGAAAACAATTTCTTTCAAACTGAATAAACAGCCCCTTTGGAAATGCAGTAAATGAAGAAGAAGTAACAGAAAAGCCTTGGTTGCATTCTCAGAAAAGACACGGTTAGGAGACACGGTTTTGATTGAATTTGCTAAAATATGAAAGAGAGAGCAAGGCAACCAATAATTGAAAAGAGCAAACTCCACTACCGGCTCTAAACCCATCAATCTATGCTAATCATTCAAAAGAAACACTCCCAAACGTAACCCTAAATCATACTTAACAGCCAAAAATAATATAACAAAATAAAAAACTTGCTGATAATGTTTTCGAAGAAGTTCTAGTCTGATTATAAAGTCCCTCAAATTTTTCTCTCCCTCTCTGACTGTCTCTGCCCCTTATTAAGGCTCTCAATGAACAATAATAATGTAAGGCTCTTTTTGTTTTTTTTTTAAAAACCACAAATTTACTCCAAATAAAGAGAATAGGTAAGGGGGAAAACCTAAAATTAAAATAAAAACATCACTAACCATTCTTTAAAATGCCAAGAGACCCATGTAGAATTTGATCTTCTATAGGGTTTCCCTAGATTCAATGAAGCCAACATCGTTTAAATCCGTAGTTGATAGCAAACCCTGATCTTAGACAATTTATAAACAAATTAGAATCTTTACTTTGATGAAATTTGGAACTTTAAATTCAAATCGTTACTTATCTGACATGGAAAGTTGCAAGACTTGGAGAGAGATAGTGGTTGTGTGAGGATTTGAATAGGATTGGAGAGACGATGGTTGTGTGAGATTTTGCATCATTCAATAAACTGCCTTTCCGTGGTGGCGGCAATTCGTGGTGGCGGCAATCTGTGGCGGCGACAACGACGGTGGGAGAATCTGAGTTTTGGGTTTTGATTTTGGAGGAAGGAAATGGTGAGTTTTAGAAGAAAGTATACCATGTTTCAGTAATACCAACTCAACATCTGTTTTGTATTTCTTACCCAATAAATGAGTGACACTTGTTCCAAGAGAACCACATCAGCCTGTTGCACTAGACCAAAGCAAAAGACAATTTTATCCTAAAAAATTTCAAACCGGCTCCACTTTCTTCCACACTTTACCAAACCTGAAATTGCAAAACCCATATGTTTTTCTCTTTGTCTCAAATGCTCCCTCTCCTTTCTCACTCTCTCACCCCGGACCTCGTTGCCAAATACAACCATTGCCGTGCATTGCTGGTCCAGCGAAATTGGAATTTGTATCCTCTGAAAACCTCGAAAATCATCTTTATTCTATTTCTAGCGTCATTGTCAGAACTCGCACCACTTTATCAGTCACCGATTCCAACACCTAACGATGTAAAGGGGTATTTTTTCCTTTTTATCTGCTTCTTTTCAATACCTTTTCACATCTTCTTTTTCATTTTCTTTTTATTTACTTGCAAACTACTGCTGGGAGGCATATTTGAGTGTGGAAAGGAGACACATTTTTTATTTTCTTTTTATTTCTTTGCAACTATGGATGGGAGACACATCATTCGCAATCAGCATGCATATTCATGAGGACCATCATTGGCAATCAGCATCACATACACACCTCATGTTCACATTCTAGGATCATAATTCTGTAACTGTTGTTTACGCAATTTAGAACAAGTATTTTTTTTTAATTATTATTTTATTGATTAAACACAATTTGGGAGGCATTTTTTGCCAAACAGCATGAATTTTGGAAATATTTAGGGAAAAAAATTAGGTCAAATTATTTAGTAATGTAGTGACAAGTGAAACTCGAGTTTACCAAACTCAAGTTCCAAGCACATTATGACAATTTGATCAAATATAATGCTTGGAATTCGAGTTTGATAAACTTGAGTTTCACTTGGAACTCGAGTTTGACAAACTTGAATTTCAAAAATGTGCTACATTACTGAATAAGTTTGGTCAGGTATTATTTAACAATTTTTTCCTAAAATTATACTATATAGGAAATTTTTCCCAATTTGGGCCAAGTGATTTCTGAAGTATCAAACCTCAGTATTTCCATCTGAATACAGAAACAGGGAAGTCAAGTCACCTTCCCCATGTGAAGAAGCTTAATATAAAGGATACAATTCACTGGATCCAGCACTGATACATAAATAGATACAAATCATACCAATGTTCTCACAATTAGTGTGTGGATCAAGATCAACGTGATAACATTTTATCAAATTATTCAACCTTCCTCTCCAAACTCTTTCGTGAATCTCTCACGGACATCAAGGTCAGATTTACTCACTGTAGGCCTCTGTCTTGCAAGCACCTTGTCAAAATCTGATTTTGAAATAAGGGGATGGAAGGATCTGCATGGGTGTTAATCAGAAACAACCATTTAATTATTTTGTAAATAAATGCATGTCTTGAGGAATAAAACTTAGATATAGTTTTTTATTAGCAGTATATCAGGTTCCCAATAAAATCCAAACACATGCTGCATTGACCAATTCAGTACAAACAGTACTATATTTCTCAAGGAGAATTGAACTCATTCCAATTATCTGCCTTAATTTAATCGGATGTAAGGAACTGCACCTAAGTTTGTTGTAACTTATTTTAGAGGCCATTCACAACATTTGGTAACCCATGAGGCCAAAGTGAATAGAAATGAAATTCATTGAGCCCATATCATGTTTTTGAAACAAAAATGAATTGAATTGGATTCAAATTATTCAATACATGTTTTTGGAATCCCAACTTCTGACATGAATTCATGTAAGAGAGATGCTACGTCTACAACAATTTTACAACATTTTTACAACAAATCACAGGTGGTTAGTTGTTATTGGTTCAAATTTGAAATTAACACTAAGATTACTTTTTTGCCCCAACAATAACAACCAATAACAACCTGCCACTTAGGAAATGTTGTAGAAATGTTGTAGAAATGTTGTAGACATAGCATTTCTCTTCATGTAAACTGGCCAACAAAGGACCAAATCGCCTCAAGTTTTCTCATCTTTTCAGTTGGTTTCTATTAACCGTTTTTAAAAAATAATTAAAAAAATAATAATATCCCCATTGAATTCACAAACAACAAATGAATTCCAAATCAACTTACTCCAAACAAATAATTGAATTGCAAAAACAATTTAATTTGTTTCATTAACGAATTGAATAATAAATCTGGATTCTAATTCATTTCATCGCAAAGACTTTCATCCAAATAGAGTGATTTTGGGTTTTGACAAAGGATCTAAAGATGAATTCACCATGAGACAGTGTCCACATGATACAGAGAAGGTCAGAAAATTAAAAGTGAACAAAGAAAAAGGTAATAACAAGTAGTCATATCTATCTGCCAATACCTTTGAAGCAAGTAGTCATTTCCAATTGACCTCCCTCACATTATTTATAAAATAAAGGACAACCTGGTCTAAAAATTAAAAAATAAAATATAAGCATCTCACATATGCAGCACACTTACACAAACAGAAATATCTGAACCAGAAAAGCTCTCCGTTTTGCAAGCTAAGCTTTCAAATTCACTTTCACTTAAATTGTGAGGAGTATCACCTAAATGCACATGTAAAGGTTAACAACACAACAACAACCAAGCCTTAGTCCCAACTTTTTTAGTCAGCTATTGATCCTCAACATGAAAAATTTTGCTCATATAACCAGATGCCCTTCTCTTCTCTTATTTTACTGAAGAAAAAAAAAATTCAATTATAGTTTCCATTACTTTGAACATGTGCTGACAGGCATTCGCTTCTGGTAAAGGAATGTATATACGCTTGTCAAAACGCCGCCGGATGGCCTGCAACTAATAATGCTTAGATACAAGCTACATAATGGTTCTGCTGATTCAAGAAAAAATTACAAAAACAAACTTCTCGCGTTCCCCTTTACCTGGTCTAGAGCATAAGGGATATTCATAGCTGCAAGAACAAGAACTTTCTGATCATTGTGCCCTACACCCTAGAGTATAAGAAAGAAAATGTCCACTCAAATTATGAATAATTATATTGAAAAAATTTAGAACTTGGCTTGAAAAGCTGTTATTGTGACAGCTCAGCAAATATCATGCCTTCAGGATATTAACCTAGTCCCCAATTTTCATAAATAGCAACAAAAGCTCAATGTAGGCAACTTAACAAACATTGTGAGTACCAAAATGAGACCTAACTTCCAAGTGATAAACAGGACGATGAGGTGAAATTGTAAAAACCTATAAGCCCAGATCAAGAATATCATATAAAATTTTATGTAAAACCTTTATTAATCTATGAGCTACAATGCTGTAATTGTGTTATGCTAAAATCCGATAATGCAATTGTTATTAATCTATGAGCTACAACACTGTAATTGTTAAGAGTGTTACTTATCATCTTTATAACACTAAACTATGCTAGAAATAAATTGATGATTAAAAAAGTTAATAATAAAAATTTACATTATGATATGTGGTTGACCATTTTATCTATCTTGCCTCAAAGAGACTCTATAACTATTATGTTAATTCCCTTTCACACATCCACTACTAACTGGAAACTTTTTTTTCTTCTTTTGGGCAAGTAAACAATTAACAGAAAAGTAATCAAAGATATAAGTAGGTAACATAAACTAAAAAGAAAATTTAGGCTTCAAAAATATAAAGTTCTTGCCATACAAACAAATACCTGCATCTGCACAAGCAGTTCAATCTTTACCTGTATCAATTACACCAGACAATGATATTTGAAGTTGATTCCATTGGCATTTGATTATATTGTTGTTCAGAATCTATTCCTAGAAATTCCCAGGAATGTGATGTGTTGTGTAGAGCTTATTCATCTTGCTCTGAAACACGGAAACAATCAAATCTTTATCTGCAGCAGAAGTAAAAGGAATTCAATTAGAGCATACCTCTGCTATCACCAATGGATTTTGATGTTTATTATTGTTGGCCATGTGTTAAACTTTACTTAAACCCCCCAAAAATCATGTTCAAATTTGGAATGAGATTGAGCTGAAGATGCATTTGAATTTTGGAGGCATTCTATTTTACCTCCATTGTGGATGTAATGATCAGTGTTGGATCATGTATTTCATTTTGTTTTACAAAAAACAAACAAATAAATAAATACATTAAATCAGGTACCTGCAAGTTGTTGTACTTCCTCTGATGTGAGCATAGCTTGCCCATTGTTGTGCTCCATCAAAACTGAAATTATAATGTTAGTACTATAACAAACTCGGTATGAAAATCTGTAGTATTCCTATGAACTTGTTATTTGATGTCTCATAACGGAAATAAATATGTAGCAAAATTATCTCCTTATAGTTGTTTTAAGTTAGTGCCTTGCCTTCCTGTAACTGAAGCAAGTATTTCATGGTTGGCTTTAACCACAGATTCCGAATTGGGGTAGTGTTCCCCCATGTAAACTATGTAATGCCGCAAATTACAAGGAAAAGGAAATAAAAATATTTATTAAAATAAGAAGAAGAAGAAAAGGAAACCTGTGTTAGTTAAAGAATCAGGCCAAAATGGCCAAATACCATCTTGTGCTGAAAAATTTAGCAGTCTACCATTGTTTGTGAAATATTTAACAATCTACAATCTTTTTAAAACTCGAGTTTGTGACACACGAGTTTGACATGTAACTCAAGTTTCAAAAACTCGAGTTCCATAAAAAAAACTGTCATGGTGGCACCCGCTGATCTGGATTATTTTAATTAAAAATGACCTAGATTATTTTAATTAAAAAGGCCACGTGTTGTAATATGTTACTCAAGTATATAAAACTCGAGTACCATAAAACTACACTGAACAAAACTTTTACAACACCTTACTTCCAGACACCTACACTATGACTGGCTTGTGCTTTTTACACACTTCACTTCACCTGTCCTTCACAAGTCAGGCGGCATGGGCATCATCCTTGCTTTCTTTACAACACTTCACCTGCCCTTCACTACACTTGCACACACCTGACTTGTGCTTTCTTTAGTCTAATTCTTTTCTTCACTTCAGCATGTCCCACATGCATAAGGCCACATCAATTTTTAAAGAAACTCGAGCTTCAAGAGCTCAAGTTTCATATTACAGGAAACTCGAATTTTTAAAACTCGAGTTCCACATAGACTCTTGAATTATAAAATGCCAAATCAGTTTTTGCAACCGTGTCACATTTTTTTGGAACTAGATTTTCTTAAACTCGAGTTCTATGTAAAACTTGAGTTTCAAAACAGTGGTATATTGCTCTAAATATTTCACAAACAATGGTAAATTGCTAAATATTTCAGCTAAAGTTGGCATTTGGCCATTTTGACCATATGCGTGAGCAGTGACACCAATGTAGAGTATTTCATTCTCATACCACTCAAATTTGTTAAAGAGCATTATTAGATTTCATGGTTATTCCAGCATGGGGGGGTGGGGCGCGCTTTTTTGTTTAAGTTTAGGGATCGAAAGAAGGGGGTGGAGCACATTTTTTAGAGCTGATGAAGGTAGCTATGCCTGTAATATTCATAATCTTGACAAATTAAAGAAGATGTGATCCACAATTCCACATCAGCATTCTTGTGTTTCGTATAGTATATAACTAACACATTTGGTAATTAATTCTTCACTGTGAATGAAAATGCACTCCTGATGGTTAAGGCATTTTCATAAGAGAAATGTTGTACACAACTTTTTTTACAACAAATCCAAAGTGATAGATTGTTATTGATTGTTACGGATGGACAAAAGTAATTGAAGTTGTGGATTCAAATTAGAATCAATAATAATTTACCCTCAATGATTTGTTGTAAAAATGTTGTGAACGTAACATTTTTTTTTTTTTTCAAAATGTAAAACAAGAGCATTTTTCTAGGAAAAAAAAAGGGCTCCAACTCTTAGTACTAACTCTTACTAGACTATTACATTGTCTATCTCCCTCGTCCCCTACCTCTGCGTTGGTAGCGGTTGCATGCACGAAAGCAAATCTAATGAAGAACAGAAGAGTGAGAACTTTAACTAGTCTCATGATTTATGTTAAAAAATGCAAGATTGCAGTAGCTGAAAAAAGGGAAACGTTGATGCTTGTGCAAAATAATTCAACCCCCTTTTTATTACCCAAGCAATACAAGTTCAAATGCCGGCATAATGCTTCTTTGGTTTGAGTTTTCCTATAAGCTGAGATACTAGGATGATACACATGATTGTATGCGTTTAACAATTTTGAAAGCTTCCATATGAACTCTTTTGGCTTTTGGCCGGCTTACGCTGTTTTGAGAACGAAAGAGTCAAATATTACATTCAAGTTTCATCCTTAAGATAAATTGGAATACGTTAGTGAGGAGTATTATATACTAAAGGAAGAGCATCTTGTCCGGTAATTGTAAGGGTGAGTTTGGTATCAGCTTATAAGGTGAGCTTTTAACTTTTAGCTTTTGTGTACAGCTTTTTAAAACTTCATTTTTTTTCCCACATTTTTTCACTTATTCAATTTTTTTAAGGTACAAATATACTTTAACACACTTTCAGCAAAAAGCTAAATAAGTTGTTAACTATAGAACTACTTGTTGCAATTTGGAATGCAGTTTATGTAGAATCCATTAATTAGCATACAAGACATATCATTATATTCATATATTAATGACGAGCTCTGTACTTTCATTTGTTCATAACTGGCTAAAGATTGTATACTTGATCTCATTATTAATGTTTTTCAGACTCGCGAAGAACCTATGATGTGAAATATTTGAAAGTTTGCTGTCTAGAATTTTAAGCCTTAAAAAGAAAGTTTTGTGTATTTCATTATGACTGACTAACTGTAATGGGTGTAAGAATGATATCGCCAGAATTAAAAAACCTGTATAAACACAAAGAAAGACTAGATTAAAGACAATCATAGATCATTGAGGCTGTGAAAAACTGAAAATAAAGTGGACAGTTCATAGATTCACAGCAAATGTAGCCCCTTGAAAAATGATGGAACATTAGGATGCAAGGAAAATGGCTGAAGAATTCATTAAATTTCGACATTTGCAGACAGGTTATATGGCACCCTCCATCCATCCTACTGAACAACATTTTCCAGCAGCCATAGCAAAATCCTTTAGATCAAACCTAAAGATCAATAAACTTTTAAATCGGAAAATTAGTATGCAAATACAAGAGGGCCAACCATCAAAGGCAATCAGCATCACATATGCCTCATGTCCACATTCTACGGTCATAATTCTGAAACTGTACTTTACACAATTTGGGACAAGTAATTTCAAAAGTATCAAACCTCAGTATTTCCACCTGAATACAGAAACGGGGAAGTCAAGTCACCTTCCCCATGTGAAGAAGCTTAATATAAGGGATATAATTCACTGGATCCAGCACTGATACATAAATACAAATCATACCAATGTTCTCACAACTAGTGTGCGGATCAACGTGATAACATTTTATCAAATTATTCAACCTTCCTCTCCAAATTCCTTTGTGAATCTCTCATGGACTTCAAGGTCAGATTTACTCACTGTAGGCCTCTGTCTTGCAAGCACCTTGTCAAAATCTGCTTTTGAAATAGGGGGCGGAAGGATCTGCATGGGTGTCAATCAGAAACAACAATTTAGTTACTTTGTAGATAAATGAATATCCTAAGGGGTAAAAACTTAGATATAGATAAGTTCTTTAAGTACAGTATATCAAGTTCAACAATAAAATTCAAACTCATGTATGCAACTTTGCATTAAACAATGCAGTACAAACAGTATTATGTCTCTCAGGGAGAATTGAAATCATTCCAGTTATGCACTTGAATTCATTTGGAGAACCTAATGTATTACGTCTAAGAAACTGTATCTAATTCGTAACCTATTTTAGAGGTCATTAACAACATTAGTAACCCATGAGGCCAAAGTGAATAGAAATGATATTCATTGAGCCCATATTTTAATATCCCCATTTAATTCACAAACAACAAATGAATTTGAAATCAACTTTACTCTAAACATAAAACTGAATTGCAAAAACAATCTAATTTGTTTCATTAATGAATTAAATAGTTAATCTGAACTCTAATTCATTTCATCACAACGAATTTCATCCAAACAAAGTAACTTTGGGTTTGACAAATGATCTAAAGATGAATTCACCATGAGACCATTACGTGTCCAAATCATATATAGAAGGCCAAAAAATTAAAAGTGAACAGAGAAAAAGGTAATAACAAGTATTCATATCTAACTATCTGCAAATACCTTTGCAGCAAGCCCTTGTGCTGCCAGCTCCTGCATGGTAATTTGGACACAGCCTGGCTGTTTTGGTCCACATGGAACCCACATATCATTAGAATTCTTATAAAAGAACATTGCATCTTGTGTTTTACGAACAGGTTCAAAGAGGACATCCTTAACCTGCCAAAGTCAAGAAAAAATATAAACGGCACTGCAGTTAGCCATTTCCAATCGCCCTCCCTCACATTATTTATAAAATTAAGGAAAACTTGGTCTAAAAGTTAAAGAATAAAATATCAAGCATCTCACGTATGCCGCACACTTACACAAACAGCAATATCTGAACCTGAAAAGCCCTCTGTCTTGCGACCTAAGCTCTCAAAATCGCTTTCAGTTAAATTGTGAGGAGTATCGCCTAAATGCACCTGTAAAGTTTAACAACACAACAACAACCAAGGCTTAGTCCCAAATGTTTTAGTCAGCTATTGATCCTCAACATGAAAAATTTTGCTAATATAAAAAGATGCCCTTTTATTCTCTTATTTTACTGAAGGGAAAAAAAAAATTCAATTCTGGTTTCCATTACTTTGAACATGTGCTGACGGGCCTTTGCTTCTGGTAGAGGAATGTATATACGCTTATCAAAACGCCGCCGGATGGCCTGCAATTAGTAATGCTTAGATACAAGCTTCATAATGGTTCTGCTGATTCAAGAAAAAATATTACAAAAACAAACTTTTCATGTTCCCCTTTACCTGGTCCAGAGCATAAGGAGTATTCGTAGCTGCAAGAACAAGAACTTTCTGATCATTGTGCCCTACCCCCTAGAGTGTAAGAAAGAAAATGTCAAGTCAAGATATGATTACTTATATTGAAAAAAATTTAGAACATGTCTTGAAAAGCTGTTATTGTGACAGCTCAACAAATATCATGCCTTCAGGATATTAACCTAGTCCCCAGTTTTCATAAATAGCAACAAAAGCTCAATGTAGGCATCTTAACAGACATTATGAGTCCCAAAATCAATATATGAGCTACAACACTGTAATTGTTACAGTGTTACTCATCATCTTTACAACACTAAACTATGCTAGAAATAAATTGATGGTGAAAAAAGTTAATGATAAAAATTTACATTATGATAAGTGGTTGACCATTTTATCTATCTTGCCTCAAATGGACTCTATAACTGTTACATTAAATCCCTTTCACACATCCACGATTAACTGGAAACCTTTTTTTTTTCTTTTGAGCTAGTAACCAATTAACTGAATAGTAATCCAAGATAAAAGTAGGTAACATAAATTAAAAAAGAAAATTTAGGCAGCAAAATTTAAAGTTCTTGCCATACAAATAAATACCTGCATCTGCACAAGCAGTTCAGTCTTGATACGTCTAGAAGCTTCACTTTCATTGCCTTCTCCACGTGTGCCGCATAAAGAATCAATTTCATCAATGAAGATAATAGAAGGCTCACTTTCACGAGCCATTTGGAAAAGGTTTGAAACTAGCTTTTCACTTTCACCCATCCACTTAGAAACCAGGTCCGATGAAGAGACACTATTGGGTTAAAAAAAAAAAAAAACAATTGGTAACACATCCCAACTTCTTAGTCTAATACATTTTATAAAAAACAAAAACAAAACAAACGAAAATCACTAGACACATGCAAAGGGAAGAGGCATCTGCGCAATGCACACATACATATATATCAGTAATAATTGACATAACATGCTCATCACTAGACAGGAAAATTCAATGTTACCATTTTCAGAAAAGAACTGCACTTGTAAAAGGAACTCATATAACAGATCTAACAAGGGCAGGCTTTACAATTATAGAAAAGAAAGGTCCCAAAAAACTGGAATTCGTAAATTGGGATTGTAAAACCAGCCATGCATTAAAATCAATTCAAACGATTCCCTAAGGAATTATAATTATTTGGCAGGAAGTATCCTCAAAACAATGTAAGACTCCAGGCTGCTATTCTTGGTCAAACTGTGAGATCACAGCACCTGCAATGGGGTTCAAATCTAAAACAGATCTCTAGTCACAAGCCACACAGGAAAACCCAAAACCTTTACCAAGTCACACAATCATAATTTTTAGGCTTGGCCATCACTGATTGAAAGGCCATAATCTTGAGTGGATACATTTTTTGATAAGTAAAGAAACTTTTTTTTTTTTTTGGGGGGGGGGGGGGGGGGGGGGGGGATGGGAGGAGCAAAGGAAAGACAGATTTTTTTGCACACAAGTAGTGTACTCAGGCACCTACAAGAGCATCACTTAAATGTACAAACATCTAAAACTCAATAAAATTAGAAACAAGAGTGGCTGCTCCAAATGGCCAACAAAACATGCAAAGTGTGAAGCAACATAAACTTTCAGTCCAAAAGAGAATCCTCAATCCCCTCAAAATGCAACCATTACATTCTCTTTGAACAGTCCACGTGATGCACAGAGAAGCTACAGTCCAGATAGCAGCACTCTGTGGCTAATATAATGCCCCTTCCAGCAAAACAGCATGTCCAATGAAGACAAAAACATCAAGGACCAAAGCTGGGAAGTAAACTCACAATGAAGATGCAAGTGATCAACAGACTCGCTGCTTTTCTTAGACAAACAGCACCACTCAATAGCGCAAATCTTTCTCCTGCAGAGATTATCCGTTGTCAGAATCCTACCTCTAGCTGCTGTCCATGTAAAGAAAGCAACTTTAGGAGGAACCTTTGCTCTCAAAACTCTCTTCCATGGGAAAGGATGCGGGCTGCCTTGAGAAGAACCTTATAATGAGATGCCTAAAAATCATTCTTCCTTGAAAAGGCCTACGGGATGTCACATTCCAAAGCAAAGAGCCATTACTCCCCTGCATAAGATACCCTAGCAAAGCTTCTTTGTGTCGAGTGATGAGAAAAAGAGTAGGGAAAGCATCACAAAGAGGTACATCCCCGCACCAAGGGTCATGTCAAAAACAAAAACACTGTCTATCTCCAACTTAAAACTTAATACAAGAAGAAAGTACGACCATCCGTACAAATATGTCTCCAAAGGCTCACACCAAAAGGCTCCTTAACAGTCCCAGACACCCATTTACCTCTCCAAACCATACTAAGTATGCATTGAAGGCTTATACATATAAAGGTAATTAGCCGAAGGAAATTGTACAGAATGGGACAAGAAATTCAGGGGAACTCCAACCTATGTCACAGATTACTTGAGAGACCTTGACTTTGACAGAATCAAGAAGCTTGTATACTCAAGGCATTCAAGAACAAGGTAAAGATACTTAAAGCGCTTTTTAAGATCTGTATGGAAAACATCAAGGATCTGTAGATGAATATATTGTCATGCACCCCAGCCTTAAATTTTCACATTTTTGTAAAAAAAAGAAAAAAAAATCATGTATTCTAGTGAAGTAATGGTCTCAACATGCAAGGCCGCAAGGGAGCTATTAACAGGGTCACCAACTCATTACATCAAATAGAAAGTAACAGAACTGTAACAGAGTCAATCAAAAATAGGTGGTAACTGCAATATATGACTGCCAGCAGCACCAGTGGTTGCTCACTAGCACAGAAAAAGATATATAAGAAAAAAAAAAAATGTGAAAATTCATGATAAGTGGAAATTCCCAATACACAAATAAATGGTTGAATGTGTGACAATGGAAATTATACCTGAAAAAGGTAGAATCGGCTTCGGTTGCAACAGCCTTGGCCAAGTAAGACTTTCCAGTTCCAGGTGGCCCATACAATAAAAAGGCTCTCCATGGTCGTCTCTTGCCTAAAAGAGAAGTAGGGAAAACATTAAAGACTAAAAAGAGTAGTGATCCAAATCACTTCACTTTATTTTACCATCAATAGAAATCCTATAACAAGACTGGAAGTTCTAATCATGACAGTGTTTTTTCTCACTCAAACTAAAATGCTTAAGTCACAATCACATCTATTAATCCAACAGTGGTGATAATGATGGTTGTATCATCATTGTGGTAAAATGGGTTCTAGTGATTGCAATGGTAATTATATTATGGGAAAAGTTAACGGATGCCCTCATGGCATTGGTTTAGAAGATATTTTTAGAAAATTTTTATGGGAAAGGAAAAAAGCAACCGACTTTTTTGACAGCTTTTTATATTTTCCATGACAGAGGTATAAAAACTTTCCTAAAATGGTCCATTAACAAATGCCCTAAGGGCACCAGTTAACAAGACCCTTATATTATATATTATGATCGATAAGTTACGCACGCACCCAATGGGTCTTGAACCCAAAATTTCGCCCTCCACATCAGGTGCAAGTTGAGCAATAGTTCATTCGCCGCAATGGTAGTTATATAACAAATGCAAATTACTGCTTCTAGCAAACGAAAAACTAATTAAGCATATTGAAACAGCTTCACATTCCACAACCAAATTTCCAATTTTGATATGAATGAAGACATGCTTAATGTGCCCTCCTATCTAAAATCTCACATCTATGAAATCAACACTGAATTGAATACACAACGTTCAAAGAAAGCAATGCATCCAATCCAATCAAAACAAGTAACAAAAAAAAAAAAAAAAAAAAAAAAAAAAAAAAAAAAAAAAAAACCTAACCAGTGAAGAATTGGGGAAACTTGACAGGCAAAATGACAGCCTCCTGGAGAGCTTGCTTCGCGCTCTCGAGTCCCGCGACGTCGGTCCATTTCACGTTAGGCTTCTCCCTCACGATAGCCGAATTCAACCCAGATCTCAGCTTGGATTGCTCGGGGTCCTCTCCGTCTCCGCCGCCTTCGCCGCCGTCCTTGGGCTTGGTCTTGGGCCTGGTAGCGACCGCGGCGTCCCCGTTAGACGCCGGTCCGGGGCCGCCGTCATCGAGAACGGCGCGGATCTCCTCGGCGCGGCGGAGGTACTCGGTGAACTTCTGAGTAATGGCTTCCTTGATCTTAGGGTTCTTCTCGTACTTGAGATGAGTCTTGAAATACTCCAAGGCGTTCATGTAAAGAGGGAAAGCCTTGGCGTAGTTTCCGGCATTGTCTTCCTGTACGGCTTGCTTCACGTACTCTATTGCTTGCTCTTTGAAATTGCTGTACATGGTTTCCCCTTCGCAAATCGCATAGGCCGGGATTGAAAATCGATGAGAGAGAATGAAAAAAACGAAGAAGAAGAAGAAGAAAAAGGAAACCCTAGAATTTTGAGAGGATCATTTTTGACTTGTACAGAGGAAGCTTGGATTTGAAGGTAGGATTAGGGAATTGGGGGATCGGGAGTTGATTTTGGAGGTTTTATTGGGAAATTTTATTTTTTTATGTGATCGGATTATTGGATTTTGAAGGGGGAGAGAAGAAAAAGGAAGAGAAGGGAAACGAAAGAGAAGAAGGAACCCTCTTTTTTTTTCTTTTTTCTTTTTCTTTTTTTTTTTCTTTGGTCTGTCAATGACTCAATGGACGCGTTTGGGAATTTGGATACGTTGCCGTGTGTGTGTGTGTTTTTTTTATTTACTTTTTTTTAATAATTACTAATTTCCAATTGGATAGAAAATGATATATTTTTTTTCTTGAATGGATAGAAAATGAAATTGTGTGCAACGCTGCAACATTGTGTATGTGTTATTGTGTTTATTTTATGGGAATATATGATCACAATATTTTCATAATATTTTTATGGTAAATATTAAGTGATAAAGTAAGTATTTTATGAGTAAAATAATAATTTGAGTGGTGACTTTAAATTAAAATTAGTAACAAATTACCATCTAAGATTTGCTGTGAAATTATTATCAACAATATTTTAGGAACCAACGAGGTCATTGAGGAGAAATTATAGATTCTTATGGTAGACCACATCACTTGTCCACCATTCCACTAAAAAACTTCTACTTGTTTAAAATTATTGAATCAGTAATTAATTTCTATTTAAAAAAATTTTCTAATTAACAATTTTAAACAAGTAGCAGGATTTTAGTGAAATGGTAAATCACATCACTTGTTCACCATGTGAATCTTATAATTTCTCGTCATTGAGGTGGGGGAAGAAAAGGGGGTTCGTGGAAAGTAAGGTTGTGAAGGAAGGTTGTCTTGGCAAAGTCAAAATTTGCTTTTACTTGGGTCATTGTTTTTTGCATTTTTTTTTCCTCTCTAATAAAATTAGATTAGGAAAAAGAAACACAACGTTAAAGAAATCTAATTATATTATGTTAAGGGGTGTCCTTAGGACAATTATTAATTATTTATTTTGAGAAAGTTTTTACACTACTTTCATAAAAAAATATAAAAATGTTGTCAAAAAATTAATTAATTTTTACTTTTTCCATAAAAGTTTTTTAAAAACACATCTTAAACTTATGCTCTTAGAGCATAGGTTAACTTTTCACCATTTAAATTTTCAAAATATGTTATCTAAGTAAAAAATAAAATAAAAACAGCCTAACACACTCTATTTATTAAATATGTTATGTGGATTGTGTTGTTTAACCCACTTAATAATCTCCCTTAAAAAAAACCACTTAATAATAAATGATGATATTGTTGATGATTTTTTATAGGATTATTAAATGGGTTATGTAATAGGGTGAATATATGGCCTTATTATAATGGGATAAACATTGGGCTTATTTTAAGCATTGGCTCGAACAGAGGAAACAAATCCAGCATTGACTAGCTCATTCTGATAATAAACGAATATCCTCGGATCATTGGTCAAAACCAATGACCTTTCAGGCCCAGTGTTGAGACTGTATCCAAGGAATGTTTAAACTACCGAGGTAAATCCCAGGGAAGGCACACTTTTTTTGAGGTAGCTTCCTAAAATTTCTTAATGATTCCACAACAGCCTTTGCATTAATAAAGGTTATTTGCCTGACACAACTGCATTTAGTGTAGAAGGACAAATCTGAATAGTAAAAAAGACATCAGAAGTCTCCATTCATGGTGAAGAACTAAAAAAGGAGAACCCGATAAGACCAGAAGTTATCCAGGTAGACGCCTGAACAGTAAGAAAAGGCCCCAGAAGTCGCCGTTCATGATGAAGAATCAAAAAAGGAGAGCTTGATAAAACCAGAATTATCCAGGTGGATAAGGACAAAATACAAAGAAGAAGAAGATGGCTCATATAAAAGAGAAGAAAGAAGAAAGAGAAAAAAAAAAAAAAAAAAACAGAATATAGAAAGAGAGAGACAATAAAAACATTTGAGAGAGATCCATGTAATACATCATACCATTTTTAATAAAGAACAGTTCAATTTCCACATATATAAAGAGATTCTTATGATTTACGTGTTCTTATCCAAGTTTCCCAATGTGGATCAATACCAACCCATAACACCAATTAGTTGTATCATGTGTCTTGCTTAATATCCTAAATCATAGAAATAATGAACACGCCCCTACAGGTTACATTCATGTTGATCTGTATTCAATTGCCCTAATCTTAACAATACTCTGTAACATGAATTACTACTCTATAGATATGAGCTAAAGCAATTGGTCGTTTGTTTATTTTATTTGCTGGGAAATGACCCATCATCCATAGGAGTGTGCTTCAACCCTTAAACTTGATGAACCCAAATGATGCTACAATTTGTCCCTTTTTTTTTTTCATGAACTGATTGGTGGGGTTATTTATTTATTTGTCGGGGGGATTTGGCAAAATTTCAACCCAAATAACTCAACCCAAAAATACATGCATTTTAAATTTGTTAGGTTAATTTATTGTAGATTTTTAGACTTAGTTTAAATTTGTTAGTTTGATTTATTTTAATTTTAGTTTTGACAAAAATTGGATATTATACCTAATTGCCCAATTTTATTTTACTAAGCATCACAAAATGGTTCCAACTCCATTTACATAGATTGGGTATTTAAAGCTACTGTGGGTTGTGTTGAAAAAAAAATTCTCAACCCAATGAGGTCCAATAAGGTTAAAAGATATCTAAAACCAACACAACTCGACCCATGCACACCATGGTCATACATGAAACGGAAAATAATTGTCATTTACCTTTTTTTTTTTTTTTTTTGATAGGAATTGTCATTTACCTAATCCAAACTGTGGGGTCCAAATCCGTTGGGCCAAGTATCAGCTTTTGTACTGTGAGCCCAACAAATCCCCCACAATAAATTTGTAGAGAATGGGTTAAACAACTGGGCTGGGTTTGGATTTAGCAACGGTTCATGAGGACTGACCAGAGTAAAAAGAATTCAGGCTAAAATTTAACAAGAATCTCTTCGGTCCGAAGAGCTTTAGTATTTATAAACTTAGTGAATACAATTTTTCTTCCTCCCCCTCTGTGAGGCCTGTTTTTCTTATATATACACCCTTTTCCAATCTCTACCGCACACTTGTCCTTCATCTGGGCGCCCACTTGAGTACTAGTCACATCAGAAGTCTGCATTGGCTTGCGGGGAGTGGTGGTGGGTGAAGCGGCACTGTTCAGGTGTCTTCTCCACATAAATGCGGCCAGAAAAGCTGCTGCAGTGCATTAAATGCGGGGGGTGGCAGCTTTATTTGCAAGATATTTCATGATCTTTCCGTGTTCAGAGATGTCCAGCGCCTACTTCCTACGGGGAATCTTCTATTTGATCAAGTTCTTGGGAGGTATGATGAGTGGTACCTCTTCGGACAGGACAGGTTGTCTTCGGCCAAGATACTCATCCTCGCTTGGCTGCACTCGCATAGATGGCGAAGCGTTGACACTTTTAGCCTCTTTGGACAGATAGTTGTATTCGAATTGGGCCTCAGGCCCAACATATGGCGTTGGACCTTCTCACCCACACAAACCATTAGCTGTAGATTAAAAGAAAAATAAGAGTGATTTTCAGTTTCAACAATGCTATCACCAAAAAATTTCACAAATTATTATTAGAGTAACGTGACTTTTACACGAGACTACCATTAATATCACTTTTATTATACATTAATCATAATCATGTTGCATTTGTGAAGCTATAGTAAAATTTATTGTCGCATTAGCATATATATATATATGTACATATATTACTTTGAAAGCTTGCATTATTAGACATATTGTCGTAGTTTAAAAGTAAATACTTTGATGGTAATAATAACATTTTTTGTAGTGCCATACAAACAAATAAATAAAAAAGAAAGAAACGCTTGGCCGTTTACTTGAGCTAAACGACCTGCCGTATAAGAAAGAAGCACAAACGATTGCTGTTTCGCCTTTCTTTTGGGCTAGGCAGAGACTTTGGCTGTCACTGTCTCACACACAGAACACAGTTACTATTTGAGCGTTGGGCGGCGGTGGTGGTAGAAACTAGAAAGAAAATCAAGAATATGGGAAAGCGAGAGAAGAAGCAGAGGCACCAACAAAGGAATCCTCATCGAGGAGCCTCTTACTACGCTGCGGAACAAGACGATGACTATGATTACCAGCTAAGCCTACCCTCTTCTTCTTATTCCTCTGATTCCAAGCCTTCTGTTCCTGAAGAAGAAGAAGAAGAAGACGAGGAGGAGGAAGAAAAAGAAGAACAAGAACAAGAAGATGACAAAAATGAAGAGCACCCATCAAAGAACGTGCCTTCAAAATTTGATCTTTACCAGCAATCCGTACAGGTTTGACTCATTCACTAGTTCTTTCAATACCCTGTTTTGTTTGCTGAGAAAAATGTGGGAAATTTAGGATAGCTGAGATTTTTATTGGTTGGAGGGAACAAAAGGAAAAACCCAACTGAAAAACTGAATCTTTTAATGCACTATGTATATATTTTTGACTTTCTGCAACAGAATTGTGATGGGGTTTTGTAAATTTTTTGTTTTGGATGCAGTCTCCGAAGGGAGACATTAGCTATATGCAGAAGTTTTTTTTGATGTATGTGGGGGGGAGGTTGCCTCTCTATCTCCAAGAAGATTTCTGTGGAACTGCTCTTCTTAGGTACATTCTCACCCAATTTGGTTTGCTTGTACCATTTTTCCCATTTTCTGGTTTATGAAATTTTGTTCAAGAATTTAATGTATTGGAATCACACATGTTGGAAATACTTCTACCCAAGAAATAGTGGTACTTTGGAGTGCATATCTTCAAGGTTTTAATGAATTATTGTATCCTATGATGTTTAGTTGTTACCAAATGGGCATTGGTTTTGTGTGTTGTTTGTAAAGTCTTTCAATGATTCAAGGGAGGGTTTATGCAAAAGGAAAAAGTAGTTGCTTAATAAACCAACCATGTTAGTGGCATTGTCTGGCAATTGTTTGACATTTCTAAAGCTGGTGTTGACACAGGACAAAACCAGAACGAATCAACAATGAAATTGAAAGATAAGAAAATAAAGGATTGGAACCTAGGCTTGCTTGGAGTCAGCACCAAAAGCAGTTTTTCATTCATCAAAATGATTTCCTTTTGATTGGAGTACATAGTTTACTTATATAGGGATGCTAAACCCTAATTCTAAATAGCTTAGGAATCCCTACTTATTGAATGACAAAAAATCCCTAGACTTTAAATAAATAAAAAAACACTAATTAACTTGATTAAATACCAGGGCCTAGTGAAGAGCTTTGATGCTCAATCGGTCAGTACCTCCTGGTGTTTCCAACAGAGACTTCCAGGGTTCAAATCCCCACACCCCCAATTATTGATGTATCAAAAAAAAAATACTAGGGCCTAAAATAATAATACAATTGATGTCCAAAAAGAATGAAAATAAATGAAAATAAATTGTCACTTTTGCTTCCCCCATTAGGTATGCGTGTCAGTACTATTCTCCATTTTGCAGACTTTGATTTTAAAAATAATCTATCAAATGTTTTATGACCCTACTGCTGTCTTAGTGATGGCTTAAGATTATTTCATGGAGATTATTCTCCTGTGGCTTGTATGGACTTTTGCAGTAAGCTATTAATAGTATGTTATGTATGCTATTTAATTTGAAAACAAAGATGGTAGCTTTGCAGCCTAAATTGTATTCTTGAATTTGTATGAGGTAACTTTTGTATAGGTTCTTACTTTCATTTGGTTAACCTTCTGAGTCCAACTGTGATAAATGTCAACAAGTTTTGCTTATGATAAATATAATATTTGTCTTTTTTTCCTCTCCCACAAGTAAATTTGTAATTTGAGTATTGCCCATTCTTAAGCCATAGGTCATTAATTTGTTTTGCAGTTGCAATGCCTAAAGCATGTAAGTACCTAATGAATTCTATATGTTTGACAGTGCAGAATGGATCCGCAGTAATTCAAGAAGGACTGCTGTGGGATTGGATTTGGACCTTGAGGCTCTAAATTGGTGCTTGGAGAAGAACATAAGTAGAGTTGGGGCTGATGGGTATTCCAGAATATCCCTCTTTCATGGCAATGTCTTGCAACCTCTTGAGGCCAAGCTAGTCAACTTTGAGCCTCAAGAACTGATAAGTAACATTACACTGCAAGAGGGCAAAGATGGTTCTGAGACTTGTGCATTGGAATCTACTGTGCAAGTGGGATCTACTGCTGATGATAAGTACATGAAGAGCTTGCCACTGCCTCCTAGAGACATTGTTTGTGCATTTAACTATAGCTGCTGCTGTCTCCATAAACGTGCAGAGCTGGTTTTGTATTTTAAGCATGTCCTTGATACCTTGTCAAAGAAAGGTGGTATATTTGTGATGGATTTATATGGTGGGACATCATCAGAGCACAAGCTAAGACTTCAAAGAAGATTTGCCAATTTTACGGTATAATCTTTCTGCTCCAAATAGTAATGACATTAATAGTATCAGAAGGAAGATCGTAGATATAAATCTATTTGACCAGGTTCAGGTTCAAAGGAGATCTATTAATCTAGTCTCCAGAGCAGTGAGTCCAACTGTGTGCCACGAGAAACATTTGGAATGATATGAAACATAATCAGGCCAAAAATAAAAAATAAAAAGAAATGAAATTATTTTGATCAGAGGTCCTTTGTATTCTAGTTTTACATCTGTATGCAATTTCCGCTGTTAATTCTTCTACTTAGGATCTTTTCTACTGCTTCTACTCCTAGAATTCTCTTTTAATCTTTCCTTTCTTGTCTTCCCTGTTTGTTACGGATCTTTTATCAAATTGGTGAGATATCCAAAATACAGCTTATATGACAGGAATCATCATTAAGCTAGAGACTTTTAATACATGAGAAAGTGAAATCTAAATATCTCCTTATAGCTTAATGCTATTAAAGTTGCTAAGACATGGAAGGAACTAATTTATTATTTTGTGTTCATTCCTGTCCAGGGCACAACATAAATCAAAATATAGCAATTCATCTTATTCTTCATTGCCCAAGCCTCTTTTCTTATGGTTTAGAATTTGCTATCCGCATGTGCAGTATGTTTGGGAGCAAGCTGAATTTGACGTTGTTGAGCGAAAAACAAGGATTAGCCTCCACTTCCTTCTCCAAAAACAGCAGAAAAAACTTCGCCATGCATTTTCATACAGCTGGAGGCTGTAAGTTGTGTTATTTATTCTATTAAATTGTGTTCTAGATATGAAAGGCGTAATGATCTAAACAGCTCAGGATTTATTAGTAGTAGTGATCTTGAATAAATTTCAAAAACGTTATAAGTTGGTTGCTCATGTGCCAGGTGGTCGTTGCCTGAGATTAAAGACTGCTTAGAAGAGGCTGGATTCCGATCTGTGCATTTTTGGCTTCGAGAAATGCCAGATACAGAAGAAATCAGAACTACAGAGGGATTTGGTGAAGGACGTGATGTGAAATATGAAGAGGTGAAAAGTTTTCAGCAAAAAGATGCTTGGAATGCCTACATTGTAGGTGTTGCGTAGCTCATTGTTTCAAGTAAACGTTAAGGTGATATAGCTGTCATGAGCCGAACTTTAATATTTCTCTGTTTCAAATTCACAATTCAGATTAAATATCAAAATTTTAAAGGCACCAAGCACATTTGTTAGATTGACTCACATGGGCGAAGAACATGGTCCATGGATTCCCTTTTTTGGAACTTTGTTTCTATTTGTTTTTGTTGATATAAAAAGTAAAATCCCCCCTCCCTCTGGGCAGCAGGTTGGGGGGAAAAAAAACATTCATTTACTTCTATTTTAGTTCCATTTCTAAAGTTAGCTTGCAATGTCAATGCTTTGTATGATAGATTAGTATTTCTTAATTTTGCCCTTTATTTCTCATATCATATATACTTTCTGTGAAACAGTGAAACTGTTTTGAGTGATACTTGTCACTGTAGATTTGAAATTGCCATGTTGATACTTTTTGTATCATTTTGACAACTCCAATGTTGATGATCTTTAGTTTCCAGGAGCAACAGAGATTGCCTTTGAATTTGAAAATGTTGATCTGAGAACTGAGCAAGATGGAAAGATCACCATTTTTTATGGCAGGGTTTTTGCGTGGACCCTTATTTGATCCGTAATGAAAATTGAAATATACAGATGAGAAGGGGATGTAAAAGCCTTAAACTCCGCAGAAAAAAAGAAACATGGAAAAGGCCTATTATTTTTACCAGTGAAGCAAGAAAATTATAAAAGAGTTCCTTTCCACTCCTTGCCTTGGACTAAAAATCATTTAAAATATATATATATATATATATATATTTCAGAAGAGTAAGACTGAATCTTTTCGAGACTGATTTGTCCTGTAGCTATACGTTCAAACAAGACTTTAGTAAGATGTGGAAGGTCAAAATTCTATTAAAAAAAATAGGAGAATTTATAGCTTAAGCAACTTTAGCCAAGTCTTCTCGACTATCGGCCAAAAAAGCCACTGATTCTCAACTTGATTGGGACGAGAGCAGTTTTGTAAGAGAGGAGAATTGCTTATTTATCTCTGCAAAATTGGATGACTTTTAGCCGTATTATTTGTAGTAGCATGTATCTATTGGGGAAAATAACTATTGCAAGGCCCTTGTTATTTACATTTAGATTGAACATATATATTTTTTTCTTAGATTTGATTAACATAAAATGGAAAAGAATTCCACCTCATGTCTCTTGTGAGTGTTGTTTAGGGAAATTAAAAAAGAAAAAAAAAAGGAATGTAATTATTATTTTGAATAAACTAAATTAATCTCCCTAGAGAAACCACCTCTATTTTTGAAAATGGCACCTAACCTTGAAGTTATTACTTTTACTTTATTTTTCTTGAAATTCCTAATTATATAAACTATCTGTTTATTAAACAATATTTAAAATTTGAAATTAATGTAAAAAATGTATATTTTAATTGTAATGACAAATAATTACTAATTAGTATATAAAAAATAAGTGTTAGTACTATAAATGTGTAATCTCTCATCTCATATAAATTGTGTGTCCTATTATATGAGATGAGGGAGTATGTATTTATAGTACTTGTAGGGACTCAATTTGTAATGGACCTTTCACAATAAAAATTTGTAGAGATGTGGGCGTAAGACCTAGCTCCGGTCAGTAGAAAAAGACGTAGTTCTGGCGCAGCAGATAGAATACTTCTTCTTTGTTTCAAACTCTCCCCAAAAAAAATATCTCCCTCCTTGTGTATTCTGATTTTACATTATATACTAGCTTCTCCATCTTGCTTTCACCGTACACGTGTACGCTCCTTTCTGAAGATTTTCCTCTTGTCCCATCTGACCTTCCCGGATCCTCCGCCTAGTGGTTATAAAGCTGTTTAATTACTGTTCAGGTATCACCTCCACATTAATGCGGCCAGAGAGTTAGGTGGGAAGCATTTAATGCGGGGGGCAGCAGCTTTTAGGGGATATTTTTCCGGTTCCTCCTTTGACCAATATCCATTAGTTTGGTTTGCATGTAACTCTACAAAGATCGTCGACAATTAAAATAGTTACGTTGACATCATAGGCTGATTTGAAGAACGAATTTTATCCTAGGACAAAGGAGCATCCTCGGACGAATGAGTGTTCTCGGTCTGGTAAGTGTTCTCGGACTGGGCCGTTGGGCCGCGAGCCCACCTTTGATAGACTCCATCAATTTTTCGGGTTACTGACCCCACAATAGCCCCTCAAAATCTCCCTTTTTGTTGTCTCGGAAAAGGGGGATTTTGATATAACGTCCTTAAATCTTTCATTGGGCTTTTCCAAATGTCAGAATGCCTTTTCACCTGCCCAAGACACGTTCCTGACGTTTCGGCGTCATGGGCATGCCACCATTAAATGATGGCGGTTTCCCTGTCCTCCACGTTACAGTAAGATGCGAATCTAACGGTGGAGGATCACTACAACTTATGGGCGGGATTTTTCCCGCTTACGATTTCTGTGCCCTTATAAAGAGCTTTTCAAATCATATTTACTTTTAGTTATAAAAAATCTTAAGATCTTATCAAGTATTCACTGATCCCATCCCTCCTTTCTTCTTATCAACGATCTCATAAATACTTTGAAGTTTGTCCGAGGAGTCTATTTTCACAACTGTAAGTTTCTCTAACCCTCCTCAGTTTTCCATTCCCTTCTTTAGTTTCTTTTCACAATCCTTAAGAAATGGGTAGGTTTAAGTATTTAGTTGATTCCGAGGAGCAAATAGAGAAATTTAGGACTAAGTATAGGATTCCCCCAACGGTGGGTATGAGGTACGCTTCCGTGGAAGAATGGTATGATCAAAGGCGAACAGGGGAAGTAGTCATCCCGATGATTGCTTTCATAGAGGGAGGGATGACTATTCCGATGGGCGGACTCACTACTAGTTTCCTTAGGTTCTTTAGATTGTCCCCCACACAATGTGCCCCAAATATGTTTAGGGTGTTAGGGAGTATAGAAACCCTAAATGCGAGGCTAAATTTGGGCCTTACCCATCACGACGTGAATTGGGTGTACAACCTCCAACACTTGAAGGATGCGGGGTATTACCTTAGGTCCAGGTTCCCCGAGGTAAGGCTAATCCAGTGTCTCCCTTCATCGAACAAGGGTCTGAAAGATGATTTCCTTATCTTTTCCGGCGCGTGGCATGACGGTTTACCATGCCCAATCAAGGGGGGTGAACCAGGTGGGGTTTTTGGGCTGAACACCCTTGCACCTTAATTTGTGTTCATTGATTTAAGTTAACTTCATTCCTGATGGGAGTTTTGTCATTGTCTTAATGATTCTGCAGATAAGCTTTTTACCCAGCGTCGGTTTGGGCTAGTCAACAGGGAGAGCTTGGATAGAATTCTAAGATCCGAGATATACAAGAATCCATCCGACGGTCAATTAAGGGCAGCGCACCTCGTCCTTGGGTATAAACCAATTTCCACATCATTTTCAGCGCCCAAGTGTGTAATAAAGGCCAAAGACCCTCGGCTGCCCCGAATCAGCGTAGCCTTCGCAAAGTCTAGGTTCATAGTTCCTGAGGGTGTTCGAATCCCTGTAGGCATCCCCTTTTCTCAACCCTTACCCGAAGCTGCTGCTCCCGTAGGGGTTTCCTCGTCACGACTAGCTATTCAGGAAGTGGAGGAGGAAGAGGAAGAAGAGGAACAAGGAAGAATAGTCGAGGAGGCCTCGGATTCTGAGGACGGATTTGAGGTGTTTGATCAACCCCAATCTCCCGAAGCGACTCCCGTCGACATGGGAATTCAAAGAAAAAGCCAAAGAAGTTTGCTTGATGTTATTGAAGGCAAATTTGGACGAGAGGTTCCAGGGAGGTCTCCTCAAACCAACCTCCCACCTTCGACTTCTCCTAAATCTACCCAGCCTCAAGGGGTTGAATCCGCCGATCCTAAAAGGAAAAGAGAGCAAAAAGGCAAGGATGTGGTGGAGGTCGGGGAACCTCATCCAGCCCAGGAGAGTCAAGGTCAGCGACCTTCAAAACAGCAGAAAACAACTCGTGGGAGTTCTAGAGCGGGTGCCAAACAAACTGTCCAGCCCTCAGAGCCTGAAGCATGGCTTCTCGCACCTATGCTCGGTGGCGAACCTTTGAGGGCAGATGCATCCATCAGAGATTACAATGGGGGGATTGGATGCCATGTTGCCTCCGCTTTAGAAGAAACCCTCCTTCTCCCTCGGGATATGGCCGAGCTCAAGAAGATGAAGAAGAATGAAATCTTCATGAACTTAAAAAGGCACCTAGGCATGGTATAGCATTCTCACAGTTCCTTCCGTTCTTTTTGGTTCACTTTATTTCTGACTATCTTTCCTTCTTTCGTTTTTTTTTTTTACAGGCTGTCCAGACCACTTTCAGGCTGGAAAAAATGACCAGCAACTTATATCTCTAATGGGACAAGGAGAGGGAGTTAAGGAGTGAAGTTTCCAAGGCGCTTACCAATAGTGAGAAAAATATAGAGGACCTGAGGAAAAAGTTGGCAGAAGAGGAACTCGCTCGAAAGAGTGCCGATTCAGCCCTGACCACCTTTCAAAAGCAAACTGAAGATCAAAGGAAAAAATTCCAAGATATCAATAGCCAACTGGCAGCTTCCAAGGAGGGAATATCGAAGCTGATGAAACAACTGGAAGAAGCTCAAAGGCTTAGGGGTCGGGCTGAGAGAGAGAGAGATGAGGCAGAAAAAGCAAAAGTCGAGGCTGAGAAGGCGAGAGATGAGGCCGAGCAACGAGGATATGATGAAGGCGTAGCTGAGACCGAGGACAGGTTCAGGACCGAGGTTCCAATTGTGTGCCGAAAGTACTGTGCGCAAACTTGGGAGGAAGCTCTCAACCGTGCTGGGGTCGAGCTTTCATCAGAACTGAGAAAGCCAGAGAATACTTTCTTTCCTTCAGCCATACGAGCCTCAAGCTCTTCTCCTCAGCAACACGAGGTTTCCTCTACGGCGGTTGGCCCATCAGAAGGGGCTCAGGGTCAGGATCCTCTCCCAATTGATCAGCAGAAACAGCCTGAAGTGCCCGGAGCGGAGAAAGGGACCTCTTCAGCCAAAGTTGCAGAGGATCCAAAGGACGGGCAAACTTCTAAAAGCTTTAAAAAGGATTTAGCTTCTACCATTTTGCCCGCTGAGGGGGCCCCAAAGGAGAAGGAGAAGGACCTTCCTCCTCAAGACGCGACAAAAGTCTCGCAACCCAAAATACAAATAAAGTTAAACAAATAGTTGGTGTAAGAAATTTTAAGTGTATATTTTTGATTGTGACTCATGGTTCTTTTCTCAGACCTATATATGATATCATGGGTTTACTTATTTCTCGTATAAACTTTTGCGCGAATATTCTTATACTTTTAGATGATCTCGGACTCTAGAAAAGCAGAAACGAACATTATAAGAAATATAAGACCGAATCGTAGATAACATTGCGAATAATTAGTCCGTTGAGGTGCCAAACGCCCTAAAAATGCTTTCAGTGATGCTCATGGGAATTGTCTTGATATATAAAGATGATCACATAGACCACACTTAAGAGGTGCCAACTCTCATTGTGTGTGTGCTAACTTTTATGAATTAAGCTCTGCTTAATGTTTCAACGGAAAGGAGTATATTAATTTTCACCAAGATGTAATCCGAGAACCAAACATAACTCGGCTTCTGTTTAATATTTCAGTAGTTGTCGCGGTTGTATTAATTTTTACTAAGAAGCGGCCTAAGGGCATGATATTACTTAGTTTCTGTTTAACCAGAGGATTTCTCATCTGAAGTATCTGGTTTCACCAGAGGCTTGAGTCCGAGGACCATGCAATGCCTTGGTTTTGTCCAGTACCTAGTTTTCTCATCTGAAGTATCTGGTTTCACCAGAGGCTTGAGTCCGAGGACCATGCAATGCCTTGGTTCTGTCCAGTACCTAGTTTTCTCATCTGAAGTATCTGGTTTCACCAGAGGCTTGAGTCCGAGGACCATGCAATGCCTTGGTTCTGTCCAGTACCTAGTTTTCTCATCTGAAGTATCTGGTTTCACCAGAGGCTTGAGTAGTCCGAGGACCATGCAATGCCTTGGTTCTGTCCAGTACCTCGATTGACTTAGGGAATACAGGTCATAGAATTCCAACTAATAAAATAGAATAAAATAAAATAGATAACAAAAGGAAATATATAACAGAACTGCTTGTGCTAATAGTAATATCTTTTTAGGTTACTTACATTCTAAGGGTGAAGTACAGTTCTCTCGTCTAGATCTTCCAAGTAGTAAGCCCCTATTCCTGCTACAGAAGTGATACGATATGGTCCTTCCCAATTGGGCCCTAATTTTCCCCAAGCTGGATTTTTGGTATTTCCCAAGACCTTTCTCAACACTAGGTCCCCAGGAGCTAGTGGCCTCAGCTTTACGTTCGCATCGTAGCCTTGCTTCAGCTTATGTTGGTAATAGGCCAACTGAACCATCGCACTTTCCCGTCGTTCGTCTATCAGATCTAAACTCTTTTCCAGAAGCTCATCATTGCCCTCGGAAGTGAAAGCACTGGTCCTTAACGTGGGAAAACCCGTTTCTATTGGAATCACGGCTTCTGCCCCATATGTCATTGAGAATGGGGTTTCTCCTGTTGATCGTCGTGGAGTTGTCCGGTAAGTCCATAATACATGCGGCAGCTCTTCCACCCATCTTCCTTTCGCGTCGTCTAGTCTCTTCTTTAGCCCACTCACGATGACCTTGTTGACAGCCTCGGCTTGTCCGTTTCCCTGTGGATAAGCTGGAGTGGAATATCTGTTCTTTATTCCCAGGTCGGAGCAATACTCCCTGAAAGCCTTGCTATCAAATTGGAGACCATTATCAGAGATAAGAGTCTGAGGGACCCCAAATCGGGTGATGATGTTTTTCCACACAAACTTCTTGACGTTCGCGTCTTTGATATTCGCCAGGGGCTCTGCTTCAACCCACTTCGTGAAATAGTCCGTGCCAACTAGTAGATACTTCTTATTCCCAATTGCCTTAGGGAAAGGGCCAACAATATCTAAACCCCACTGCGCGAAAGGCCAAGGACTGGTAAGAGGGTTGAGCACTCCCCCAGGCTGATGAATGTTCGGAGCAAACCTTTGACATTGGTCACATTTTTTAACGTATTCCTGCGCTTCCTTTTGCATGCCTGGCCACCAATATCCCTGAGTGATTGCTCGGTGAGACAAAGACCTTCCTCCTGTGTGGCTCCCGCAAATCCCCTCATGTAGCTCTTCTAGAAGCGTCTCTGATGCATCAGGGTGCACGCAAAGCAGATAAGGTCCAGAGAAAGAACGTTTGTAAAGTTTCTTGTTCTCGGACAGCCAAAACCGAGGAGTTTTTCTTCTTATCTTGTCTGCTTCTAACTTGTCTTCAGGCAGTATATTCTTCTCGAGGTATGCCACTATAGCATCCATCCAACTAGGTGCTGAGTTGATCTGGTTGATTTGAATAGGGCTTTCCGCCGTTGGAGTGGGTGAGATCAAATCCTCAACCATGACAATCCGAGGTAAGCCCTTCGCCGAGGAGGTAGCAAGGGTAGCCAGAGAGTCTGCATGCGCATTCCCGCCTCTAGGGATGTGGGACAACTCAAAAGATTCAAAGTTTGTTTGCATGTGCTTAACTCGGCTCAAGTAACTTTGCATTCTAGTATCTCGAGCTTCTAGCTCTCCTCTGACCTGGCCCACGATCAGGCTTGAATCTGAGAACATCTCCACTATTTTTCCACCGAGCTTTTTTACCGTTGCCATTCCTGCTATCACAGCTTCATATTCGGCTTCATTGTTGGTGGCCGAGAATCCTAACCTTAAAGATTTCTCGATAATGGCCATCTCGGGAGATACTAGGACCAGCCCCACTCCCGATCCCCTCTGATTTGCTGCTCCATCCACGTATACCTTCCAGGGGTGGAGAGGCCGAGTGGATATAAGGCCGACCAATTTTTCATCTGCGCCGTGTGGGCTTGTAACTATTTCTTCAGTATCTTCAGCAAATTCGGCCACTAAATCAGCGAGAACTTGACCCTTCACGGAAGTGCGAGGCATATACTTTATATCGAAAGCCCCAAGTATTGTGCCCCATTTGGTAACCCTGCCAGTGTAATCTGCGCTCCGAAGTACAGCTCTAAGTGGGTATTGGGTCAGAACAACCACGGTGTGTGCCTGAAAGTAATGGGGAAGTTTTCTTGTAGCATGCACTATTGCCAAAATGGCTTTCTCCAATGGCAGATACCGTATCTCGGCCTCATGGAGTGATTTACTCACGTAGTATACTGGCCGCTGCACGCCATTGTCCAATCGTATCAACACGAAACTGATAGCGTAGGTGGCTATCGCCAAGTAGGCAAAGAGAACTTCGTCCACACCAGGACTTGACATAATGGGTGGCCGAGATAGATACTCGTTGAGCTGCTGAAATGCTAATGCGCATTCCTCGGTCCATTCAAACCCTTTCCATTTGTGGAGTAGAAGGAAGAAGGGTCTGCACCTGTCGGCTGACCTGGATATAAACCTGTTCAGTGCGGCAGTCATTCCAGTCAGCCTTTGGACTTCCTTGGGGTTTCTAGGTGGTTGTAGACTGTTTATGGCTTTGATCTGGTCAGGGTTCACTTCGATTCCCCGATGGGTCACCATGTATCCCAAAAACTTCCCCGAGCAAACCCCGAAAGAGCACTTGGAGGGGTTCAATCGTAACTTATGCTTCCTCAAAACTTCAAACGTGCTGCTAAGGTCCGTCACATGTTCGGACACTACCTTGCTCTTTACCACCATGTCATCGATATAAATCTCTATGTTGTTGCCCAATTGCGGCTCGAACATCTTCGTCATCATCCGCTGATACGTTGATCCCGCATTCTTCAAGCCAAAGGGCATTACCTTGTAGTGATAATTTCCATTGGGAGTAAGGAAGGCCGTCTTCTCCTGATCACCCAATGCCAGTGGGATCTGGTGGTAGCCTTGGAAGGCGTCTAGGAAGCTCATTCGAGGATGACCCACCGTTGCATCAACCAATTGATCTATACGAGGCATAGGGAAGGGATCCTTAGGACAAGCTTTATTGAGGTCCGTAAAATCTACGCATACTCGCCATTTTCCATTCTTCTTTTTTACTACAACGGTGTTCGCCAACCATTGAGGGTAAAACACTTCCTTGATAGCTCCTGCCTGCTTGAGCTTGTCCACCTCGTCTTTAATAGCCTCGGCATGTAACCTGGAAGGACGCCGAGGAGGCTGTTTTTTCGGTACAGCTGAAGGATTGACATTCAAATGGTGACAGATAAAATCTGGATCAACCCCCGGGGCTTCGTATGCGTTCCACGCAAACACATCTACGTTCCCTCTAAGGACCTCAACCAGTTGCTCCCTTTCGGGCGAAGGTAATAGTGCTCCGACTTGGAAGTACCTATCCGGGTCATCACCCACAGTCACTCTCTCCAAACCCTCGCATTCTGCTTCTTCAGTGGTACCGACAGGGAGGGCTCCTGGTTTCTTTAATTGCTATAATTTATCTTCGGCCCCGGCTGATAAGCTCACCTCTGGCTTGTGCTGAATGGCGGCCACCATGCATTGCCTTGCCATGGTCTAATTTCCCAATATTTCTAACACTTGGCCACCTGATGGGTACTTCACCTTCTAATGAAGGGTAGAAGAGACAGCCCCCAGGGTATGTAACCAAGGTCTTCCCAAAATCACCGTATAGGGAGAAAAAACGTCCACCACAATGAAATCCACCTCAACCACATCAAGACCTGTCTGTACAGGTAGTCTGATCATACCCAACGGAATGACCGTTCTGCCCTCGAAGCTTACCAACGGGGAACTATAGGCCATAAGGTCTTGGGGCGTCAAATTCAACCCTCTGTACAGGTCGAGATACATCACCTCAGCTGCGCTTCCATCATCAATCATCACCCTTTTTACGTCATATCCTCCAATCCTCATCGTAACCACCAAAGCATCATCATGCGGCTGTATGGTTCCCCTCTTATCCTCTTCTGAAAAGCCTAGCACCAATGAGCCGTTCAGCTTCGCTTTCTTCGGCACTGCGTTCGAGCCCCTTTCTAAACAGTGGAATACAGACAGTATTCTGGTGGGAGCAGATCCTGTTCTTCTAGGAGCAGCAAATATAACATTTATAATGCCCAAGGGGGCTCCTGAAGAGGCGTTTCCTCTCGATGTTGGACCTGTCTGGCTTCCTCGGGTACTAGAATGATGTAGAAGGTTGGTCAACCTCCCTTCTCGGACCAGCTCTTCCAAATGGTCCCACAGGTTTCTGCAGTCCTCGGTAGTATGCCCGTGGTCTCTATGATACTGACAGTAGAGATTTTGGTTACGCTTCGTAGGGTCCCCTGCCATTCTACTGGGAAATCTGAAAAAGGGCTCGTCTTGTATCTTCTCTAGAACACGCTGCACTGGTTCTCGGAACACAACGTTAACCACTGGGAGTTAGCAGAACCTGACGGCCCTACAAAGTCTCTCCGAGGTCGGTTGTTGCCATATCGGTCTGACCTAAATTCCCTCCCGTCTTGAGGGACCGCCCTGGATTTTCCTCCACTTCGTATCTGATCTTCTTCTACCCTTGTGTATTCATCAATCCTGTCCATAAGCTGTCGCATGTTGGCAACAGGTTTACCGGTTAGGGAACCCCTTAGATCGTGATTGGTTGGAAGATCTTCCTTGAAGGTATTAATAGCCACACTGTCATTGGCTCCATCTACTTCATTATACATTTCCCAATACCTGTCAGAATATGCTTTCAGCGTTTCCCCTTCTCGCTTAGACATGGATAATAACGACCCTATCGGCTGGACAACCCTTCTGCAAGTAATAAAGCGAGCCCCAAAGGCCTGAATGAGCTCCTCGAAGGAATCAATGGTGTTCTCCTCCAGACCGTTGAACCACCTCATTGCCATTGGGCCTAGGCTCGAAGGGAAAACCTTACACATCAGGGCCTCGTCCCTAGAGTGAACGGCCATTCTCTGATTGTAATGACTAACATGCTCCACCGGATCTGTTCGACCATTATAAATGGTGAACGTAGGTTGATGGAACCTCCGAGGAAGGTTCGCGTCCTCAATGCGTCGCGTGAACGGTGATCGGGAAACTCGACTCAGTGCTTTGTTCAAAGCTTCGTTCCCTAAGTCCCGCCGAGGTGGACTCTTGTACATCCTCCAACTGTAATGGTCTTTATCATGGGAAAAAAGCTCACTGGGCGGAGTTCTAGACCGTCGTCTATAGCTTGTATCGTCTGACTCATCAGAGGGTTGCTTCGAGTCCTGAGTCGTTTTCTTTCGTCGTTCATAACGTAGTTCCCTTCTTAGCGTATTAATCTCACGTTGCATGTCCCTGTTGTCCTTCGCATGGGAGGCATGGCTCTTTCCTCGAGACTGACTCTTCTCTATGTGGGTCGTTTGCACGCTTTTCTCGCGTTCTCCCCTTCGTTCGCGGACGAATGGGGTACCCTGTTGAGGTCCCCTGGACTCTGCTTGGTGTGGGCTAGTGCCCTCCTGCCTTGGTGCTCCTTCCGCCATTAGCCGTCGTACTTGTCTTTTCTTACGGTTGGATCAAGCTCTCCCCACAGACGGCGCCAATTGTAGGGACTCAGTTTGTAATGGACCCTTCACAATAAAAATTTGTAGAGATGTGGGCGTAAGACCTAGCTCCGGTCAGTAGAAAAAGACGTAGTTCTGGCGCAGCAGATAGAATACTTCTCCTTTGTTTCAAACTCTCCCCAAAAAAAATATTTCCCTCCTTGTGTATTCTGATTTTGCATTATATACTAGCTTCTCCATCTTGCTTTCACCGTACACGTGTACGCTCCTTTCTGAAGATTTTTCTCTTGTCCCATCTGACCTTCCCGGATCCTCCGCCTAGTGGTTATAAAGCTGTTTAATTACTGTTCAGGTATCACCTCCATATTAATGCGACCAGAGAGTTAGGTGGGAAGCATTTAATGCGGGGGCAGCAGCTTTTAGGGGATATTTTTCCGGTTTCTCCTTTGACCAATATCCATTAGTTTGGTTTGCATGTAACTCTACAAAGATCGTCGACAATTAAAATAGTTACGTTGACATCATAGGCTGATTTGAAGAACGAATTTTATCCTCGGACAAAGGAGCATCCTTGGACGAATGAGTGTTCTCGGTCTGGTAAGTGTTCTCGGACTGGGCCGTTGGGCCGCGAGCCCACCTTTGATAGACTTCATCAATTTTTCGGGTTACTGACCCCACAGTACTATAAGAGTACTCAATAATTATTGACAAAAAAAGAGTACTCAATAATTACTCATTCCTAAGAGTCTTATAGCTTAACTAATTGACAATATTCATTACTATTTTTCATAGATACACTTTTATAAACTTTTATAAAAAATTAAAAAAAATGATTTTTTAACAATTTTTTTTATTTTTTTAATATTTATGAAATAAGTCATTAACAAACTGTAAAGGTCAAGACATTGACATTTTATTTTGGCATGAAACATGAGGTTGACAACTCGACATACAACAACAACAACACATTGCATTATTCCGAAAAGTAATGTCATCTCGTAACTTTTTCACCAAAAGGGCCGCTATAGCATGAAATGAAAGAAAAAAAAAATACTAATTATCTAAATTGCTATAGGAAGCCGTACGCGCCACACACAATAAACGGCCCAGATTCCTCTACTGTACCTTTTCCGTCTCATCCGCAACGTACATCCCACACTCGCCGTCAATTCGATTACGATGGTCCAAATTGGCGTCTCCATTTAAAAAAAAAAAAAAAAAACTATTTAATTTAATTATTAAATTAAATTATTAATCCTAATACCACTAGCGTACCTTAAACGGCTTCTAGAAACAACAAAAGATAGCCGTTAATTAATTTAAAGGCGTGTTATAGAGACAGAAACCAATAAAACCCAAACAGAAAAAAAAAAAAAAGAGTTTGTTATAATTTAATTTACTTGAGAGAGAAAGAAAAGAAAAGAAAAAAAGAAAAGGAAAGAAAGAAAGAGAGAGAAGGCGTCTGGAATTTTCTTTTGAGGACCAAGGAATCTCCTCAAGGAGCGTCTGCTAGGAGGTGCTTTTCTTTTTCCCTTCATATCTTTTCCCCCCTGAAGAGAGAGATTCCCTTGGTTTTCCTTTTCCCTTCTTCTTTCTCTTGACTTCTTTCCTAAACATCAATTCTTTTTTTCCTTCTATATCTACCTCTACATCCCGATAATTCAGATCTAAATCAAAAAACAAACAGGTAATTATTTATTTATTTATTGTCTTCTGTTTGTTTTTTTCTTTTCTTCAGAGGAAATTGTTTTCTTAAGGAATTTATTTTGTTTTTGGTTATAGAAAAATGGCGGAAGAGCATCGATGCCAAGCACCAAAGCTATGCGCGAACAACTGCGGATTTTTCGGGAGTCCGGCAACGCAAAATCTCTGTTCCAAATGTTACCGAGATTTGCAGCTCACGGAGCAGCAATCCTCTTCGGCGAAGCTCGCTCTCAACCAATCCCTCGTCGCCACGTCGTCATCCTCATCATCAACAGCCGATGTTACTATATCTTCCTCACCTCCGTCTCCTCCTCCGGTTTTCGTCGTTAAAGAGACTGAATCCAAGCCGGAGGAGGCGGTTACGGTTACTACGGCGGTGGCGGCGGTGGCGAACAGGTGCTTGACGTGCAGGAGGCGCGTGGGGCTCACGGGGTTCAAGTGCAGGTGCGGAATGACGTTCTGCGGGACCCACAGGTACCCGGAGCACCACGGTTGCACCTTCGATTTCAAAGAGATGGGAAGAGAGCAGATCGCCAAAGCCAATCCCGTCGTCAAGGCCGAGAAGCTCGACAAGATCTGAGATCAGATATCTGATCATCGCCAAATCAAATGGGGGGTAATTTGGTAATTTCAAGTTTGACCCCGCCAGCTCTCTATTTCTGTGTGATAAAAAAAAAAAAAAAAAATGGTCTCCGCGGGTTTGTTAAAAAAAATTGGAATGGGTCATGGGTCATGGGTGTTAGTTTGCGGGCCGCCCGGGTGAGTGGGTGGGTGGGTGGGTGGGTGGGGCATGATGATGGGTCAGGGGTTGTGCATATTGTTGTTGTTGTTGTTTTTTCTTATTTAAGTCCTTGTTGTTGTCATTTAATGTGTGTACATTTCTAATAATTATAGCTATTATTTTTAACTTTTTCATTTTCATTTTCGTTATTGGAATTTGGTTTTACAAAATCTTTTTTGGCACACCACAAAAACAATGATGGGAAAGGATAATAATAATAATTCTATTAAGATTCTCAAAAAGAAAGGAATGGATAATAATTAATTAATTAATAAAAGGAGTGGGAATTGGGAAAAAGTGATTGGACCACTAGAGATTAAAAAGAACAGATTTTGGACCACAACTACAATGGAAATGGCAATTGTTTAAGTTCAAAGCTGGCAAATAAAATAAGGGATCAAATGTGAGTGGTCGTAGATTTTTACGTTTTTTTGACTACATGAGGAGTAGTTATTAGTTTGGTACAGCTAAAAAACACATCAGAGTACACTCAACTTGATAGCTCAGCAAGTTGAGCTATAAAAATACTCGACCTTGCTGCTCTATTGTCAAGTAGCCCTAAACTACGGAGTAATTAACCAGTAATGAGGGTTGTATAAACAATTGATTAATAACTCAGACCCACCTGATTGATATGACCTATTTTGGATTATTTTAGCTAATGCTTTGGTTGGTATTGGGTTTTAGGAGTGAAATCGAACCAATTTCAGTTGGGTATTGAATGTTGATGAGTTGGAGGGAGTTAAATTGTTGAACCAATTACGTCTTGTCGATCATGGGAGGATTAGATCTAATCTAAGCATTGTCGTTTGTTGCCACTTGCCACCATTGTAAGAAACCAATTCTAAGTCTCAATTGTCAATTGCCACCATCTTTGTGAGGCTATATCATATGGGGGAGGTCTGATCTAGGCATAGTTTTGTGCCTTCCATTCTCTCATTGTGCATTGTTCTGCCTCTCTCACTCAATAGAACTCACCGATTCCAATTGACAACTCAAAACAGAAGTACGACCATAGAGTCGAGTCTTTTTCAATTAGATGGTGGATTAATATTGCCCAACTCGGTTGATGTTTTATCATAGATGATACCAATGCCATAAAGCCATGCATTTATAATCAGTACTAGGGATGTCCAACCCACACCCGGACAGCTGGATGCAATTGATTCGAAATCTACATGTTGGATGATTCACTTTTGAATAATGTGGTTAATTGAGTTGTAAAGTCTGACATTGGATGTTAATAAGAAAAATGAGTGATTATTATAACATAATTGAACCCAAATCCATTGGCTTAAACTTTTGGTTTAAGTGGTATTCATATATGTTATATTAATCCATCGATTGGAGTATGCCGAACAAATAATCAATTATTGAAAAAAGCTTGAGATGAGCTTTATATGAATGCATTTATTGTTGTAAAATAGAGAGAGAAGATTAACCAAATGAAAAGTGTGGTTATAAATTTGCTTTCTTAATTAGATTTGGCTTGGGTTCTCTTGGCATGGAAGGAATTGTTTTTTCTTGGTGTTAAAGACAAGTATTTCCATGATATGGAAGGAAAATGGTTTTCTCATGGAAGAAGTAATTTTTTGTTCCTTGTTCATTAAGAAATTGAATTGAAACCTTATAAATAGGCATTGTTACAAAGGATTTGGTGGCTTTTGCCCAAAGGTTTTCTTATATGTAGTAAGGACAATGCTCTAAGAAGAACATGAAGTGGGTTTCTTCAAAGAGTAATTTGGTAGGTTTTTGGGGTTGAAAAATATCTATGGTTGTGTTTAGAGTTTGTTGTTATGTGAGTGTGTTGGGGCTTTGGGTCTGTGAGTGTTGTGAGATTTGATTAATTGTAGTTGAAATTTATGTCATTGATGGTGGACATTGGTTGTGAGATTTTGACATAGACATGAAGTTGCCCGAATGAAGTTATAAATATTGTTATTTTGTGTAAATGTTTTATTTTCTTTTTCGTATAAATGCGCTTCTGTTAGCCCCAAATTATAGAAATTAATATTAGAGTTTTTGCTATTTCACAACAAAGTGGAAGGAATACGAGCGAGTTGACAATGTATTTGTGAGGTTTACATGTCTAATTTAGGACATATTTAGTTGAGATGATGAAAATGTGAGAAATAGAAAATATAGGGTAGAATAATGAGAAGAAAGAAAATGCTTTTTGTTTTTGTTTTGTTGTTTTACCATATCTTTGTTTAGCCGGAATAGAAAAATAGAAAAAAAAAAAAGAATATAATATTTCTTTGTTTGGTTTGTATAAAAAATGAAGCAAAAGAAATTATAATTTATATAAATGATTTTTATGACCCTATTATATTTAAAAGTAATTTTCATAGTACTCAACAAAATTTTTGTTAACAAATGAATAATTTTTTTGTTGTTGATAATTTTATAGTTAGAAGGGAGAAATTACAGTGAACTGATGTGTGATTAGGCTCATTTTAATAGTATCTATTTGTGGTTTGAATTTTATCACTTTACCAATTTACCCACCTAGCCTCTGTAAGCCAACTCAAACATATTGCCATATGAGGGGAAAACCAACAATCAACAAAAACAATTGGGTGTTGTTGGAGCTGTACAAATTGCCTTTGCAAAACGAGGTGGACACTTGGATTGCATAAAAATCTAGAATGTCAAATAACAACATTCCCATATGGAACAGTTCAGTTGAATCCTGCACTAGTCTCAATTTAGCATTATTTATTTATTATTTTTTTACTGTTTCAGAATTGGACTCTGTCGTTGTCTCCAAAAGTTCCAACTTTTATTTTATTTTATTTTTTGAAGGGAAAAAGTTCCAACTTTTAGGACTTATCTCATACCAAAACTCTAATAATTTGACTACGATAGTATGATTTATGGAGCACACCTATGACAATTGTATAAATATATTATTATAAATTTTATATTTAAAATTATCTAGAATATGATATGCTCTTCTATATTTTTTTCCATGACTCCCACTAATTTAATTAAGTGATAATTCAATCATCAGGTATTACATTAATCCACCTTAGTGCATTTCACATATGTTGATAAGGGAGCTCAGCTAACACATGTTTATAATGGAATTTGCTTTTGGGGGACAATGGACTTTAAATAAGCATGTAAACTATCATTGAGTAGTAATAAAGATTTTGTAAATTTATTAAAAAAATGATTGCTATTCACAAACCCAAAACTTAAACAATTCTTGCTAAAAAAAAAAAAAAGAAAAAAAAAAAAAAAAGAGGACTTGGTACATTTTGAAAATTAAAATTGCTAATCAAATGATAATGCCAATGGACCTAACCCAAATTGCCTATTATTCCCTTGAGCAGTTTTCTTTTTTCTCATTCCATTCCTCCAAGTTCTGGGAGAGTTCTATACATTATCGTCCACCAAGTGTGTGTGACTGTTGAGCCATCTATGTCTCTGGTGTGGCCTTGTTGGTCTCATTAAACTTCACATATGTTTCTCCATTATACTTCTTGACACTGTCAACTGGGCTATTTTTGCTTTTGTCAACTTTAAACTTCTTATATATGTCACCTTTGTAAAAATCTTTTGTCCTCCATGTCAAAATTAGGGAAGCAAGAATTCCTACGAATGTGACACAAGCCAAAATTGAGAAGGATAACCTGAAACAATGGTCACCGATGCAGGTCGGGTCCTTTGGATAAGTCCCATCAGGTCCAAGTGCAGCATCCTTCAATGCCTCTCTTTTGTAGAAGGATTTAACGAGCATTGAATTTAGTAAGAATCCCCCAAGTGGGCTTACCAATTGTGCACAATTGAATAGAGTGGAGTAGTACTTAAGGCCAAAGAGCTCGGAAATGATTGTGAAAAGCAATGTGACTTGTGCACCATATGAAAACCCAACGAGCAATGATGACATATAGTATGAACCAGGGATTATTGGAAAGGCAATGAGGAGGGTTCCAATGCATGAGATGAAGAGTGAAAAAGCCATCATGTTGGTTCGAGGAAATTTCCATTTTAGTAATAAAAGCTCTGAGACAAAACCAGCATAGACCCTCCCAAAGTAATTCCATATGCTTATAAGGGTTATGATAGAACTTATGGTCCGGGATTGTAATTTCTTAGCCTCACCAATGGCCCTGAAATTGTCTATGACTGTTAAGCATGTCCCAAGTCCACACAGTGACATAATGAATATATATAACATGTCAACACTTAGGATTGCTTGTAGAATTGTGTAGTCTTCTCCTCTTTCTGGCTTGTTGAAAATGTTTGCAAAACAAGATGAAACTTTCTCATTGATTTCTTGCTCATGGTTGTTATTACCAGATGAATGTTCTGGTAAAGCTTGTGGTTCCTCAATGATTACCTCGGTAGGAAGATTATTCAATTGTCTTCTCTTGATTTTCCATGAGATTGCCTCTTCTCTAATGACAATATAGATAGGGAGTACGAGCAAGGCAGTAACCATTATAGCACTTTCAACGTTGAATGCTTCAGGGAAATCAATGTATTTCCTAAGTAATGTCACGGCCATGAGAAAGATTGCAAGTAAGATTGTCATATAGAAGAAATGCAAAAACACTCTCAGCTCGTTTCGTTGCCTTTCAGTCTTCATTAACCGAATTGTGAACATAAACAACAATGCCACCATCGCTGGCGCCCATCCAATGAGTAAAATAAGGGAATCCAAATCATTTCCATAGATTCCAAGGTGAAGTTGTGTCAAAATAGCTCCGCTAAGTCCAACAAGACCCTTTAGAAGACCAATCACAACCCCTCGGCTTTCGGGGAAGTTCTTGACGCAAGTGACAACAGCTGCTGTATTTGTGAAATTCTGAGAATCAGTTCCTATTGCAATGAAGAGGCACATTTGCCAAATGTGTGGCTTGGCGATTTTGCCTTTGACTGCCAACCATATCATGAAGTAGCCTCCAAAGTTCATGACTGCACCAATGAAAAGCATGAGCCATGATGGTATTACCTCACCAATTAGGCCTGCCACGATTGCCACATGTGCACCAACGTCCTTGTAAAAGCTCATCGTATTGATATCTGCCTCGTCATATCCAAGAGCATCTACAATTGCTTGTGAATAGTTTCTAAATATGTAAGTTGCACCACCCCCTGCCATAATAAACAAGGAGGCAAACACCGTGAACCATCGTCCTTTTATCACTTGCACCAAAAATTGGAATAGCCCACTGCTACTCATTGCTGGCCCCGTCATTATTGGTTCTATAGTATTGTAAATTGAATTAACAAAGATGGTCAGCGTAAAATTTAGTCACTCTGTTACGAAAGCAAAGATGGCTAGAAGAGTATGTTGGCAGAGAAATGAGAGTTTTGTGCTTGCATTAATTGGATTGCAGATGTTGGGTTTCTAAATATTCAAAGACAGGAATGGATTAGGGTACAGAGTTTTTGTTCAAAAGCTTGTTAATATAAGAGAAAAAGATGTTGAACCTTAGATATAGGAAAATTTGTTTGTGGTTGAAGCTCAATCAAGACGGTTTTTGTTGAAAATCTTGAGAAAGCATTCAGTAAATAACAAATATCTTCAATAGGAAAATTTGTTTGTGGTTGAAGCTCAATCAAGACGGTTTTTGTTGAAAATCTTGAGAAAGCATGCAGTAAATAACAAATATCTTCAGTTTTAAACCTACGAACATAGATCAGAACAGGAAAGGGTCATATGAAAACAGTTTTAACCTTACAACGGATCAATTCGACTTAGTCTATGAATCAAATTTAACTGTCTACCAAATTCTGAAATATATATTCTTCTGTTTCACTTACTTTTTTGTAATGCATAGTTTTTAACTGTTTTGCTCATTCATTAAAATATATATATATATATATATAATTTGCTATATTACTGTTTTTTTTTTTCTAAATGGGTAATAATAGGTTTACATTGTAATATCAATGTAAGATTTATATTGATTGTACAATGTAAATTAAGAATTTTCCTTTTTTTAAATCCTAAAAAATAATTTAGACACTATATATATGTGAGTTGGATTTATGTTGTAATTGATCCATAACTAATTCAAAATGACATAGTCATATATGTATGGATTGGATTTAAGTTGCACTTGATCCATCTTGAAATTTTTTCAAACATGGACAGTAGAAGGAGAAAATGTAATCTAACTAATATTTCAAGATGATTAAAGATGCTATATCGTTTAAGACGTTTTTATTCCACAGCAGTAGGAGTAGAGGTATATGTTATTCTTCATGCATGTAGGTGTTAGCCAGTTTCTCCACACAATATATAACATTATAACCCAGAACTAACTAAAAAAATGGAGTCGTAGGAACAGACGACATGAGTGAGCCCCTAGACCATAGTTGTTTTAGAAAAGGAGAACATTGATTCTGGTTATATTAGTAAACCTCTAATGCGCCCTTGCAATTTTTTCTAAAACAAGAAGCACAAAACGTTTCTTAGAGTCCTGTGTTGACAAAGATCAAATAGAATCATGCTGTATCCTTAATCTCTTTCCTGAATATTTGATTAACGTTTTATTGATATTCAATAATTGCCCAGACGACCCCTCAGGCCCTCATCCATTTAGTGCATCCATTAAGTTCGAAATTCTGTATAAAAAAAAAAAGGTTCCAAATGCTATATTTAGGGGCGAAGAGTTGTTGTGAAATTATTTTTCTTTTTTCTTTTTAGCTCTAGAAGAAATGGGCTTTAGTTATAAGTTTAATTGGTAAAGTCTTTGATGGTTGAATAAGAAATTTGGGTTTCAATCTCCGCTTATACTAAAAACCAATTAGTGTGTTAGTTTGATGATAAAGAGTTATAAAAAGAATTTACATACCTAGAGTTTATCCTGAAAAGTTTAATTTGGAACCACATTGGTAATTGAGAGATGGACGGCGCTTGTGTCCAGTGGCCAGTTCCACTGGACACGTTGCGATGCGGACATGTGTCCAATCTTGGACACGTGCTCGTATCCCAACGTGTCCAATTAAACTGATCACTGGACAAGAGCTATTCCCTTGAGAGATATTATTTTTTTTGAAAATTTTTACAAACGACTTACCAAGATTAAATGCTAACTGATTTTTCAAATAACTTGTATCACATATTCACATTATTCAATTCTTGTATATTTCACGTGTAGTGCACTTCCAATACCACATACTATGAATGGTTTACAAAATTTTTTCCACATAACCATAGAGTAATACTATATAGTACATACATAATCTTTTCATAATTTTTTCTTTTAATAATTTGTTAATCTTTTTCATAATTTTTTCTTAACTAATTAATAATTTGTTATTTACGCAGGTCAAACATTGACACCATTTTATCATCTATTATCGACTTAACAATTTAGCTGTTGTCTATTTGTTGATAAAAAAAAGTAACAAAGATTATGTAAGTTCTTCATTCCTTTTTATTTTTTAATGAAATTTAAATTCTTCATTCACAATTTTAATATAACAATTGTGGGTGTGAAAGCCCAACACTACGTATTGGGCCTGGGGCCCAATTTGAGTATCACTGTTTGTCCGAAGAGGTAAAAGGGATTAGGGCTGAGTCCGTTTGGTAGAAATGCACTTGAAAAGGAATGATGGGATACGTCCGAAGAAGATCCTGTTGGTCCGAAGATGTCCCTCTCATCGGATCACTAGAAAACTTGATCAAGCAAATATACTGAAGGCCTGAGCGACTTTCCCAACTGATTCCACGATAAAGAGCTAACTCTGGGCATGCCTAGGGATGATAAGAACATAAAAATATCTAAAAGGAAAAGCTGCTACCACCGCATTTAATGAACTACAGCAACTTTCCTGGCCACATTTATGTAGAGAAGATACCTAAACAGTGCAACCTCAGCTACTACCACTCACGGCATACTAAAGCAAACGTCTGATGTGACATGTACTCAAGTGAATGTTTGGATGAAGAACAAGTGTACGGTGAAGATGAGGAAGAAGGAGGATATATAAAGGGAATAGGTCTCTGAAAAAAGGGGGGAGAAAATTGTATTCATTTTTCTATAAAAATTAAACCTTTTCGGATTTAAGAGAGATCCACTCGATAATAGTCTGAACATCGTTTTATCCTGACTTGCATAAATGAATCGTTACTAAATCCATAACCAGCCTAGCTGTTTCACCCATTCTCTACAAATTTATTGTTCGGGGTTCATTGGGCTTACAATCTGCAAAGCCTGAGCTTGGCCTACCAAATTTGGACCCTACAACAATTTTATTATAACATGTAAAGACATAAAAGTGACCAAAACAATCTTAGACTAACAGGATGCCAATCCCACCAAGTATACTATAAAAGTAGAGGTTAGGCCGGTATATGTGATTAAATCCTAGCGAAGAAGTGAAGGGGGAAAGGATTTCTCCAATTCTCTTATATTTTTAGTTGAATAAAGTTTGACAACAAATTTGATTATAACCTAAAACTATAATTTACTCCGCTCAATATTATTTTATTAGATGTGAATTTTGACAAATTCATTGCTGGATTACATTTTTTTTTTCTATGCTTGCAAAATTTTCAAAAGATTAAAGATCAATAGCTATATTATCAGTCAAATGTTTAAATTTCAAATTTTTGTAATACAAAATTATGCATAAAAAATAAGTTTATAGATTTGATTAACATAAAATTTGATATGTTGATGAACATAAAAACATATAATTCAATGGTTAGATTTTTAAAATATGTAGTCATGCTAATTTTTTAGTAGAATTTGTAGCCTTAAGGTACAACCAAGTTTGTAACCAAACTTTGTCATTTTTAGTTAGATGTGTAACACATGGAATTTATATAATTTTTTAAATAAGGAATTGGAGGATTAAAAGGAAGGTGAAATATAAGCACACTATCTAATTAATTAAAGCAAAATTATATATATATATATATATATATATCTCTCTCTCTCTCTCTCTCAAAAAGCTAAAGCATAATATTTATTGTTGCCACGCTTTTGTTGAGCTACAATAGCAGCTACATCATCCATTTATTTTCTCCCTAATTTTCTCTTTCTAAACTTTTATTCTCCCTATTCTAAAAAAATAATAAATAAAAAAACTCTTCTTCTCCCTCTTGGGGCCAAAATAGCTAACTATTTTTTTTTCTCTAACTATCTAGTTAGTAGTTTCAGTTTTCAAACTATATTATTTAGTAGCATCTCGAGTCTCTTAGACTCAATTTTGGGCTATAAATCGACTCTTAAAGACTCGATTTTTATGGCCTAACTATATCCGATGTGGCATATTTTTCCACGTGGCAATCACATGGAAATCGAGTTTCTAAGACTCGATTTCCAACCCTTATAAGCAAATAAAAGAGGAACCAGAACAGAGAAAAACCCAGAGAAAAAAAAAATCCAGAATGAGAAGAACCTAGAGAAAAAAAAAAAAAAACCAGAAGGAGAAGATCCAGATCGGACCACCTCGTGTGACCCAGAGGCCCAGGCTGCGCGCGACCCAGGCGTGGCGCGAGGCCCAAGCGGCGCGAGGTCCAGGCAGCGTGCGACCCAGGCCGCGCGCCGCCCAGACCGCGCGCCAGCCCAGGCCACGCGCCGCCCAGACCGTGCGCCAGCTGCGACCGCGCTTGGCTGGTGAGGTGAGCTCCTTCTCTCCCTCTGAGCTCTTTCTCTCCCTCTGATCTGAGTTTGGATTGAGATTGATGTATTTGGGATTTTTGAAATTTGTTTTTGGGTATTTCCGCTGGTACATGGACTTAGAATTTAAAAAAAAAAAAAATTTTTGTTAGAAATCGAGTGTTAGAAACTCGATTTTTATATGATCGCCACGTGGAAAATTATGCCACATCGGATATGATTAGGCCATAAAAATCGAGTCTTTAAGAGTCGATTTATAGGCCAAAATCGAGTCTAAGAGACTCGAGATGCTACTAAATAATATAGTTTAAAAACTGAAACTACTAACTAGATATTTCGAGAAAAAAAATTAGTTAGCTATTTTGGCCCCCTCTTGGTCTACATTTACTATTACACTTCCTTCAACCTTTTCCCTCCCTTTTTACCTTTTTTGTCTCCATACTACTCTATACTTTACCTCTTTATCTCTCTATTACTCTCTACTTTACTGTTACACTTTATTTATTATTTTTCTTATATTTTGACATTCTTCTTCCCATTTTATTTTGTATAAATTCAACATCATTTCTTCCATTCAATCCATATTTTTCTCACAAAAAACTGTAAGTACTCTCTCTCTCTCTCTCTCTCTCTCTCTCTCTCTCCTTTCTTGTGAATTTTTTTTCTTTCTTATAATTATGTTTAATGTTGATGATTTTTTTTATGGTTTTTTTTTTAAATATTTGTTTTGGTATTGTGTTTTCTTAATTTCCCATTACGAAGTCTTATCTCTCCTTTTTATATAGCTTTGTTTGAATTTTGATTTGGGTTAATACTTAGTTTTTTTTTTTTTTTTTAGGATAGTTAATAAGAGTAATATTAATCACAATGAAAAAAACAAAGAAATAAAATGCATGGTGTTCATGATGATGAACATAAGAAAAAAAAAAAAACAACATCAAAGAAAAAATAACTCAAAGGACAATTCTAAGAGTAGAAAGAAAATCAATGATAGAAGAACAGTTTGAAGAACCCTAGCACCTAGACTAATTGAAAAAAGTTCGTTGGCATAAAGCTTATTCTTAGTTTTTTTTGGAAATAGGAATTTGAATTTAGGTCAAAACACAATCTACATGGCTATGAATTTGAAAATGCTTACCAATTTTTTGAGTGATAAATTATTATAAAGTCTATCTTTTATTTCTTTTATTTCATCTTAATTTTGGTTAAGACAATGTTGTAATTTTGTGATGAATTTGTATTATTATGATTATCTCATTATTCCTTAAGAAATGAGAAATTTGAATAATAAATTTAAAATTTATATAGTTTTGTTGTATATCAAATATGATACACTACAACAGAAGTTAGAAAAATATAATTCACCTTAAAAAAATATTAATCAAACATACAAAATATAATAATATGATATATTTATACTTAGTAGAGATAAAAAAATAAAAATTACTTGTAGAAATCTTTTAAAAAAATAAATATTATTTGAAGTAATTATTACTTTTTATATATTACACCCCATTACATAATATTTATATATTTCCACAGATTGTGGGGGTTTGCTTCTAGTAATAATAATAATGATAACAATTTTTTTTTTAAAGAATAAGGATTATCTAATTAGATTCGAGGTATTTTTGACATTTTTTGAAACCATAACTAACTTATTGAATCCTCTTAATATATAGAGATAAAGCTCTTCTCTTCTGTCCTTTTGAATTGCTTCTAATTTGCTCATCTAAATTATATATCTAATGATGCCTATGAGGCTGACTTGGACTTGTCTTCCCTTCTTTTATACTGGACCTTCTACGCAGCTGTTTCTTCTTTTGTCCATTCCACCATCCATCTCTCTCTCTCTCTCTCTCTCTCTCTCTCTCTCTCTCTCTCATGGTTGAGTTGGTAAGTTGTTGCTTGTTATTGATCAATTAATTACACCATTTTATTATCTATCATTAAAACTTGTGGTCGAAAAAATTTGTAAGAACAGTTGGGTGTGTCTCTTTGTAATCCATAATGTCAATTTGTAACAAAGATTTTGTATGATTCTCCAATGGCAATTTTAATCTCATGTATAAAGACATAAAAGTGACAACACATTTTCTAACTCACAAGTTGCCAATCCCACCAATTATACTAAGTAGAGGGTAAATACAAGTACAGTACAGTATCTAATTAATCAAAAAAGGGAAAAAAAGAAAAAGAAAAAAAGAAGAAGAACTGAAGCCCTTCTTGATCATTTCAAATTTGCTGATCTAATAATGCCATTTCTTCTTTTTCCCATTCCACCATTTCAGTGTTGTGTATCCATCCTTTGGAAGCTCACTACCGTCCATTTTGAGAGGATTGAATGACCTCTGTCTAGTTGGCCTTAGAGTCTTCTCTAAACATCGTATATGTTTCACCTTTGTACCTCTTATATGCTTCATCTTCTTTAACTCTATACTTCCTATATATGTCACCTTTGTAAAATTCTTTCGTTCTCTTCGACAATATAAGCGCTGCAAAAGCTCCAAAGAATGCAACCATGGCCAAAATCGAGAAAGACAGCCTAAAACAGTGGTGTCCAATGCAAGTTGGGTCCTTCACAGATGATGCATCCACACCCTTAGCTATGAGGTCCTTCGTAGCCTCTTTCAAGTAGAGAGATTTTGTGAGCTTTGCATTTAGTAGAAATGACCCAAGTGGACTTATCAATTGGGCACAATTGAACAGTGTAGAGTAGTACTTAAGGCCAAAGAACTCAGAAATCATTGCCAAGTTTAATGGTACTTGTGCACCAAATGAAAATCCAATCAGAACTGATGCCACATAAAATGCAAACGGGATTTCAGGGAAGGCCACGAAGAGCATTCCAATGCCTGACATGAAAAGCACTACTGTCATCATAGTCGAACGTGGAAGCTTATATTTCATAAGCAATAGTTCTGAGACAAAGCCTGAGTAGACTCTTCCATAGTAATTCCATATGCTTACTAGTGTAATAATGGAGTCAACGAGTCTGTCACTATATCCTTGTGCTTTGCCAATGCGTCCAAATTGGTCAATTGCTGTTAAGCTTGTCCCATATCCACACAAAGAAATGACAAAGATAAACAACATGTCAACACTTAGTATTGCTTGCAAAATGCCGTGGTCTTCTCCTCTTTCTGGTTTATTGAAGATGTTTGCAAAACAAGACCCTTTCGGCTCCTCTGCTAGCTGCTCGGGTTCTGAATCTTCTGATTTCTCAATGGTCATTCCAGGAGGAGGATTCTCAAGCTCTTTCTTATTTTTCCAGAGGGCTCTCTCTTCTTTAAAGACAATATAGAGAGGGAGGAAGAGCAGGACAGTAACCACAATTGCACTTTTTGAATGCACTGCGTTGCCCATAGTAACGTATTTCTCAAGCAATGTCATAATCATGAGATAAAATGCGAGTACAATTGTTGAATAGAAGAAAAGTAGGAACACTTTGAGCTCATTAGGTTGTCTTTCAGTCTTCATTTTCCGGAGTGTGAACACAAACACCACTGATACCACAGCTGGGAGCCAACCAATGAGAAGAATGAGAGAATTCAAATCATCTTCATACATACCAAGGAAAATTTGTGTTAAGATAGCTCCACTAAGCCCAACGAGACCCTTCATTAGTCCCAAAACAACGCCACGGCTCTCCGGGAAATTCTTGACACAGGTGACAAGAGCTGCTGTGTTTGCAAAGTTCTGAGAGTTGGTTCCAATGGCAATGTAAGCGCACATATGCCAAACTTTTGGTTTGGCAATTTTGCCTGTGACAGCTCTCCATATCATGAAGTAACCCCCAAAGTTCATGGCGGCACCAATGAGGGTCACAACCCATGTTGGTACCACCTCAGCTATTAAGCCAGCGAAAATGGCTACATTTGCACCAACATCTCTATAAAGGGTTATCTTATTCATTGCATCTTCATCATAACCAAGAGTTTTCTGAATCTGTTTGGAGTAGATTCCATATATGTATGTTGCACCAGCTCCAGCCATGATCAACAATGAGGCAAAAACCGTGAACCATTTGCCTTTTGCCACATGTACCACAAATTGGAAACATTCCCCACCACCCATTTTATATGTTTAAGGTTGTATTGTGTAAATGGAATTAAGAAAAAGTGGATACTTGCTTAAGGAGGTAGAAAAGAGAACACTGAGTTTGTGTAATTGGGTTGCAGGAATTGGAAGAGATGAATGTAGGAGTGGTGGCAAGAATGAGCAATATATCTATATATATGAACAAGGCAAGAAAAAAAGGTTGGGTCAGTTTGTGTGTGCTAATTTGTGGTGGTTCTAAATCATTAGGGTAGGTTATTTTTACTAGCTCGTTCACAAAACAGAACAAGCTGTCAAAGCTAGGATTTAGTTAAAGTCTGTTGAGGTTGAAGGTAAATGTATGGAGCTCTATGATACACCGTTAGGCTAAGGAAATTGGTATGACATAGATTTCAAAGTTCCTCACATAATCATATCATGTTTAGAAACAAACAATAACAGTTTGCTACTAAAATAATACTAGATTGTTACATGATATGTTAAGCTTACCAACAACCAAAATCCCCAATTACAGTAATCGTTACTAATACAGAGGGTGAACACTGAATACCAAGATGAGATTTGGGAGGTAAAAAAACAAAAAAAAAATAAGGGGAATGTTTATTTAACACCAACTGCTATACACAATTGTACACACGCAATTTTGGCACTAAATTGTTCAGTGCTAAAATTGTGCGCATATACAGTTGTGTGCAACAACTTATGTGCATTAATATTTATTTAGAAAATAATAGGGCGCAGTATGAGTTATGATATATTAGAGTATTTGTATCAGTCTATGTAAAATAGGAAAAATCCCACATTCTACCCAACCAATCCCCAAAGCCACCAATGAAAAAAAATGATTATTTAAATAAAATACAGTGTATAATAAATAATTTCATCTAGATTTTTTTTGAAAAGTGACGGTGTAAAATAGAAAATAGATTTTTATGCTAAAATAGATAGATTTTGCATGAATTAGTGCGGAACGCTCTTACATGTGTATAACAATTTCTAGTTAAATTATTTTGTTGGTTACAAATTACAATGGCCTTGGTTCATATTTGAGAAGCTGTTCTTGTCGCTTAAAATAAAGAGAACCATGAATAAAAAAAAAAAAAAATAAATAAATAAAGAGAACCATCCATATCAATCGTCCCTCTCTATGGTTCCAAATTTATGAGAAAATCGCCAAAGCTCTGTCGGCTGAGTGGGCTGTGCCAATTTGGGCCTAAAATAAACTTTTTTATACAAGTTTTTTAAATCATTTAGGCTTAATTTTACCAATAACTTCAACCCAAAATTTTGCACAGCATTGAGCATAAGATAATACACAGTTTCGGGCCTAATTTTTTGTTTGTTTCAACCCATATATCTACCAAGCCTCTTAAGCCTAAAATGAAAGACGGATTTGGGTTGTAAAAAATACCCATCCCTCCCAATTAAATCACCCATGAAGACCAAAATCTGATATATAATAAAACAATAAACATAATCACATCAAATCATCACAATTTGATTCTTCAAAAAATAAAATAACAATTTGGCTTTAAGAACTACAGGACCACAAATTATCATAAATCATAATACAATTATCATAAATCATAATTAGAGCAAATGATCACACAATTTAGTTTAAAGAACTACAAACCAAAAACAAATAAGTTCGATTTGTTTCCTTGGGATTAATAGGTTAAGCCCTCCTAGTGTTTTTATCTTTGGGTTGGTTGATCCATTGGCTTTCCTTAAGTCATCATATTGGTTGTTTTTGTGATTTTAATTCAAATTCTGCTAAGGTATAACTCTACTTTGTGCACTAATATAAACCACTTGTTACATTGTTTTTAGGGTCTGCTTGGTTGGAGGGATAAAAAAGTGAAAGGATAGAAAAAATTTATTTTTCCCTCATGTGTATTTGATTGGAGGAATAGAAAACTTTTTTGTTTGGTTGAAGAGAAAAAGTAGGAGAATAGAAAATGTTGTTTATTTAAATTTAATCTTATGACCTTATTACATAATATGTAAGAAATAATTTCTTTGTACTCATTAAATTAATAAAATGACATCTTATAAAAATTAACACATAATACATATAAACTTATATTAATTTTCTTTTCTTGAATTTTGCTTTCTCTAATTTTTTTTAATTAACTATATACAGATGTTTAAAAATTGTGAGTGGGGACTTTTGTGGATTTGCCTATGTGTTGACGTTGTTATAAAAACCCACTTGAGAAATTTGTTCACTTTTAAATTTTTGCTTATGTGCTAAAAAAAAAAACACAATGCTTAAGCTAAGAAATTCCTAAAGTGGCATACTGGAATTTCAATCGGATCTACAGTTGGCTTAAGCTATAGGATTCACCTTAGCCTTTTTCTTTGAATTTTTCCATTTTTGGATTCAAATTAGTAATATATGAATCTCCGAATGGTTTCTCACATTATACCCAGAAGGAGTCTTAAACAAGAATCAAGAGTACTTTTATTGAGTATTTCTCTTTCAAAGCAATATCAACAATGAACAACACAGAGAGTGACAACAAGATGGATAAGAAAAAAATAAATAAAAGAAAAGTCACAGGTGAGAGGCATATGGTAGAGCAGTGCAGTGCCAAGTGCAAAGAAGCTAAAGAGAAGCAATGAAATATGTGTGGTGAAGGTGGCTGGAGGGTAGGTGAGACACATTATGGGTGCATTTGGTGGGGGCAATTTGGTAACTGTGCTGGCAAGCATGATTTCACGCTTGTTTATTCTCCAAAATAGAAACATTAATTTTTGATTGATCAGGAGAGAAAATGCCTGAGCCTCACAGAAAATCATTTATCTGTTTTCTCCTTATCAAACAACACGAAACTCTCTTTTTTCTCATTTTTTTTTAATATATCATTCCTATTTCACCTCCAACCAAATGCACCCATAAAACGCAAGGTAGGTTTGCTATACCAAAATTAAAACCTTCATATCCTAAGCTTAAGCATACAAAAAGCATTCTTATGCCTGAAGCAAAAACAAGAAAAATTATTGTGTATTCTTATACACCTTGACCTTTAAACCATTCTTGAAACCACAAAATTTGATTCTAGTGAGTTAGCTCTTGTTGCAAATCTTCAAGGTGTTCATTGGAGTGCCAGAGGTTGTAGTTCATGCGGGCGAGCTTCATTCGTAGGAAGATCACCATTAAAGGATTTTAAATGTTTTGGAATTATTATAGTAGGATGGCAAGTGAGACATTGCAAAGGTTACATAGAGAGTTCAGGACTACAAAGGTTTTGCGTGTATAAAATATTATATAGTGGATTTTTTACGAGATTGGATTCTTGGAGTGGTTTTTACATTGAAAAAATTATTCATTTGTTTTCCATTTCTTTTTTTTTTTTTTTGGTTAAAATTTGTTTTCCATTTCGTTATCAAAGCTGTGTATTGCATGATTTATTATTATTTCTTTTGTGATTTGGTATTATAGCCGTAGGTGATATAATTTGCTTATGATATCAGTGAGGAATTCATAATAAACTTATTCAATAAATTCTTTAATTCCGCTGGACAACTACATAAAATACTTGGAGTCTAGAATAATAATTTTCAATTGGTATCATTTAGAAAAGGTAGAATTTTAAAACTGAAATGTTTCACTCTTGAACAAAACTTCATTCAATTAAATGATAACTTGGTAGTAGTGATATTTTTTATGATACACGTTTGTGATGCGAACCTCACCTCTCCCACTATATATATCTGTCAAAAAAGAAATCTATCTGGAGAGTCATAGGATAGGAGCCACTCTACCTTATTCTAGTAATAACTCAGTAATAGTAATATCATTTGTGGTTCATGTTTATGATTCAAATCTCACCTCCCCTATTATATATCTGACAAAAAAAGAAATCTATCTTGAGAGTCATAGAAGCCGTTCTACCTTATTCTAGTAACAAACAAAATTGAAAAATTCCCTGGGCAATAATTTACACGCACAGGTATCTCCCATAAGAAATGAAATTGACATGTTCATCACAAATCACAATCAAAAGAAATCGTCATGTTCAAATAGATAACATAGTGACTTCAGCTTTCGATAACTTACACGCACACTTCATTCAGTTCATTGTTGACTGCATTTGCATCTCTTTCATTCTTTTTTTCTTTTCTTTTTTTCGGATACACCTATGTTGTCTATTTGAACATCTATTTCAATTCTTGTGGGGGATCACTTTCATTCTGACTCTGTGTATTAAAAAACATAAACAAAAACAAAAACAAAAACAAAAAATGGATGATTAACCCTGCAATCAAAACAAGAATATTTAAACCCCTAGTAATGAACCCATTGGTTTAAGTATCATATGCTGATTCCATTACAACGCAATATATTGATAAATAATTGTTGACTTTACATGTATGCATGATGCATACACTCAACCGTCTTTTCTTGTTTATCAAACAGATGTAAATCTAAATTAAATAACATTATTTGCAAGGAGTTGGTAATGCTTTAAATATTTTATTTAAGAGAGGAGAAAGAAAGATCTCCAGGAAACCAATTGAATGTTGGTAACTAATTTCTTTATTTTGACAATGGAGTTATGAACTTACTTTGTTGCAGCCTGTATACGAACGACTATTATGAGAAGCAATTAGAGCATTCCCATTAAGAATGCTAAAAGAGGTATATGCTAAATTTTAGCATTAAAACACCAAAAAAACAATTCCATCAAAGCTTTCAAATGGTAAAATATTTGGCATACTGCTACAGTGAGCTTGTATTAATAAAAGCTCACTGTAACTTGAATTGTAAAAAAAAAAATAGTTTTTTATTCTCACGTTGGCTGAGGGAGTTGGTTGGTTAGTTGGTTGTGTGTAGTTGTTTTATTATTATTTTAATGAGTAGTTTATATTATTTAAATGAAATAGTAAAAAATATAGAAGCTTTGATGTTTGATGTATCTTAAAGTGTGATGGTATAATAAATAAGATAGATTTTTGAACTGTTAAATGCTACAAATTTTAGAATGCTTGATATGAATGCTCTTATTCTAAGTACAAGAAAAAAGAAATGACATCATTTAAACATTTAAAATTTTAATAATAATAATAATAATAAAAATGTTTAAATGATGTCATTTCATTTTGCTATTTACTCGAAAGCCTTGTACTTTATAAATAAGAATTCTATTGACCGGGTATTGCGTGATTCTTTTATTTATTATTATTAGTAAAGAGCTTTGCAGTTTAACTTGTTGACCCTAAAATATTTTTATTAAGTCCTGAAAATGTGAGGTAGGAATACAAATTAATAATGAGATATAAAATTTGTATTTGTAAGGTAATCCATAAGAGGCTGTCCTCTAGCTTTAACATTTCTTTTTTGAGCATCATTGATCTTACCAAAAGGTCTCCCTCGTTTTATTGCCGACCAAACCCACAACCATACAAGCTTCCAGTCAGTGTCATATGTTCTATGTTGGTTATTTATTTAGTTTTTAAATTTTTTTTTTTTCTGAAGTCATATATTTTTGGTATGTTAAGAAGGAATGATAAACTATGGTCTCTATTTTTACGCTAAGGGTGTGTTTGGATACCGTTTATTTTGCTGAAAATTGAAAATACTGTACTAAAATAATTTTTAAAGGGTTATATTAACGAGTGTTCTTAGGGCACTCATTAATAATCCATTTTAAGAAAGTTTTTATACTACTTTTATGGGAAATGAAAAAAGCTGTCAAAATTTTAATTACTTTTTTTTTTTCTCATAAAAATTTTCTTTAAATAGATTATTAACCAGTGCCCTAAGGACACTCGTTAGCATTTCCCATTTTTAAATGTGTGAATAGTCAATAGTGTTGTGAGACCCATTTTTAATGAAAGTTTTGGTGAAAAAAGAAGTTTGTGGGTCCCGTGAATAGTGCACGGGATCAAATGGAAAAGACAGAAACACGCTTCTATTAAAAAAAAAAGAAAAAAAAAGCCAAAACCTAGAACGTGGACACAAACATTGTATCCAAACGGATACTAAATTTCAATTTAGACTCTTTAACTTTTTAGTGTTACGACAATTTAGCCCCTACTGTTATCTCTTGGATGAAATTGCTGACATAGCAAACAACCAAAATAAAAAACTAGTTTATGCAATTAACTTTTTTTTTTTTTTTGGCCATTTGCCATTTTAGCAATTTTCATTTAAGAGATAACAACAAAGAATAGGGACTAAATACGGCACTGAAATGTCAAGAACCAAATTGAAATATGATACAAAGAACAATGACTAAATACCTAATTTACCAAAGAAAGAATGAAAAACGTGCAAGAAAAATGAACCATGAAGCAAATAATTTGCTTCTCAGAGGATAACAACGATCGCTTTCACAAAAGTAATTTACCAAAGAAAGAATGAAAAACATACAAGAAAAATGAACCATGAAGCAAACGATTTGCTTCTCAGAGGATAACAACGATCGCTTTCACAAAAGTAATTTACCAAAGAAAGAATGAAAAACATGCCAGAAAAATGAACCATGAAGCAAATAATTTGCTTCTCAGAGGATAACAACGATCGCTTTCACAAAAGTAATTTACTTGGATCCATTAGCGTTGAAAGATTCTTTTATTTTTCAACGGTGAAAATTAATACTGTAACTTGTAGATCTAAATTAGCTAGATGCTATTGAAATTTTAAAAAAATTCTTATTTTGTGAGTAACAATTTTTTATTTTTTTTGAGTAAAGTGAGTAACAATTTTTGGTTTTGGAAGATTTGGGATTGATAGTTGGTCTGGTAAGAATATTTGTTGTATTAAATTGTCACGTTGTGAACATGTCTGACAACTCAAATAATAGCTCTTTGGCTGTTTGGCACTTCTTCAGAATCACTTTCTTTCCTTTTCTAAAGATTCTTCGTTTTCCTTTTTCATATTTTTGTCACCACACCCTTCACAAGATTGTGAGAATAGTAGTTTGTTATGTACTGAATATTAGAACAACAAGATGGTACAATCCAAATTATTCATTTAACATGATTTTTTTATTGTTAATGAGAAACTTGTAACTTTATTAAGAAGAAAATAAATTCAGTACATCATGAGCAACATCTGACGCAATTAGAGATAGATTTTCCTCTATCTATTCATTAACATGTTAGTTCATTTATGACTCTAACTTTTGGTTCCCCACAATTTCCCTTCCACGCCATGCATCCCTTTATATATACCTTGAACCATGTTTTCTCTCTTTTCTCTATATTCAACAAAGTAATTTTTTTGTAGGTTCCAATTAGTTTAACTAGTAAAGTCTCTGATAGTTGAATAAGAGATTTGAGGTTCAATCCCCACCTGTACCAAAAATCGATTAGTGTCTTGGTCTGATAATAAAAAGTTATTACCAAGAGCGGATATCATAGATTGAAACTCTCTCTCTCTAAAAAAAAAAAAAAAAAGGTGATTTTTTTCTTTCTTAACAAACAAAGTTGGAGCTCAATTCATAAAAAATAAAAATAAGTATTGTATATTTCGTGAGTTAAGTAAATATTGAGTTATTTTCTATTTTTAACATTTTCCCAAAAGAAAGGAAAAAAGGTGAATTACTTAAATTAGCTTAAAACCAATACTTTCAACAACCATCATGAGTTAAATCTCATGTCTCAAACTTTGGAAAGGATAAATTCCCATACTTTGGTCAAAAAGGTAGGTAATCCTAGACATCAGATATTATTACATTTCGGCATGTGTTTATTTTGTATTAGAAATCAATAGTATTCAAAATTTAATGATTAATTATCATTATTATTATTTTTACTTTGTTAATTATGAGAATAAATAACAAGATTTTACACCTTTTTTTACCCAAAACATATTAAAATTTTAATTTTAGAATTTTCCTTTATGCCTCCACCCTAAATCTTTACAACTACATTGAGCAAAAATTGTTACCACTTGAGGGGGCTAACGAGAAAGATATGAAAAACGTCACATAGAATCTTTAGAAAATGGGGTGTTAAACATGGGGTTAGGGATGAGGGTAATTATGCAAAGATAACATAGATTAGAAAATGGTGTTAATTAAACATGGGGTTAGAAAAGTGGAGAGCCAAAGAGCTATTGTTTAAAGATAAAATTGTCATGCACGATTTAAATGATGTAACCTTTTACGGTTTTACCTCATCAACTCCATCCTTTCACTTGTCAATGATGATTCTGGATAATATAAACTTTATTAAATAACTAGTATTATTCCTATGTAATGCACTTCTTAATGAAAATTCATATATAACCTTTTTTTTTTAAATAATTAAATAAATTTTAATAATAAATTCTAAAATCAGTAAGTAATTTTAATATTAAAAAATTACTTTAATATTGTGTAAAGTTTGGACATTATCAGTGTTTATTTATTTTTATATTTTAAAATTCCCTCTGTGCTTTGTGTTAATTTCTTAATATGAGATGTGGGGACAGTTGCCCGAAAAATTAACGGAGTCCATAGAAGGTGGGCTTGTAGCCCAACGGCCCAGTCCGAGGACACTCATCCGTTCGAGGACACTCATCCGCCCGAGGATACTCCTCTGTTCGAGGATAAGATCCATTCCTCAAACCAGCTTGCGAAGTGGATGTAACTATTTTAATTGTCAAGGAACTTCGCAGAGTTACATGCAAATTAAACTAATGAATATTGATCAAAGGAGGAACCGGAAAAAATAACAAATATCTCCTAAAAGCTGCTGCCTCCACATTAAATGCTTTCCACCTAACTCTCTGGCCGCATTAATGTGGAGGTGATACCTGAACAGTAATCAAGCAGCCTTATAACCACTAAGCGGAGGATTCGGAGAGGGAGGATGGGATAGAAGGAAATTCTCAGAAGGGAGCCTACACGTGTACGGTGAAAGTAAGGCGGAGAAGGTGGTATATAAAGAAAAATCGGAATACATTGAAGGGGGAGATTTTTAGTTTTATAGAAGACAAAACTCTTTTTGCTGCGCCAGAATTACGTCTTTTTCTACTTACCGGAACTAGCTCTTATATCCATACTCTACAAATTTTTATTGTTAAGGGTCTATTACAAATTGAGTCCCTACATGAGATATGGAATTAGTTTGATCATTCCTATTTGGGTTATGCCATATCCAACACAAATAAAAATAAACAAAATAGTTCCTCAGTACATATTTTTTTTTTCCTAGTGATAGTCTAATTAAAAAAATCAACACACCCAAAAATTAAATATAATAATCAAAACCCAAAATCAAAACATACACACAAGAGTTCAAAAATTGAGAATATAAAAAAATTAAAAATTTACATAAGAGAATCAAGAACTTAAATGAGTGTCCATTGTTTTGCTTATTCATAGTAAACTTCCTTTGACATAATATCATTCACGCAAATTCAGAAGTAAAGAATAATAAGTAAGATGAATTTATTAAATTAAAACAATAAACGCGATGAACAATAAGCGTAAGTTGCAACTTGGGAAAAAAAAAAGTGAAAAAAATACAAAAACATGGGGTGTAAGTTTTTTACTAAATACTATAAATTTTATTACTAAATAATTTTTATAAACGGATATAACAATAATTGTGAATAATGAATTTCAACTACATAATATAATATATGAATGTTTAAATTATTACCTTTTTTTTTTATAACTAGTGACACAAAAAATTTAAATTCTATTTAAACTAAAAGTCTATTATAAAAAATTATAAATTTAATCTCAAACAACTACCCAAGTTTTGTTTCTAAAAGTAAATAATAAAAAAATAAAATAAAAACCCATATTTTGACTTCTACTCTAACTAAAACTCTATTATCAATATTTTAAGAACAACCAATTGATAAATTAATTTTATATTATTTGTTATGATATAATTCCTCAAATTAAAGAATAATTGTAGGAGGTTGGGATTTTCACCTCAGGCCTTTGGCCGATATTGGCTTGACACCCTATTCCCACCTTAGAAGGTTTTGTCCTCTTTGGGGAGCCAAGCCCTCAAGGATTTGTTTTGAAGGGGTGGAATTGTCCCACATCGCCTAGAGAACCCTCCCACTCATGCTTTATATGCCCTTGGAGCTTGCATGTGTTGTAGTGGTACACTCATGCAAGCTCCAACAGGAGTCAAGCGAAGAAGATAAATAACGCAAGTAAAAAAAAAAAAAAAAAACAAGCACTACATTAAGTCCATAAAAGTTACACAACAGGAGTCACATTACAATGTTTAAAAAAATATATATATGGCAAAAGTGCCATTACATTGTTCAAAAAAAAAAAAAAAAAAGAAGGGAAAAACCTAACATAAGGCAAAAGTGCCAAGGAGCCTACTTCTTCGGCTGGTTTTTGGCCACCTCAAGGTCCTCAGGGCTCTGACTTAAAGGAATGGCTTGCAGAGGCACCGCAGAGAGAATTGTCTCTTCAGCGAGAGAGGCCTAGGAGGTCTGAGCGACAGATGAGGGGTTTGCAGCCTCCTAGAGTGCTTTCTCGTTGGGACCTTTGGCTATTTCAATTACCCCAGGAGGATTAGCTTTTTTGGCGGGATCTTCGAAAATGGTAGTAGTCACCTCAGTAGCCACCACAGCCTCCTCAGTCTCTTCATTTGGGGCAGCACTAACTTCCTCGGAGACCACCTCAACCTCAGAGCTAGATAGGGCAGCCTCACGGATGGTTGGTAGGTAGTACACGTTCTCCACCTTTCACAGGTCAGATGAGACCTCAATGCCAGCTTGCCTGAGGGCCTCATTCCAAACCGGGGAGCAGTAGAGTCAGCATACACCAGCCACTTGAGCCTTGAGGGCGGCTTTTGTCTCGGCCACACCTGAGGCATAGGCCGCCTCCTTGACTTTATCCTTAGAAGCCTGGGCCTCCACTCTGCCAAAATCTGCCTCATCCTTAGCCCTTAGAGTTTCGTCTCTAGCAAATTTCACAATGCCCTTAGCTCTCTGCCTTAGTCGCCTTTTCCTTCAGATTGGCGATCTACTCTTTCGCAATCCTTAGTTGATCCTCCGCCTCGAGCAGGCGCCTTGTCTGGTCCTCGGCCTGCCTTTGGGCGCTTTCCAGGCCTGCCAAGGCGCTATCCCTATCCCTAGTCATCTCCTTAAGAGCCTCCTTGGCCTTCATGAGGTCGGCCTCAGAGATCTTAAGGATTCAAGCGATGTCCAGGTGCTTGTCACGCTCATTATCCAAGGCCCTACTCTAGCTGTTGGCCTCCTCCTTCAGTCTAAAAATGGCATGTACAGCCTGCCAATTGAAACCAACACACAATAAGTTTGAAACCTAGGAATGAAATCCACAGAGTCAAGTGTCAGGAGTCTTACCATGCCCAAGTACTTCTTAAGGTTGATAAAGACCTCCTTACTTCTCAAGCCCCCCAATTCTACCATATCCACAGGGAGTAGCAGGGACCTCTCTAATGCATTGGCCACGTACGTGCCTTCGCCCCCTCGAAAGTCCCTAAGAGCGGCATCGTCCATCAAAGGCCCCCCATGGAGCATTGGGGCGGGAAGCCAGGCCTGAGCCTCAGATTGGATGGTGACCTACTTATCTTGGCCTTGGGGCCCTATCTTCAGTTGTTTTGAGGGCTGCCGAGCGTCGTCCTCCTCCTGGGATGAACAAGACGTGTCACCTCCCATAGGCCTTTTGCCTTTGTCCTTCTTTTGCTTAGGATCAGTAGGCTCAGACCTAAGTGGCAAGCTTGGTTGAGGTGGAGGAAATGGAAGCCTAGACTAGGCAGAAGTTGACCTGGTCTAGGCAGGTTGAGACTTGGGCGGAGGAGGAGGAAATTTGGGTTGAGACTTCCCTGGCTGGCCCTCAATCAAGTCAAGTCAAGTAAACTGGTTTTGGATTTCCTCTTGTAACCCATCTCGGCCTGAGGAGAGTTTCTTACTGACAGAAAGTCTGCTTCGGTCAAGTTCTGGTCACCCAAGTCACCAGAAGGATCCTCGGACAGGTGGACTTGTGTTCGAACACACCAAATCCGTCCTCGGACGGACCCAAACTAGCAACTTCTCCTTCTATTTCTCTATCTTCTCCCCTAACCTCCACAGCTTGGTGGGGTGTAGAAGAGCTCACCAATGGGGTACCCTCTGGAGTGGGAGATCCCTCTGGAATCGAGAAATCGTCCTCGGTTACGGTAATCTTCCGAAGCCAAGAATCCTTTGCCTTGATCACATACTTTGGCGCCACAAATGATTTCTGAATGGGGTCGTATCCCAGGATCTTGTGAGCGGCCCTACTTGATTGTCGGCCTTGTTTACGAAGATCTCTGTCATCAATACGGTCTCCAAATCCGCCTTGTTGACTAAATAGAGGTGCCGTTGAAAAGCGTGCGGATCTGCAAAAAAGAGGGCATATTTGTGTCAGTAATCAAGCACTGCAAACTTTGATAGCACAAAAGATTAGACCCCCTCCTACTCTAAGGCACCCCACCTGGTGTCCCTTCCTTTGTTGGACAATGGAGGCCGTCGTGCCACTCTCCAGATATGATGAGGAAGTCCTTATCCAGACCCTTGCTGGATGAAGGGAAGCACTGGATAAGCCGCACTCAATCATCCCTTGTCTTTATGTAGTAAGACTTGCCCTTTAGGTGCTGGAGGTTGTAGCACCAATTCACGTCATGATGGGTCAACCTCAGCCCCATCTTCTCGTTTAAGGCATCTACACAGTTCAGAATCCTAAACATATTGAAGCCACATTGGGTGGGGGTTAGCCGGAAATGCCTAAGGTAACCCCTCATCACCTGACCCATGGAGATCCTCATGCCGCCCTCTAAGAAGGCAATTAGGGGAATCACCACCTCGCTCTCTTGCCTCCTAAAACCCCCCTCTCCCTCTTCACAGTACCTTAGACCTACGTTACTAGTTATCCTATAATCGACGATGAACTTCTCCATCGCCTCTTTAGTCTTAACCAATTTCTTGAACCTACTCATCCCTAGAGATAACTAAGAGACTCGGAGAAAGAAGTTTAGAAGAGAGGAAGTGCAATTTAGAGAGAGAGAAGAAAACTTACAGAAATGAGGAAAAGCTCCTCGGACAGGCTTTTTGTGCTGAAGGGAGTCATGAATTTGGTTGAAGATTTGACCAAAATCAGGATATGTGTTCAAGAACTCTTGAATGCGAAAGTAAAGAGGCAAACCGATTCAAATGGGTATTTACACCCCTAATTAAAAATAACCGTGTGAATTTTTCCGCCCATAAAGTCAGGAAGATTGCCACCATTAGATTATCATCACACCGTTGAACGTGGGGAGCACCTAGTGGCCCGAATTTAATGTGGGCGTGCTCCACATACTGAAACGTCAAGGACGTGCCTTGGACAGGTGAAAAGACCCTGGCACTGATAGGGGACAAGACTTGATAAGCCATGGCAAAGGCTTGAGAACATCAAAATCCTCCTCTCCACCCGAGGAGCCTAACAATAGGATTTTGAGGGGTTATTGTAGGGTCGAAGAATCTAGCAACCCCGGCCCACTTTATGCTAGGCTTAAGGCCCGCGCCAAGGAGGAAGAAATGTCCGAGGACGAATCAAGGAAGCTTCAATTACCAAGAAGCACTGCCGAGGACAATCCTGTTCTCAGCCAGTCGAGATCATGGAAAGGGAGAGTAAAGCACCATCAGAGGTAGCCCTTCAGAGCGTCCCCAAAGAAAAGACAAGTACAACGGGTTAGTCATGAAAGCATGGTGGAAGAGCGATCCCAAGAAGAACAGTCACCTTCACATGAAATGCCCACAACTAACGTTCTGGCTGCATTAATGGAGAAGTAACCCCTGAACAGTGCTGCCATAGTTGTTGCAACCCACAAAAAGAATGGGAAGGTGACTAATGGTATAAGCACTTAAGTGGTGACCTGCATGACCAACAAATGAAGGGCCAAGATTTACCAAAGGGGGATATATAATGTGAGAAGTCCTCTAGAAAGGGGGATGGGATTTTTTAAAAGGGAAGGAACACTGTAGCACTGGTAGGATCTTTGTAACCAAGCACCAATGAAATATAAAAAATTATACACTCCTAGGGGAGGGCTGAGAAGCCGAACTTCATTCCCTAGATTATGTTCTTGTCATTCCCCCAGCCTATTACCATGTTTAGTTGTTACAGTCCTTATTAGGGCCTAGTTCTTGAACCCATACTCTACAAATTCATTGTATCGAGTTAGTTGGGCTTGAGTCCACCTCATCCAAGGAAAACTGCTCAAACTCAGTCCCTACAATAATATTTAACAATTGTTTAATTTAGATGATAGCAACTAATTGATAACAATTACGGTTTCTAAGCTCAACTTTTATTATTATTATTATTATTATTATTATTATTATTATTATTATTGTAATGACTCAAAATGTATTGGACCCAAAAGAAGAATGGGATTTGAGCCCAACAAGCCCAAACAATAAAATTTTTAGAGAATGGGTGTAAGAACTAGTTCCAGTGATAGGAAAAAGACATCGTTCTTCTGCAGCAAAAGGAACTTCAAATTGAATAAAAGAAAAACTCTTACTCCTTCTCCTCGACTAGATTTCTAGTGTATATCTCTCTGGATTCTTTCTCTTCTTTTCTTTTTCTTTTCCCCAAAAGTCCTTTCTAGTGTACTCCGATTTCACGTTATATACTATCTTCTTCGTCCTGCTTCCACCGTACACGTGTAGGTTTCATTCTGAGAACTTCTTTCTGTCCCATCCAGAACTTCCTGGATCCTCCGCTTAGTGGCTAGAAGGCTGCTTGGTTACTGTTCAGGTATCACCTCCACATTAATACGGCTAGAGAGTTAGCTGGGAAGCATTTAATGTGGAGGTAGCAGCTTTTAGGGGATATTTGTTACCTTTCCCAGTTCCTTCTTTTGCTCAATATTCATTAGTTAGTTTGCATGCCATTCTGTGAAGTTCCTTGACTATTAAAAGAATTACACCCACTTTGGACGTGGTTTGAGCAATAAATCTTATCCTCGGACATGTGAGTGTCCTCAGACTGGGCCACTGGGTCACTAGCCCACTTCCCATGAACTCTTCGTTTATCTTTTTGGGCCACTGGCCCCATAATAGCCCCTCAAAATCTCACTTTTTGTCATCTCGGAAAAAGGGAGATTTTGATATCACACCCTTACTCCCTTCGGTGGACTTTTCTAAATTTCAGAATGACTTTCCATCTGCCCAAGGCACGTCTCTGACGTTTCGGCGTCTGGAGCACGCCATTATTAAATGATGGCGGCTTCTCTGTCCTCCACGTTTCAGCATGATGCGAATCAACGATGGAGGGCTGTTGAAATTTATGAGCGGGATTTTTCCCACTTACGATTTCTGTGCCCCTATAAAAAGCTTTTCAAATCAAATTTCTTTTCAGTTACAAAAAATCTCACAATCTTAGCGAGTATTCATTGCACCTTTCCCTCTTTCTTTCTTCTCAACGTTCTCATAAATACTTGAAGTCTGTCCGAGGAGTTCATTTTTCACACCTGTAAGTTTCTTTATCCTTCCTCCGTCTTCAATCCTCTTCACTAATTTTTCTTCACAATTCCTAAGAAATTGGTAGGTTTAAATATTTAGTTGATTTCGAGGAGCAAATAGAGAACTTTAGGGCTAAGTATAGAATTCCCTCCACAGTGGGCATGAGATATACTTCCACAGAAATATGGTTTGATGATAGAAAAAAAGGGGAAGTAGTCATTCCTATGATCGCTTTTATAGAAGGAGGGATGACTATTCCGATGGGTAATCTCACTAAGAGTTATCTTAGGTTCTTTAGATTGTCCCCCACATAGTGCGCCTCCAATATGTTTAGGGTGTTAGGGAGTATAAAAGCCTTTAACAATAGGATGAATTTAGGTCTTACCCACCACGATATAAACTGGGTATACAACCTTCATCATTTGAAGGACTAGGGATACTATCTTAAGTCTAGGTACCCTAAGGTAAGATTAATCCAATGTCTCCCTCAATCGAACAAGGGCCTGAAAGATGATTTTCTCATTTTTTCTGGGGAATGGCATGACGGTTTACCCTGCCTGACCCAAGTGGGAACACCAGGTGGGGTTCTTAGGCTGAGCGCCTCTAAACCTTAATTTGTGCTCTTTACTTTAAATTACCTTTATTTCTGACGGCAATTTCTTTGCTGTCTTACTAATTTTGCAGACAAGCGCGCCACCAAGCCTCAATTCAGACTAGTTAACAGGGAGAGCTTGGACAAAATTCTACGATCCGAGGTATACGTGAACCCATCCGATGGTCAGTTAAGAGCAACGCACATCATCCTCCAATACAAGACAATTTTCACAGCATTTCAAGCACCCAAGTGTGTGATAAAGGCTAAAGATCCTTGGCTGCATCGAATCAGCGTAGCCTTTGAAGGATTTATAGTTCCTGAGGGTGTTCCAATCCCTGAAGGCACCCTTTTTACCTAACCGTTACCTGTGGCCACGGTCTCTGTAGCAGATTCCTCGTCCCGTTCTGTTCAACAGGAAGTGAAGGAGGAAGAGGAAGAAGAAGAAGAAGAAGACAAAGTTGTAGAGGTATCGGATTCTGCCAACGAATTTGAAGTTTTTAACCAACTCCCATCTCCCGAGGTGACTTCTGATAACATGGGTATCCAAAGAAAAAGCCAAAAGAGCGTACTGGACGTGATTGAAGGCAAATCTGGAAAGGGGGCGCCAGTGAAGCCTGCTCAAACTAGCCTCCCCCCTCCTCCTCCTCCTCAACCAGCTCAAACACAGAGGGTTGAACCCACTGATTCCAAGAAGAGTAGGGAACAAAAGGGTAAAGAGGTGGTGGAGATTGGGAGGTCTCGCCCAACTTCTGAAGACGAGGTCCAAAGGGCTCTGAAGCAACAAAAGACAACCCATGGATCTCAACAAGTTGTGGCCAAACAGATTACACGGTCTTCGGAGCCCGAGGCCTGGCTCCCTGCTCCCATGCTTGGTGGAGAGTCTTTGAGGGAAGACGCCTCAATCAGGGACTACAACGGTGGAATTGGATGCCACGTTGCCTCGGCCCTAAAAGAGACACTCCTTCTCCCCAAGGACATGGCCGAGCTCAGAGGCATGAAGAAGAATGAGATCTTCATGAATACAAAAAGGCACCTGGGCATGGTATGGTATCCTTACTACTTTACTTGTTACTTTTAGTTTATTGAACCTCTGACTTTTTTTTTTTTTTTTTTTTTTTTTTTTTTTTTTTTTTTTTTTTTTTTTTTTTAAAGCTGTTCAAGCCACTTTCAGGCTAGAGGAGATGGTCAATGCCTTCTATCAGCAGTTAAATGAGGAGAGGAAGAGGCGAAATACTGCTGTTCAGACCCTTTCTACCAGCGAGAAAAATGTCGAAGAGCTGAAGAAGAGGTTGGCCGAGGAAGAGCGTGCTTGAAAGAGTGTTGACTCTACTTTGACTGGCTTTCAAAGGCAAGCTGAAGATCAGAGGAAAAGCCTTTGTGATGCTAATAAGTAGCTGGCAACTTCTAAGGAACAAATATCAACTTTGATGAAGCAGTTTGAAGAAGCTCAAAGGCTGAGGGGTTAGGCTGAAAAGGAGAGGGATGAGGCTGAAAAAGCAAAAGCTGAGGCTGAGAAGGAGAAGGATGAGGCCGAACAGCAAGGATATGACGTCGGCGTGGCTGAGACCGAGGATAGATTCCGAGCTGAGGTCCCAGTTGTGTGCCGAACATATTGTGCACAAACTTGGGAGGAAGCTCTTAATCATGTTGGGGTTGAGCCATTATCAGATCTGAGAAAGCCTGAGAACACTTATTTCCCCCCAGCCATACGAGCCCCAAGTCCTTCTTACCAACAATAAGAGGTCTCCTTTACTACTATTGGCTCGGCTGAAGAAGTTCAAAATCAAAACCCTCTCTCAACCAATCAGCAGAAGCAGCCTGAAGGGTCTAAAGAAGTCACAGAGATCTCCTCGACCAAGGCCGCAGAGAAGCCTCTCAGAGCTTTGAAAAGGACTTAGCTTTCACCATCCTGCTTGCTGGGGAGGTTTCAAAGGAAAAGGAGAAAGATGTTCCTCCTCAGGAAACTGCTAAAGTTTCACCTCCCAAGTTACAAATAAAACTTAGCAAATAGTTGATATAATTTTTTAATTTTAGTTTAACTTTTTTTTCTTTTTTTGAGGATATTCTCAAATGTGATGTACATTTCCCTTCCCAGATTTATATAAGACATTGTGATTTTATCCATTACTTGTGTAATTTCCTGCATGATTATTCTTTTACTTTTATATCATCCCAGGCTATGGAAGAGTAAACTCTGACCCGATGAGAGAAAACTTAATCGTAATACTCCAATTAAGGTCATAGTGTGCATTAATTTTTACCAAGATGTGAGCCAAGAACCTTACCTGACTTAAGTTCTACTTAACACTTCAATAATTTGAGAGTGTATTAATTTCCACCAAGTTGTGGTCTAAGGACTTTACATGACTTAGTTTCTGTTTAATACTTCAATAATTTGAGAGTGTATTAATTTCCACCAAGTTGTGGTCCGAGGATCTTACATGACTTAGTTTCTGTTTAATACTTCAATAATTTGAGAGTGTATTAATTTCCACCAAGTTGTGGTCCGAGGACCTTACATGACTTAGCTTCTGTTTAATACTTCAATAATTTGAGAAACGAGGACCTTACATGACTTAGCTTCTGTTTAATACTTCAATAATTGAGAAACACAGCAATAGAATTAAGAATAAGCTATAAAAAGGAAATAAAACAGAACTGTTCATATTAATAGTAATACCTCTTTAAGTTATTTACATTCCAAGGGTGAAGTACAGTTTTTTCATCTAAATCTTCTAAGTAGTAAGCCCCTATTCCTGCTACAGATGTAATACGATATGGTCCTTCCTAATTAGGCCCTAACTTTTCCTAGGCTGGATTTTTGGTAGTTCCCAAGACTTTTCTCAATACCAAGTCCCCTGGAGTTAATGACCTCAGCTTCACGTTTGCATCATAGCCCTGTTTCAGCTTATGTTGATAGTAAGCCAACTGAACCATCGCATTCTCTCGTCGTTCGTCTACCAGGTCTAGGTTCTTACTCAAAAGTTCATCATTGCCATCCGAGGTGAAAGTGCTGGTCCTTAGTGTGGGAAAGCCTGTTTCAAGTGGAATTACGGCCTCAGCCCCATACGTCATTGAAAATGGGGTTTCTCCTGTTGACCGTCTAGGTGTCATTCGATACGTCTAAAGGACATGTGGCAGCTCTTCTACCCATTTTTCCTTTGCATCATCTAGCCTCTTCTTAAGTCCGCTCACTATGACTTTGTTGACAGCCTTGGCTTGCCCATTTCCCTATGGATAAGCCGAAGTGGAATATCTATTCTTTATCCCCAGTTCGGAACAATACTTCCTGAAAGCCTTGCTATCAAATTGAAGACCATTATCCGAGATGAGAGCTTGAGGAACCTCAATCGTGTGATGATGTTCTTCTAGACAAACCTTTTGACATCCATATCTCTGATATTAGCCAGAGGTTCAGCTTCGACCCACTTCATGAAGTAATCCGTGCCAACTAGCAGATACCTTTTATTTCCTATTGCCCTAGGGAAAGGACCAACAATATCCAGACCCCACTGAGCAAAAGGCCAAGGGCTAGATAGAGGGTTAAGAACTCCTCTTGGCTGATGGATGTTCGAGGCAAATCTTTGACACTAATCACACTTCCTAACATATTCCTGGGCTTCCTTTTGCATGCCTGGCCACCAATACCTTTGGGTGATTGCTCGGTGAGATAAAGATCTTCCTCCAGTATAACTCCCACAAATCCCTTCATGGAGCTCTTCTAAGAGTGCTTCTAAGGCTTCAGGGTGCACACAAAGCAGGTAAGGCCCAGAGAAAGATCGCTTGTACAATTTTTTGTCCTCGGACAACTAGAACCGAGGAGCCTTTCTTCGTATCTTCTCAGCTTCTGAACTGTCCTCGGGCAATATGTCTTTCTCAAAGTAGAGCATTATAGGATCTATCCAGTTAGGTGCTGAGCTAATTAGATTGATTTGAAGTGTGCTCTTCGACACTAGGGTAGGCGCACTTAGATCTTCGACCATAACCACCTGAGGTAAGTTCATTGCCGAGGACGTTGCGAGGGTAGCCAAAGAGTCTGCATGGGCATTCCCACACCTAGGGATATGGGACAACTCAAAGAATTCAAAATTCCCTTCCATACGCCTAACCTGGCTCAAGTAAACCTGCATTCTTGTGTCCCGAGCTTCCAACTCTCCTTTACCTGGCCCACGATTAGCGCTGAATCCGAGAACATTTTCACTGTCTTTCTTCCCAGTTTCTTAACCATCCCTATTCTCATTAGTAGAGCTTCATACTCGGCCTCGTTGTTGGTGGCTGAAAATCCTAACCTTAAAGACTTCTCAATGATGGCCTGTTCAGGAGATATTAGAACTAGCCCCACTCCTGACCCCCTCTGGTTTGCTGCTCCATCCACATACACCTTCCAGGGGGAGGAACGTTGTGTGGAGATAAGGCCAACTGATTTTTCATCCATGCCCTGTGGGCTTGCTTCAATTTCTTCAGGGCCTTCAGCAAATTTAGCCACCAGGTCGGCAAGAACCTGACCTTTCATAGAAGTACGAGGCATATACTTAATATCGAAAGCCCTTAGAATCGTGCCCCACTTGGCAACCCTGCCAGTGTAGTCTGCACTCCGAAGAACTGCTTTGAGTGGATACTGAGTCAGAATGACTACAGTGTGTGCTTGAAAGTAATGGGGAAGTTTCCTTGTTGCGTGCACCACTGCCAAAATGGCCTTCTCTAACGGTAAATAATGCATTTCAGCCTCATGAAGCGATTTGCTCACGTAATAAACTGGTCGTTGTACACCATTGTCCACTCGTATCATAACAAAGCTGATCGTATAAGGGGCTATCGCCAAGTAGGCAAAAAGGACCTCGTCCACCTCAGGGCTGGACATAATGGGTGGCTGAGATAGATATTCCTTGAGTTGCTGAAATGTTAGAGCGCACTCCTCAGTCCACTCGAACCCTTTCCATTTGTGGAGTAAAAGGAAAAAGGGTCTGCACCTATCCGCCGACCTGGATATGAATCTGTTCAGCGCAGCGGTCATCCCAGTTAACCTCTGAACTTCCTTAGGATTCCGAGGTGGTTGCAAGCTATTTATGGCCTTAATCTGGTCGGGGTTCACTTCAATTCCTCGGTGGGTCACCATGTAGCCCAAAAACTTCCCAGAGCAAACCCCAAAGGAGCACTTGGAGGCGTTTAGTCGTAACTTATGCTTCCTCAGAGTCTCAAACGTGTTGGTGAGGTCCGTCATATGTTCGGCCACTATCTTACTCTTTACTACCATATCATTAATATAGACCTCTATGCTTTTGCCTAGCTGTGGCTCAAACATCTTCGTCTTCATCCGTTGATAAGTAGATCCTGCGTTTTTCAAGCCCAAGGGCATCACTTTGTAATGAAAGTTCCCATTGAGGGTGAGGAAAGCGGTCTTCTCCTGGTCATTCAGTGCCAGTAGGATCGATGATAGCCTTGAAAGGTATCTAGGAAGTTCATCCAAGGATGACCCATTGTTACATCTACCAGTTGATCTATACGGGGCATAGGAAAAGGATCCTTCGGACAAGCTCTATTAAGATCTGTGAAAGCAACACATATTCGCCATTTTCCATTTTTCTTCCTCACCACAATCGTATTGGCCAACCACTGAGGGTAAAACACTTCCTTGATAGCCCCTGCCTCTTTAAGCTTAATTACCTCATCTTTGATAGTCTCGGCATGTATTTTAGAAGGACGCCGAAGTGGCTGTTTCTTTGGTGTAACAGAGAGATTGACATTCAAATGATGACAAATGAAATCTGGATCAACTCCTGGAGCTTCGTAGGCATTCCAGGCAAACACATCAACGTTTCTCCTTAGAACCTCAACCAACTACTCCTTTTCCAACAAAGGTAACAGTGCTCCAACCTGAAAGTACCTATCTGGATCATCACCAACATTTACTCTCTCCAGATTCTCACACTCCGCTTCTCGACGGACGTGCTAAAGATGGTTCTTATATTCTTTGATTGCTATAAATCATCCTCGGCCTTGGCCGATGTGCCTACTTCTAGCCGATGTTGAATGGCTGCTATCATGCACTGCCTCGCCATATTTTGATTCCCCAATATTTCTAACACTTGGCCTCCTAATGGGTATTTCACTTTCTGATGCAGAGTGGAAGAAACAGCCCCTAGGGTATGCAACCAAGGCCTACCCAAAATCGCTGTATACAGAGAAAAAATGTCTACCATGATAAAATCCACCTCCACTACATCTGAGCCTGCTTGCACCGGTAATCTAATCATACCCATCGGAATGACTGGCCTTCCTTCGAAACTCACCAACGGGGAACTATAAGCTGTTAGGTCCTGGGGTGTCAAATTCAACCCCCTGTATAGGTCAGGATACATCACCTCGACAACGCTCCCTTCATCTATCATCACCCTTCTCACATTATACCCCCCAATTCTAAGCGTAACCACCAAAGCGTCATCATGCGGTTGTATCATTCCTCTCTTATCCTCCTTTGAAAAACCCAACACTAGTGAGGCGTTCAGTTTTGCTTTCTTCGGCATTGAACTAGAGCCCCCATCCACACAATGAGATATGGACATTATCCTGGAGGGACAGGACCCCGTTCTTCCTGGGGCAGCAAATATAACATTTATTGTGCACAGAGGGACTCCTGAAGAGGCATTCCCCCAAAATGTTGATCTTGCTTGACCTCCTCGGCCATTGGAGTGATGCAGCAGGTGCGACAACTTTCCCTCTCGGACGAGCTCCTCCAAGTAGTCCCACAGGTTTCTGCAATCTTCAGTAATGTGTCCATGGTCTTGATGGTATTGACAGTAAAAGTTTTGGTTGCGTTTCATAGGATCCCCTACCATTCTATTGGGCAGTCTGAAGTAGGGCTCGTCTTTTATCTTCTCCAGAACCTGCTGCACTGGTTCTTGGAACACAACATTAACCGCCTAGGAGTTAGCAGATCCTGACTGCCTCCCAAAGTCCCTCCGAGGTTGATTGTTATTGTATCGGTTCGACCTAAAATCCCTCCTCTCCTGAGGGATTACTTTGGACTTTCCTCTACCCCGTATTTGGTCCTCTTCTACTCTTCTATACTTGTCAATTCGGTCCATAAGTTGTCGCATGCTGGTAACAGGTTTGCCAGTCAGCAAACTCCTCAGATCATGCTCGGTTGGAAGGCCCTCCTTGAAGGTATTAATGGCCATGTTATCATTGGCTCCATCTACCTCGTTAAACATTTCCCAATATCTGTCAGAGTAGGCTTTTAGGGTTTCCCCCTCTCGCATAGACATGGATAATAACAACCCCAAGGGCTGAACAACCCTTCTGTAAGTAATAAAGCGAGCACCAAAAGCTTGGATGAGCCCCTCAAAGGAGTCAATAGTATTCGCTTCTAAGCTGTTGAACCACCTCATCGCCACTAGACCCAGGCTTGAGGGAAAAACCTTGCACATCAGAGCCTCGTCCCTAGAATGAATGGCCATTCTCTGACTGAAATGGCTAACATGCTCCACCGGGTCAGTCTGACCATTGTAAATGGTGAACGTAGGTTAATGGAACCGCCGAGGAAGGCTTGCATCCTCTATGCGTTGCGTGAACGGCGATTTGGAAACTTGACTCAGTGCTTTGTTCACAACGTCGTTTCCTAAGCCCTGCCGAGGTGGACTCTTATTCGTTCGCCCACAGTGATGATCCTCATCACGTGAAAAAAGTTCACCGGGCGGAGTTCTAGACCTTCGTCTATAACTGGTATCATCGGACTCCTCAGAGGACTGCCTTGAGTTGTGAGTCGTACGCTTCCGTCGCTCGTAGCATAATTCCCTTTTCAATCTATTAATCTCACGCTGCATGTCCCCATTGTTCTTCGCATGGGAGACATGGCTCTTCCCCCGAGATTGACTCTTCTTCGTGTGGGTTGTTCGCGCACTTCCCTCGCGATCCCCCCTCTGTTCATGGATTACCAACGGGTCGCCATGTTGAGGCCCCCTGGACTCTGCCTGGTGTGGATTAGTATCCATTTGCTGTGGTGCTCCTTCTGCCAACAGTTGTTACACTTGTCTTTTCCTACAATCGGATCAAGCTCTTCCCACAGACGGCGCCAATTGTAAGGACTCAAAATGTATTGGACCCAAAAGAAGGATGGGATTCGAGCCCAACAAGCCCAAACAATAAAATTTTTAGAGAATGGGTGTAAGAACTAGATCCAGTGAGAGGAAAAAGACATCGTTCTTCTGCAGCAAAAGGAACTTCAAATTGAATAAAAGAAAAACTCTTACTCCTTCTCCTCGGCTAGATTTCTAGTGTATATCTCTCTGGATTCTTTCTCTTCTTTTCTTTTTCTTTTCCCCAAAAGTCATTTCTAGTGTATTCTGATTTCACGTTATATACTACCTTCTTCATCCTGCTTCCACCGTACACGTGTAGGTTTCATTCTGAGAACTTCTTTCTGTTCCATCAAGAACTTCCTGGATCCTCCGCTTAGTGGCTAGAAGGCTGCTTGGTTACTGTTTAGGTATCACCTCCACATTAATGCGGCCAGAGAGTTAGCTGGGAAGCATTTAATGTGGAGGTAGCAGCTTTTAGGGGATATTTGTTACCTTTTCCGGTTCCTTCTTTTGCTTAATATTCATTAGTTAGTTTGCATGCCATTCTGTGAAGTTCCTTAACTATTAAAAGAATTACACCCACCTCGGACGTGGTTTGAGCAATAAATCTTATCCTCGGACATGTGAGTGTCCTCGGACTGGGCCGTTGGGTCACTAGCCCACTTCCCATGAACTCTCCGTTTATCTTTTTGGGCCACTGGTCCCACAATTATTATTATTATTATATGATATGATATGATTTGTGAGTTATGTGGTATTTAATTTTAGAAGATTTTGATGATAGACTTTTAGTTTTATTTAAATTAAATATTTGTTAAATATTATCCCTTAATTTTAGGAAATATATCATAACAAATAATATAAATTAATTTACTAATTAGTTGTTCTTAAGATGTTGATAATAGATTTTTAGTTAGAGTAGAAGTTGTTTCTCTAAAAAAAAAAAAAAGTTACAGTAGAAGTCAAAAGGTTGTTTATATATTTAGAAAGAAAATGTGTGATTTTTTTTTTTTTTTTCTTCTGAGGTTTAGGTTTAGAATTTTTGATAATAGATTTTAAAATATTAATAATAGACTTTTAGTTGGAGCAAAAGTCAATTTTTTTTAAGAAAGAAAAGTGGGTTGTTGTTTAGGATTAAAGTTTAGAATTTTTTTATAATAGATTTTTAGTTTGAATAGAATTTAAATTTGTTGAAGTTTAAATAATAAATTTTTACCTAAATTAAATAATTGTTAAATATTATCCCTTAATTTCAGGAAATATAACCTAACAAATAATATAAAATTAATTTCCTAATTCATGAGAGTAGCCACTTGGCGCAATCATGACTTTTAATCTCAACTTTTATTATATAGTTATGATATTTAATTGAAGTGTCGCTAGTTATAAAAAAAGGTAATAATTTAAACATTCATATATTATATTATGTATTCGAAATTCATTATTTATATTTATTGTTTTATCTATTTATAAAAATTATTTTGTATTACAATTGTGGGGCCTAAATATTTAGCAACCCCGACCCACTCCATATCGGGCCCAAGGTTCATACCGAGGAGAGTACAAAATCCGAGGATAAGTGGGAGAGGCCCAAGTCATCAGGGGACCTCGCCGAGGATGCCCACGTCCTCGGCAAACCGACATTGAAGGAAGGGAGCTATCACTCACTCATTAAATGTACGCCACCAACACTCTGGCCGCATTAATGGTGAATTGACCAGCAAACAGTGATGCCTTGATTACTTTAACTAACAGAAAGCCTGCAAAGGCGGCTGATGGGACGAGCCCTCAGACACAAGTTCAGATGGCCGACAAGTGGACGGCAGAGATCAACTGAACAAGACTATATAATAGATAGAATCCCCAAAGTATGGGGGGTTGGCCCTTCGGTTGGAAGTGAAGAGGTTCTTTTTTAGGGTGTTCAAGGACAACCTTTGTATTCATTGGTTCTAAGGAAAGAGCTCCTCGGACTGGGCTGAGGACGAACTTTCCTCAAGAATATTTAGTCAAATTCTTGTTATTCTTCTTGTAAACCCATGTCGACTGTTGTCTTTCTTACTAGTGCCTAGTCCTTATATCCACTCTCTACAAATTTATTGTACGGGAGTCGCCCAAAATGGGTTCCTACAATTGGCGTCGTCTGTGGGAAGGACTTGTGCACTAGCAAATGCGATGGTTGGTGTGGAAAGATCAAGAGCAACACTTCTTTCAACAAAAAAAAAAAAAAAAAACAATACAGCCAATGGCAACATATTCATTCAGAAGGCAACTATCACAAGAAATGAAAAGATGCAAGAAGTAAAAGAAATGAAATGGGTTTACTTCTTTATTAATATGTGAAGAGAAGTTACATTTTACAGCAGATGCCCATGCAGTCTTGTTCTAAAGCTAACTACGAAGACAGATGCCCATGCAGGCTTGTTCTAAAGTTAGCTACAAAGAAAAATGCCTAAACAGGCTTGTGCTGAAGCTAAAAGAAAAGGAAAGGGTGAGAGGCCTAGGCAGGCTTGTTTTAAAGCCAAGCCAAGTGTTGGAGGGAGAGGTGGAGACAGACCTATGTTAAGGTCGTCCACAGCTCCCCAACCAACACTTGCGGCGCAAGGAAAGAGAAGAAAGAAGAGGCCACGGTGCCTGACGGTTCCACCTGGTTTCCCTCCCAATCCCACAACAATTGGGAGCCGGCGAATCACTACCAGCTTGGAGGGCTGACAGATCCAAACCTGGATGAGAAACGTTACATTCCTTTCGAATCCCCCTCCGAACTGCAAGAGGAGTCCTATCTCTGGCTAGGTTGAAAAGAAGAAGGATCTTCGGCCTCTGCCTACCCCACCCCTAGCATGATGTCCAAGGTCGGGGTGGCATCCTTGGCTCCTTAAAGGGGCTCGGCCTCCTTATCACCGCCCTTTCCCAGGGCCACTTCATCTCGTGAGGCGTAAGCTACTATTCTGGGAGAGCCCTTGAAACGTCCAAAGAACAGTGTGTTTGTGAGATCTGAACTCAAGTGTTTGTGAAGTTTGAAGAAAGGATCGCCCTAGAAATGCCTTATATAGAAGGCAAAAATTGGTGAAAGCCAGCCCGCACAGAATCCTAAGAAGAAATTACTGGAGGTATTAACTCCGCCCAATTTCCAAGAGGCTTATCAGCCGCTGGATCCTCGAAAATCCGCAAGGATATTAATGAGGAGGCGCCTCGCGCACTAAAGTGTCAAGCGCATTACTCAAATAGCCCAAAAGATGCCTCGTTATCAGAAGTGGCGCACTGGACAAAAGGGGTTAGACCAAAGAAGAGTTCTCCCTCGGCGGAGCGGGCTCGAGGCCGTTGCCACCTCAAAGGCAGACTCCCCAACGCTGAGAATGAGCCCCCTAACTCTAACTACTAAAGAAAAACTAGGTACTAGACAGAACCAAGGCCTTGCATGGTCCTCGGATTCAAGCCTATGGGGAAACTAGTTACTTCAGAAGACAAGTGTTAGACAGAACCTAGGCCTTGCATGGTCCTCGGACTCAAGCCTCTGGAGAAACTAACTACTAAAGAAAAACTAGGTACTAGACAAAACCAAGGCCTTGCATGGTCCTTGGACTCAAGCCTATGGGGAAACTAGTTACTTCAAAAGACAAGTGTTAGACAAAACCTAGGCCTTGCATGGTCCTCAGATTCAAGCCCCTGAGGAAACTAATTACTAAAGAAAAACTAGGTACTAGACAGAACCAAGGCATTGCATGGTCCTCGGACTCAAGCCTATGGTGAAACTAGTTACTTCAGAAGACAAGTGTTAGACAGAACCTAGGCCTTGCATGGTCCTCAGACTCAAGCTTTTGGGAAAACTAACTACTAAAGAAAAACTAGGTACTAGACAGAATCAAGGCTTTGCATGGTCCTCGGACTCAAGCCTATGGGGAAACTAGTTATTTTAGAAGACAAGTGTTAGACAGAATCTAGGCCTTGCATGGTCCTCGGATTCAAGCCTCTGGGGAAACTAATTACTAAAGAAAAACTAGGTACTAGACAGAACTAAGGCCTTGCATGGTCCTCATACTCAAGCCTATGGGGAAATTAGTTACTTCAGAAGACAAGTGTTAGACAGAACCTAGGCCTTGCATGGTCCTCAGACTCAAGCCTTTGGGGAAACTAACTACTAAAGAAAAACTAAGTACTAGACAGAACTAAGGCTTTGCATGGTCCTCGGACTCAAGCCTATGGGGAAACTAGTTATTTCAGAAGACAAGTGTTAGACAGAACCTAGGCCTTGCATGGTCCTCGGATTCAAGCCTCTGGGGAAACTAACTACTAAAGAAAAACTAGGTACTAGACAGAATTAAGGCCTTGCATGGTCCTCGGACTCAAGCCTATGGGGAAACTAGTTACTTCAGAAGACAAGTGTTAGACAGAACCTAGGCCTTGCATGGTCCTCGTACTTAAGCCTCTGGGGAAACTAACTACTAAAGAAAAACTAGGTACTAGACAGAACCAAGATCTTGCATGGCCCTCGAACTCAAGCCTATAAGGAAACTAGTTACTTCAGAAGACAAGTGTTAAACAGAACCTAGGCCTTGCATGGTCCTCAGACTCAAGCCTCTGGGGAGACTAACTACTCAAGAAGAACTAAGTGCTGGACAAAACCAAGGTCTTGTATGGTCCTCGGACCTAAGCCTATGGGGAAACTAGTCACTTCAGAAGATCCAAGCCAATGGAGAAACCATCCCCTCACGAAATACCAAGTGTTAAGCAGAGCCTAGGTCTTGTATGTTCCTCGGCGTCAAACCTATGGGAAAACTAGCTGCTTCAAGAGAACCTAAGTACTAGACAGAACCAAGGTCTTGCATGGTCCAATGACTCAAACCTATGGGAAAACTAGTCACTTTAGGAGGATCTAAGCACTAGACAGAACCAAGGTCTTGTGTTGACCACGGGCCCAGACCTACGGTGAGGCTGACCACTTTAGTACTAGTAGTGAGCACTGCAGGGGATGATAATCAGTGTAGTCAGCTGAGGCGCAATTTAAGCCAGTATCGTGCAAGTAATGTATACATGAATGTATAATATAATACAAACAAAACGAATAAAAGGAAACGAAATATGCACTTTACTGAGTCTTTAAAAAGGGGTTATACAAGGCAAATATGCTATTACCATACTAAAAAAAAAAAAAAGAAAGAGAAGAGAACGGAAAACAAGGCAAAGACGCGACGGGGGATCATTCCTTCGACTTCATCTCAACTCCCCCTTCAGAGGGCTGGGCAGAGGAAGTCTCAGAATCCTTATAGCCCTCGCTTGGGACCGCAACCTGGGAAGGGTTAGCTGGGTGGGGTACCTCCTCTACAAGAGGTGCTCGGCCATCAACTAAGAGGTCCGCAGTCTCTCTAGCCGCGTCAGCAGTGGGACCCTTGCTTGCCTCAACGTTCCCAGGAGGATTAGCTTCCTTGGTGGGCTCGCCCGAAGTAAGGGCAGCTGGGATGCCTTCCTCAGAAACAACCCTAACGCCCTCAGCAGCCACCTCGGTCTCAGAACTTGGAGGGGCAGTCTCACGAATGGCAGGAGGATAATATACGTTCTCCGCCCTCCACAGGTTGGACGAGGCTTCGACCCCAGCCTGTGTAAGGGCCTCATTCCAAACCTGAGAGCAGTAAAGTCTGCACACCCTAGGCATTTGGGCTCTAAGGCTGTCTTCTATTTCAGTTGCCCCTGCCTCATAGGCATCCTGCGCAGCCTTGTCTTTGGAGGCCTCGGCCTCGGCCTTGGCAGACTCAGCCTCCTCCTTGGCTTTCAAAGCCTCGTCCCTAGCAGACTCCATAGCGACTCTAGCCTTATCTGCCTTAAGCACCCTCTCCTCTAGGGTCGCGATCTTCTCTCTAGCTATCCTCAGCTGATCCTCTGCCTTGAGCAGGCTATCCGTTTGACCTAGAGCCAGTTTTTCAACAACAATAAGGGCCGACTCAGCGGTGTCTCGAGCCACCTTCATCTCCTCCAACTGGTCCATTGCCTTTTTGAGATCGGCCTTGGAAGCGTTGAGGGTACGCACAGTGTTCAACAGCTTGGTATGCTCCGAGCCAGCGACCTGGCTCTGGCTACTGGCTATGTCCTCCAGCCTGAAGGTAGCTTGAATAGCCTGCCAATTGAAACCATTGTGTAGCAGATAAAGAGCCAAAAAAAAAAAATCACAAGCAATCAGAAAACTTACCATGCCCAAGTTTTGCTTAAGGCCGAGGAAGACCTCCTCGCTCCTCAAAGCCTCCAGCTGGGCCATGTCCGCAGGGAGTAGCAAGGACCTCTCTAATGTGTCAGCCATGAGCGCACCCTCGCCCCCTTGAGGGTTCCTGAGGGAGGCATCATCCATCAGAGGCTCCCCATAGAGCATGGGGGCAGGAAGCCAAGCCTGGGCCCCGGCCTGGATAAAGGCCTGCTTCTCTTGGCCTCGGCGCCCTATCCTCAGCTGTTTTGATGGTGGCCGAGCATCGCCACCACCTCGGGGAGGATCAGACTCTTTGCCCCCCCCTAGGACTCTTGCCTTTGTCCTTCTTCAGCGGAGGACTGGTGGGCTTTGACCCAGATGTCTAACTCTGTTGGGGTAGGGGAGGAGGAAGCTCGGAAGGAGGAAGCTCGGGAGGAGACTTCCCCGGCGTGTCCCTCCCCGGCGCGTCCCTCCCCGGTTGCCCCTCGATTAGTGCCAACAAGCTCTTCTGAGGCCGCTTCTTGAAACTTATCTTCGACTGAGGAGTGGCTTCTTTAGACAAAAAGTCTGCCTCAGTTAAACTAGGGTCACCCAAATCGCCGGTAGGGTCCTCGGGCAAATAGGGCTGGTCAAACACGTCAAACTCGTCCCCAGACAGACTTGAGTCAGCAACCTCCTCTTCCCCTTCAGCCTCGGCAACTTGAGCCGATGAAGAATTACCTAACAATGGTACTCCCTCGGGAATGGGAGACCTTTCGGGGATCAGAAATCCATGCTCGACTATGGTGATGCTACGCAGCCAAGGATCTCCAGCTCGGATCACGTGCCTCGGAGCCGAGAATGATTTTTGGATCGGGTCGTATCCTAAGACCACGTGGGTAGCTCTAACTTGGTTGTCGTCTTTATTCACAAAGATCTCCGACCTCAGCACCTTCTCCAAGTCTTTCTTATTAACCTGGCCGAAGTGACCCTCAAAAGCGCGCGGATCTGCATAGAAGAAAGCAAGTTCCTATTAAAAGCCAAGCGAAGCTGGACACTAAAGCATAAAGAACTAAACGCTCTCTTAGTCTAGATGCCCCACCTGCTGTACCCTCCACTGTTGGGCACGAAAGGCGCTCATGCCATTCCCCAGACACAATGAGGAAGTCTTTGTTCAGACCTTTGCTAGACTCAGGGAGGCACTGAATGAGCCGGACCCTATCGTCCCTCATCCTCATGTAATAAGGCTTTTCCTTCAGGTGTTGGAGTTTGTAGCACTAGTTCACATCATGATGGGTTAGCCTCAGCCCCATCTTCTCATTCAAGGCATCCACACAACCTAAAATCCTAAATACATTAGTAGCACACTGAGTGGGAGATAAGTCGAAGTGCCTAAGATAGTCCCTCATCACTGGCCTTATGGGGATCCTCATTCCGCCCTCTAGAAAGGTGATTATAGGAATCGCCACCTCACCCTCTTTCCTCCTCGAACTCCATTCCCCCTCTCCGCAGTACCTCAAACCCACTGTATTGGAAATCTTATAATCAGCGACGAATTTGTCCATTGACTCCTCAGACTCAACTAACTTCTTAAGCCTACCCATCCTAGAGAACTAACAAGGAACTCAAGTGAACAGTACGAACTAGAGAGAGAAGAAGACTTACGGAAATGAGGGAAAGCTCCTCGGGCAGGCTTTTTGTGCTAAGGAGAGTTGCAAGTATAGTTGGAGATGTGACCGAATTCGGAGTAGGTTCGCAGGATCTCTTGAATGCAAAAGTGAAAGGACGAACCAGTTCAACTGGGTATATATACCTCCAATTAAAAATAACCACACAGACTTTTCCGCCCAGTGAGCTAGGAGCATTCCCACCGTCCATTCATCATCACACCGTTGAATGTGGAGGACACAGAGCCGCCAAAATTTAATGAAGGCACGCTCCAAATACCGAAACGTCAGGAACATCCCCTGGGCAGTTGAAAGGATTGTGACACCGACAGAAAGACAAGACTAGACAGACCAGGACATAGGCCCGAGAACATCAAAATCCTCCTCCTCGCTTGAGAGGCCGGGCAGCAGAATTTTGAGGGGCTATTATAGGGCCCAAATATTTAGCAACCCCGGCCCACTCCATATCGGGCCCAAGGTTCATGCCAAGGAGAGTACAAAATCCGAGGATAAGTGGGAGAGGCCCAAGTCATCAGGGGACCTCGCCGAGGATGCCCATGTCCTCGGCAAACCGACATTGAAGGAAGGGAGCTGTCACTCACCCATTAAATGCACGCCACCAATACTCTGGCTGCATTAATGGTGAATTGACCAGCAAACAGTGATGCCTTGGTTACTTCAACTAACAGAAAGCCTGCAAAGGCGGCTGATGGGACGAGCTCTCAGACACAAGTTCAGATGGCCGACAAGTGGACGGCAGAGATCAACTGAACAAGACTATATAATAGATAGAATCCCCAAAGTAGGGGGGGTTGGCCCTTCGGTTGGGAAGTGAAGGGGTTCTTTTTTAGGGTGTTCAAGGACAACCCTTGTATTCATTGGTTTTAAAGAAAGAGCTCCTCGGACTGGGCCGAGGACGAACTTTCATCAATAACATTTAGTCAAATTCTTGTTATTCTTCTTATAAACCCACGTCGACTGTTGTCTTTCTTGCTATAGTGCCTAGTCCTTCTATCCACTCTCTACAAATTTATTGTACGGGAGTCGCCCGAAACGGGCCCCTACAATAATTTATAGTATTTTTAACACTTTCTGTCTTGTCAGTTTTCTACCTACTTTAGAATTATAGACCATGTCATTCATGCGAGTGATTTATTTATTTATTTATTTATTTATTTTTTCCAGCTATTTTAGGCCCTAATTGTTTTCTAGTAAGAGTATAAGACTATATCTATGGTGCCAGATAAGGATAGGAATAGAATAATACTACACATACATTATTTTTTACAATAATTTTTCATTAACAGTTAAAACAAGTTAGCTGAATGTGGCTGTGGTACAATTCTAAACATTAAATAGTAATAATAATAATAATGATAATAATACGTGGTTAAGTAGTCTCTCTTGTTTGAACCGATATCTTTAATTTTTCTCTATATATTGTATGAAGTTGTAGTTCCCAAAAAAAAAAAACAAAAAGTGACAATTATAAATTAACTGTAATTTAGTTCATGCGTTTTTTTTTCTCTTGCAGTAGAGAAAATATTCTTATATTCATGGTTAGTACTGATCATCAATGATGAACTCATTTTTTTTTTTTTTTTTTCGTTGGTGTTTTCGATCTAGATTTAGTCTTGACAAAGTTCCTGCAATGGTACTTTGCAAGCAAAATGGGAACCTAACCTAACCAATTAAACCAGAAGACCTGATTAGGCTGATTAATTTGTACAGTTTTGGGCTAGACCAACAGGATAAGATTATTTATCACAGTGCATAAGATTAACGTTTCAAAAATCACGTATAAAAATCCAGAAAAAACGACAAACCGTAAGGTACAGATAAGCTTTGAGGAAAACAATGTTGTCACAGGTATATATATTGTAAAAAAAGCAACATTATTCTAAGTTTTTTGGCCAGTGGAGAGCTCGACTTCTCAGTTTGGATGGAATACTTATGCTATAATTGAATATACTCTATGCAATGCAAGAAATGCATTGATTAATTTAATTGAACTTGTTAACAAGTTATTTGATTAATTTATTCTTTCCCCGCATCTAATAAGCAACACCACTACATTTTTTTAACCCCTTAACAAATCTTTAGTAATAATTTATAACTAACTTTTAGTTGAAATTATATTTTTTTTTTATCAGTTAATTATATAGAATGACTTTTGTTTATTAAATCATAAAAATTAGATCCACAGTTAAAAATTGTAAATGACTTTTACTAAAAAATAAACTATTTATATTATCAAAAATTAGAATTGATAATTTGATATCTTATGGACTTATTTATAAACTAACACCTTTGAATCTCAAGTATATATAACTGTGTATATATACACACACATTCAAATATATATATATATATATATATTTTGATAATCATATATATATATATATATTGAGTTTTATATTCATGACCTTGTTCATAGACATGCGTGTTTGAGTTTGAGTCTTTTATAATAGTCGAGTCTGAACTTAAACTTGAGATTGATTCATTTTCTACATAAATGGATATAAACAAATTTAAATTCTTAATTGAAGTTAAACTGTTCACAAACAATTTTATTCCTCTAAGACTCTAATCATTGGTCCCCCGTCTATACTAAATGCTGTAGGGATAAATGCCCAAAATTATATATTGGGCCTTAGGCTTAGTTCGAAAACCAAAGACATAAGTTGGTCTGAGAGGGGGCAAATAATTATGGAAGACTCCAATCATAAAGTCTTGTAGGTAAGGGGCAAGCATAGAGTGGTCTGAGGAGGAACTACTCCTCAGATACATTGGACGCAGCTCAGATTTATATTCCAACAACCAATGTGACTTTCTAGGAGGCTCCAGCGATAAGGACGAGTATCATATATATATATATATATATATACAAGAATAATAGAAACTCAGAAATATCTAAGAAAAACTGCTACCATCGCATTTAATGTACTACAGCTACTTTTCTGGCCGCATTTATGTGGAGAAGACCCTTGAACAGTGTTGCCTTAACCACCACAACTCACAGAAAGCTAGAGAGGGTGACTGATGGGATAGACACTCAAGTGAGGGCCCAGATGATCAACAAGTGTAGGGTGAAGATGATTCAAGGGAACTATATAATGGAAGAAACCCTCCATGAAGAGGGGATCGAGGAAAAATAAAGAACATTGTAACAATCAAAGTTGCATATATAATCATCTTGAAAAGATTTATAATCCGATTTGTTTCCTCGGACATCACGATCATTCAGCATTATCTGCTTTGTTATTGTTTAATCATACTTGAAATCCATACTAGCTGTTGTCAATTTCACTAAGGCCCAGTTTTTCAACACATTCTCTACAAATTCTATTGTATTGGGTTCACTGGGCCAATGTCTCATATACCTTGGGTATGGGCTACAAAAAGAGTCCTTACAAATACAACTGTGTCTTTTTTTTATAACATTTTTTTTAAAATTTTTATAATTTGATATTTGAGAGAAAGGACATTTGAGCCCTGAATATTTTTAGTAAAAATACCAAAAGGTACCAACCAAGTGAGTTACAAGGCATTTGACACCAAAAAATTAAGTTCATATGTACAAATTGAGTTTTTATTAATATTTTTTCTAGAAGAAAGCAAAAAAGGTGAGTTACTTAAACAATCTCTTTTTCTTTTCTTTTTTTATAATTTTTTTTCCGACTTGACCCTTGCTCTCCCTACTCCACAAATACGAAATTCTTGTAATGTGATCATCACGTTAAGAGTGCGAAGTGCTCATTTTACTTACCTTTTAATCACACTAGGTTTGTCACCCATTTTTCTTCCTTTTGTGGAGAGCGCATCACCCAAATTAAATTGGGCTCCAACTCTCTTCAAAATATCGATTTAGTATGAGAGGTGTTACGTCCACAACATTTTCACAATAAATCATAAGTGGTTAGTTGTTATTGGTTCTAATTTGAATCTACCACTAAAACTACTTTTCTATCAATAACAACCCGTAACAACCTGTTACATAAAATTTGTTGTGAAAATGTTATAGATATAGCATTTCTCATTTAGTATAGTGACTTTTTTGCCACGAATAAAGTGATCAATGAGGAGTTAGGCCTAAAGTCAAATTAGGAGATGAGCGAGTCAAATGAATATTTATTTATTTTCATCCAAAACGAACGTGGTTTTAGGCTCTGTTTGGTTACCGCTTATTACTGAAAATTGAAAACTGAAAACACTGTTGCAAAATGATTTTAAATGTGTGAATAGTGTCGTGAGACTCAGTTTTAAAGTTGTTTTTGTTGAATTCCATACTTGTAGGTCCCGTGAACAGTGCACGAGACCCATAGAAAAACGCCAAGCGCAGAGGAAATTTAGTTTTTAGTGCAATCCAAACATACACTTAATGTATTAAAACTATTTCGTTTTTCGCTTATGTGTTGAAATAATCACACAAACATCATTAAGTATATTTCGTTTTTATATAATAAAAAAAAGTATATTTCGTTAATTTGACATTACTCCTAACTTATGAAGTTTAAAATATGACCCGTTCAACAAAATACTATTGCATAACTTACTTAAAAGGTGGAATAAGTCTCATTTAACACGTACAAGCAAAAGGATAGGTTGCGAAAACTTAGAACTCAATTAAAGTAAAGGAAATGTGTTTATTAAGTCCTCAAAAATGTGAGGTAATACATCACGTAAGGAAAAGCGTTTTTTAATTTATTTAAATATTCTAAATGGAGTTATATGTTCATGTATCTCCCGATCTGTTTTTAGTCAAGGCATTAACCAAGAAGGCAAGAACAAATTATATACATGCGTGAAATTTGATAAGATTAAAGAGATTCCATAGTTGACTTGAATGTTTAGTTGATTGTAGTCTAGGTTTTTATAGAAGATGCCTGTCTTCTCTACTACCCCACCATTTATTTTTTCATTTATGCATACAAAACTTCTAAAGCAGTCATTTCACATTAACATCATTGATCTTTACCAGAAGGTCCTACCTCTTTTTGTAGCCAACCAAAACCCACAAGCCACCATCAAACAAGCCTCTAGTCACTCTCATATTTTGGTTACCAGTTACTACCCAAAGTGAAGTTATATTCAAACGGGAAAATAAGGATAAATTGTAAATAGCACTCTTAAGGTTTGAATGTGTTTAAATTTTATACCATGAAATTTCAGAATTTGAATTTTACTTTTATGTCATGAAGTTATATTTTGTTTATATTAGCGGCTCTTTTATCTATATTTTTTGTTAAATGACACATAAACTTATCATGCTAGTTTAGTTTGTTCAAGAAAATAATGACACATAATTTTTGTAGCTTCAAAAATTAAAAATGACATGGCATAACACATCATTTTTATTGGATGAACTAAACACGCGTAACAAGTTTATGTAGCACTTAATGGAAAATATGGATGAAGAGACGGTAGATACAAACGAAATAAAACTTTATAGGGATAAAATCCAAATTCTAAAATTTCAAGATATAAAATTCAAACACTCAAAAATTTTAAAAGTGTAGTTTGCAAGTTAATTGAAAAATAAATGTGAAAGAAGATGAACCATGGATCAAAAATTTGCTTCTCAGAGGTTGGCATCATTAATAACTTGTAGATATAATCAAGATAACTATTCAATTTTTAATGTCTTTATTTTGTGAGAGTAACAATCTTGCAAGATTGGGATTGATTACTGGGCATGTAAGAATAATTGTTATATTAAATTGTCACCTTCTCATTCCGATAATTAAATACTTCACCTTGGTTTTTTCTTTAAAAAAAAAAAAAAGAAAGAGAAGGGCGTTACGTTTCATTCTTTTAAGCCATTAAAAATAGTAGTATTAATTTAATTGTCTCATGTCATCCTGTTGTCATTTCCGTGGCCTGTTATCAAATGTCATGACAACATACTACAATATGTGTTGTCCAAAAGATAGCATAATTTATGACAATTTTGATATAGCTATGCGTGGATTTAATAAATGTTACACAAAAGAATTAGTCATAATTTAAATCAAACCCCAATTATAATACTCTATATTAAAAAAAAAAAAAAAACCAAATCACTGCTAAAAACAGATATGAATTTTATTTTTTTGGCCTAAAAATCAAAATTTAACAGGCAAGCAATTATTTATTTATTCATTTTTGGCTAAAAAGAAAAAAAAGAATCTACAGTGTAGACTTATCGAGCTCAAGCCTCATATACCCCAGGCGCTTTTTTAGGACTATCGTTCAACCTTTCACCTAATGAAGCAATTTGAAAACCCCTGCTATCAACCCACACAACAGGCAAGCAACTATTCAATAATAGAAGAAACATGGCCGGTTATATGATTTCACGTTTTCCAGTCATGTGGGCCATAAACATAATCATAATCAATTAATCATAATCGTAAACCAAGTCCAAAACCCATACATTTTTCTCAACAATATTAAAATGCATTTGAAAAAACACACTCACATGCAAGGTTGTCAAAATTGGGATCTTACGTAGGATCGTTGAAGCTAAGTGGGATTGTAGATCGTAGGATCGGATCGTGAATCGTAAGATCTTACATATTTTTAGATTTAAAACAAAAAACACGTTGATAATGACTTTGTATGTTGAATAATCACATAAATTATAAATTCATCTATAAAAAACTTAGATTTTCATCATATGATGACATTTGCATGTTATATATCGCTAAGTCTATACTAACGAAACAAATATATTTAAGTTTTGACCTAATGTATTTCAATAAATGTTTAATATTTAGCAAACAAATACCAAAATATTTTTCAAAACATATGGAAAATATTTTCCTAGTTCTAAGTTCCAAGTTTGAAATCCAAAATAAATTAGCAAATGGAAACTAGCTAATTACAATATGAAATCCAAAAGCAAGATGAATATTAAAGTGAAGTGAACATTAAATTATTCTCATTCTAAGGTTCTTATAACCACCGTCTTAAATTCCTAATCATCATCATCCATTTCATCATCTATGTAAATATTATATATTTGTATACTAGAGCTACAAAAGACATCAAGATACAATTTCATACTCAACTATTCAAGTTATATCGCTCAGCAACAATAAGAGAGCATGCTTAAAAAAATTAATCAATCAATATACAAATACAAGCATAACTGATAAAATTATATATATAAAAAAATATTTTAGTAATATTAGAACACAAATTAATATATTGATCAAATAAATTTAACAACATTATAACTTAAAAGGTAACAAAGTCAACATCAAATTCTTCATTTAGAATTGATGAAGCATTTCTTTATTTTAATTTTAAGTGAACTAGCAATTAGAAAACATTTTCTTAGATTAACATAATTTTATAAAATAAAAAATAAAAATCCATACCATCATAATATAAAAATAAAAAATAAAAACCCTTAAAGGTTCATCAAAACAAAAAATTTATCCCATAAAAAAAATTAAAAAAAAAAAAACCAAAATTTATGTTTTTGGTAGGATCGATAGGATCCCATACGATCCTACAATCCTATACGATTCTACACGATTCTACATGCGATCCTACCATTTTTACGATCTTAGTGCGATTTTAAACGTTTTGATGAGGTGAGATCGTAAAATCATACGATCCTATGATCCGGGTCATGATTTTGACAATGATGCTCACCTGAACTTGATCTTAAGGTAAAGAAGGTCCACGCTCAAAATCAAACACATTCTTCCCAAAGTCCCACCTACACCACACATGACTCCCCCTGAGAAACACCCTATCTCATCACCACCCGCCCCCCCCCACCCACCTTCCCTTTTGATAGCTACGTTTCTGGATGTTTAGTTGTTACTTACCCAAAAAAGAGTGGTGGGTTTCTGGGTTCTGATCCTTCTTTATTCTCTTCTAGATTTATATGGCACACCTTTTTTTTATTACTTATTATATTATTGTTGCCTACTTTTTTGTTTTTTTTGTTTTTTTTTTTTTTGGTTTTCGAGTAGCTTATATAAGATAGTTGCTGCTGCACTTAAAATGCATCAGCATCAAACCCAGAAATTAGCTCAACCCACCATTCCAATCAAACTTTCTCCTCAATAGTCCTACATAATGATAATATTGGGGTTTGTTTTCTTTCTCCAAAATCTCTCTTTGATTGAGATTTTGGAATCTCTCTCTCTCTTTCATGCCCTTTAGCTCCTAGACACACCCCACTCCCCACTCCTACTCTACCCAATCTTGACCTGGACCTCAAGTCTTTCTTTCTCTCAGCTCTCTCAATCACTCACTGAAAAAAGCTTATAAATTTCCTACACACTTCTCAAACCAAATCCTCCACATTGTAAATCCAAAACACAACAACGACAACATTAAAACACGTACCACTTTCAAGAAACTAGCTACTCAAAAAAAAAAAAGTTTCAGCTTTCTTTCCACCATTTCATGCCAAGATTCAATCTTTCAACATCCCACCTCTTCCAATGTCCAAGAACACTCCTAAAACTGAAGAAGACAATGGATCTGAACCCGACCCAACAAAAACCAAACCGTACACGTGGCCGTCTTTAGCAAAACCCATGAAACTGAAACTGCCACACCCACAAAAACGCTCCGTCCGCCCTCTATTCAGCATTCTCCTCCTCATAGTCTTCGCCGCCACCGTCAGCTTCCGCGCCGTGCTCCGCCTCGCCGACGTCAACCTCAGCCTCAGCCTCGGCGCGTGGTCCCCGCAGAAGAAAACCCACGTCCTCAACTTCAACTCCACGCTCCTCAAATACGCGTCCGTCGACATCTCCGAGCCACGCGCCAAGCAAGAGGTACAGCAATTGCTAGAGGGCAACTTCGCGAGCCAAGGCCGGTACCGAACCTTCGCCTTGTGGCGGAGATTTGACACCCACCAAGACCTCAGAGCTAGATCCTCCAACAGCATACCGGCCCTGCTTCGCTCGCCGACGTTTTATCGGTACTGGTTGCAGTTCCGAACTGTCTTACACGATTGGGCTCGAAAGAAAACCTCGTTCGACCCCGAAATCATGTCGGATTTGATAAGGTCGGTTAAACTGCCATTAACTAACAACAGCAAGCGCTACTCTTCTTGTGCGGTCGTGGGCAACAGTGGGATTTTGCTGAAGAGTGAGTATGGGAAGCTGATTGATAGCCACGAATTCGTTGTGAGATTGAACAATGCCAGAACGACTGGGTTCGAGCGCAATGTGGGGTCTAAGACCAGTGTTTCGTTTGTAAATAGCAACATTTTGCATTTTTGTGCTAGGAGAGAAGGGTGTTTTTGCCACCCGTATGGGGTCGATGTCCCGATCGTTATGTACATTTGTCAGCCGGCGCATTTCATGGATTACACCGTGTGTAATTCGACGCACAAGGCGGCTTTGATTGTCACGGACCCGAGGTTTGACGCGTTGTGTGGGAGGATTGTGAAGTACTATTCGTTGAAGCGTTTCGCGGAGGAGACGGGGAAGTCGTTGGATGATTGGGGGGTGGCTCGGGATGGTGCTAATTTTCATTACTCTTCGGGTATGCAGGCTGTGATGATGGCCTTGGGAGTTTGTGATAAAGTTGGTGTTTTTGGGTTTGGGAAGTCGAGCTTGGCTAAGCATCATTATCATACTAATCAGAAGGCAGAGCTTGGGTTGCATGATTATGAGGCCGAGTATGCTTTTTATCAAGATGTCATTGAGAGGCCGTGGAAAATACCATTCATTTCGAGCAAGTTCAAGTTTCCTCCTATGGTAATATACCAATGACCTTTTTTCTATTTATTTGGGGATTCTTGAATTTGTTGTTGTTACAATTGGTTGATTTGTTTGTCAGGTTCAAATTGTTGTATTTATGTTGTAAAAGTAGCTCTTCCATAGAGAGAGAGAGAGAGAGAGTTGGATGAACACAAATGTTGAAAATTTCTGTTTCATGTTCTGGCCCTGTACTATCAAAGGTAGTTTGGGGTGATATATTGCAAGTGTAAAATTGGATTCTGGGAATATGATTCAGGATTGGGGTTCACATTTCTTCTTGCTCTTGTTGGGACTGAATTTGCTTATCTCTGATACTTCAATTTTTCACATGCTTTTACTTTTCTGAGACGGTTACATTGAACACATTAGGCATGGTCATGTTGTGGTTAATGTTTTAATGGATAAATATATCACCTACAACTTGTTTATCAAGGTTAGATTTTTTCACTTGTGCCCTGCTCAGGTTGTCATGGTATATCCTGATTCCTGCGGGCTTTCAGGAAGACAAATGAATGGAAGTTTTCAGTTTTCAAATCTGGGTACTCATTTATTTATATAGGATTGAGTCGTGTTATACTTTTACAACTGGTACTGAATTTTCTAACAGGAATTTGGTCCAGTGGTATGATACTTAATAAAATAGAAAAAACGTATTTGAATGCATAATATGAAACTGATATCAATCAATGGAGAATGAATAACTCTTCTGCATTATGTTTTTGACAGGCATGTAAAATTGGAGTTATGTTAGTATGCAATGCATGTAAGACACAATTTTAGTTTACCTTGTAGTAAACTAGTAATAGATCACCTAATTTTTTTAAATTGATTACTCACAAAGAGAAAGTTATGCATTATCAGATATAGTGACTTGTATAGTTTCCAGTTTACTTAAAAGCTGCATTTCAAACAATCTATTTGGTGGCATCCATGCAAATAATGAATAAAGGATTGTCTGTATTCATATGGCTATGCATAATATATGACAGGTTATTCTTTAGTTAAATTTAATGATCTTTTGAAACCTTGAGAAACTTATATTAGCCTGTTGGGTGCTTTGTTGATGATCTGTTGTTGAAAATTGGATTGTTGTTATCAGGATACAAACCATAGATACATAGAAATAGAAGTATTTCCATTACAAAAACTTAAAGACAGTTATATTGAGTCCATAGGACAAAATATAAAAGGAAACCAGGGTTTTTAATTGACAGTTTTATCTGTTGCTTCCATGACAATTAGGAGCATAATCTGGACTTTTACAGATTAAACCGATGGAAATAACTAACATTTCCTTCATCTAATATTACTTGGATCCCTGTTCTTCTCATCTTGCTGATTGAATATTCCTGCTTTTAGGTTTGGAGTGTACCCACAGGTGAGGGCAATTTCCCAATGAAATTTCACAATTTTGTGAGTTTGTCTTTTTGCAGTACTGAAAATTTTGATTAAGGGTGTATCTGGAGGTGCCTGATGCGCAGAAAAAGAGCTTTAAAGCTAATGGTCTTTTAGCAGACAACCTGAGATACACTATACATCAATTCTTGAGGTGTTTGGCCGAACTGAAAATGTTGGTCAAACCAAAATTGTTTTAGGTTTAACTAGTAAAATACACTGTAGGAGACATAAATTGTTTTACACCTTCTTAGAGGCATAAATTGATGGAAAAATGTCTTACTCATTTTCGGGTGTTTGGCCTAATTGAAAATGTTGGTCAAATAAAAAACAATTTTGGTTTCACTAGTAAAATACCCTTCAAGCATAAAACAAGTGCGTTTGTTTAAGCTGTTGGAAAATTCTGTTTTGACTTTAAAATAAGTGTTTGTAAAAAAACTACGAGAAATTGTGGTTGTAAAACAGAGTTTTGGGTTTTAAAAATGATCTTTTAAGTTCTCAAAACGCCTAACCAAATGGACTTAACAATTTACAGCTCACTAATACCCAACATATTCTTGCCTGCCCCAACCAATCCAACCCACCACCATGCCGCCGTTGCTTCTCCCACTGTCGACCACTACGTTGTCACCGATCATGAGCCACTGCATTGTGAAAATGAGCTAGCATCTCTCTCCTTATGCGCGCATGCGCACAACGATTGTGGAAAATCTTTCTCCAATGATGAACCCAAAACTAAACTAGGACTAGCAACCAACCAACGTCAACCAGTGTCCCAGTCATCAAAGAACCTTTATTAAAGCTCCTAATTATATTGTGGGGGCATTTTTTGCTTTAAGGCCAAGAGCTAGACCAATTGGAGTCTAGGCAATTTTTGCTCGTCCCACATTGGAAAGAAAGCCTCCCTCTTCATGGTTAACCAAACTAATGGTACTCTATCACCATTGGTCATCCCTTATATGGCATGAAGAGGAAGGTTTTCTTTCCAATGTGGGACAACAGCAAAAATTGCCTAGGCTCCAATTGGTCTAGCCCTTGGCCTTGAAGCAAAAAATGCCCCCACATATATTTTTCCAACTTTAATAAAAATAATGAATTCGCAATTTGATGTACATATTTTGTGGGTGAGAAAGCCCAGCGCCATATGTTGGGCCTGAGGCCTAATTTAGATATCACTTTCTGTCCGAAGAAGTAAAAGTGATCCGCGCTTTGCCATCCTGGTGAAAATGCAACCAAGAAGGAACGAATGTTGCTTCCGAAGACAATCTAGTTGGTTCGAAGAGGTTCATCTCATCGGATCTCCGAAGAACTTGATCAAGAAGATATACTAAAGTTTCCTCGATAAGGAGCGAGTTCTGGGCACGCCTAAGTGCGAGAAGATCATGAAATATCTTAAAAATAAAGCTGCTGCCACCACATTTAATACATTGCAGCAACTTTCCTGACTGCATTTATGTGGAGAAGACACCTGAACAGTACATTCTCAACCACTACCACTCACTGCAGGCTAAAGCAAACTTCTGATGTGATTAGTACTCAAGTGGATGCTTAGATGAAAAACAAGTGTACGGTGAAGATGAAATAAAAAGTGTATATATAAAGGAAATAGGTCTTACAGAGGGAGAGGGAGAAAAAATTGATGATTTAAGTCTGTAAACTAAAAACCTCTTCGGATTGAAGATGATATCTACTGAATACTAGTCTGAACATCACTTTCATTCCTTGTTTTGCCTGTTTGAACCTTTGTTGAATCAATTTTTAGCTCAGTTGTTCAACCCATTCTCTACAAATTTATTGTTAAGGGTTTCATTGGGCTGAGTCAATAAAGTCCATACTTGGCCTAACAAAAATTGACGCTACATATTTATTTTTCAAGATTATACTTTATTGCTCCTGTTTTGGCTGAGAGATAGAGAGTACACTAATAATCCTAATAATATTTAAAAAAACATTAATCATTAATTAAATTAATATTTTTTCCTGAATTGTTAATTGAATTAGTTGGGTTTAACTAGGAAAATACAAAACAATTTTTATTGTGCCAGTCTTTTTTCATTTCTCATATTTAACAGTTTTTTTTTAGTACCAAACTATTATAACAACTTTAAAGCACTTTAACATAAATTGTTGTTTGTTAAATGCTCTAATGCCTCTCTCTCAAAAAAAAAAAAAAAAAAAAAATGCTCTAATGTTAAAGTTGTTTAAGTTAAACATCTTTATCACAAAAGCTCTATAAAAAGAGTCAAAGGACAATAAGTTTCATAAATTGGAATATAAAAAAAAAAACAAAAAAAGAGGAATGTAACTAGGTCTAATAAAAACACTAAAATGTGCTACCCAATTTTTTTTTTGAGAATGAAGACTGCTATTTTATTGAAAAAGTCAACTGGGATCAATAGAAAGTACATCATAGAGGTGTGGTGGCATGTCCTCCACCCACACCAACAAATCTCTAACATGTCTAGCATGTTTAGCTAGGTTGTATGCTACTATATTACCACTTCTACGAATATAAGAAAATGCAATACATTTGCTGGTAACTAGAGTGGATTTTGCAGATTTAATAAGATGGCCATAAATTGTCAATGTGTTACCCAGTTGAATTACAAGATTTTTGACGAAAACAATATTGACTTATTAATATCATAAAAAAGCAACTATATAAAGCACGAGATTCAAAGGAAGAATGGAAGAAGAAACGAAACCAACCTAGGCGTGCAGTTACGTTATTAATGCAAAAGACCAGAGCTCAATTACATAAAATCTACATGTATTATTGAGATATTTTCAAATTGTCAAATTTTCTTTTACTAATAAAAGTTCTGCCTCCAATGAATAATCTTTTTTTAGTTTTAAGGGTCCAGCCGAAGAAAGAACAGGGTTTTTAATCCATTCATCAAAATTACTTGTTTGGAGCCTGATAAGATATTGGCTGGGGTCGCATGACTTTTTTTAATTCAATCATGTCTTACTGAAAGTTTTATACACTATACATCAATTCTTGTTTTGATGAATACTATTATACATTATTTCAATAATGTTTTTATTGAAAGTTGTTTAGACTATATATTAATTCAATCATATCTTTATTGAAAGTTAGATATGGATTGAGAGTCTTGGAATTCTAATGTCTCTCTGTAAAAAAAAAAAAAGAAAAAAAAAAAAAGAAAAGAAAAAAGAAGAAGAGATAGTCTGATATCGTCATCAAGGGATTATGCCACAGGCCCACACCTAAACCTATTTAAAAAAAAAAAAAAAAAAAAACAACAACAACAACAACAACAAAAAAACTAAATCTGAAAGGGTCGCTCTATCTACTTTTCTACGCCTTAGGCGTGGATTTCGGTTGGAGTAGGACTCATGTTCTGAACCAAATCTTCCCTAACAGGTAACATTAGATACGGCTCTCAATTTTTCTGTTAAGTAATTTGCTTCGTATAAATTATAAAAACATTTAAAAACATGAACCTTTTGGTAACATCATTATCAATCACGAGCACCACTATTCTTTGGACTGTGATCAGATAGTCAAACCTGATTTAGCACCAACAAATGTATCATATATGTATTTTTCATCTTTGTATGGATGTTACTTATCTGCCTTTCAAACATTTTGCCTTCTAGCTTTTGCTTCACATTGGACCATTTTCACTATACCCCTAATAGTGTGTACTTTTGTTTCTACAACAAAAGATTATGGTCCTGGAGAAACCCAACTCTCTATTAGTAATTTGGTACTAACATAACTTTAGGTGTAAAAGAACAACAGATAGATTATAGACATGGGAGGGTTATTGATGATTATATACAACAAAAGATACATCAACATCATCAGCCGCGTGATACAAAGGTTCCATCTCCATACAAAAAGTTAGAGCAGGTACAAAAGTGAGCGAGCTAAAGAAAGGGACTGAAAGAACAAAACAGGACCCTTCTTTGCTCTCAACAGCAATTCTCTTCTCCTATTCTTCACTCCTTAGTCTCCATCACCACACCCTTCTCTTCATACTTCACTCCCACCAAGAACCTTATGTTCGCCTACACCAACACGACATAACCAGTTAAGTACTACATGAAAATTTGTTATTCTCAAACCCACTAAGCAGGTAATAGCTCTCCACATAGTTGATTGTTGTAATAAATCTAAGAATGCATTAATTTTCCACTTATTTTACAAGTGTTATAGATAGGTTATTGTGATTTTGTGCATAATTACAAAAAGAAAGTGATATTACTCTAATCATAATTTATTCAAATGATAATAGATTGTTATAACTGTTGAGTGTAATGTCTTATTGTGATTGGTGCATACTCAAAATCATATCAATGATAAACTTAAATGAAAGTAATGTTACTCTAATCACAATATACCCAAATGAAAGTGACCTAATCACATTAGAGCAGGTCAGTAGTTGTTAAAAATAAATTGTGAAAAATGTTATGTAGCTAACATTACTTGTTATACCTGTTTAGGATCATAAGTAGCATACTCATTGTATTCAAGGGGGCTATCATTGTGCCCTGAGGGAACCAAGCGACCACTTGGTACTTTTATACAATCTTTCCAAACAAAGTGTTCTGATTCATCAGTCTTCTTTCGACCAATCCCCTTCACCCCAAGCTTGTTGTCTTCCAAGGACTTGGTATCCTATTTTAACAAATTTTCAATATTTCAATCAAGGGTTTGAAGCAAACTGTGTCAACACACACACACACACAATGGCTTAGAACCAACTTATATATACCTCAGGTGGACTCTTTAGCTCAGTAATTTGATCTCCTAGAGAAGCAATTGCGAGGACCAAGAACCCTTCTGGCCTGTCTACTGCAGTGAACCCATATCTAGCAGCTTCTGCTGCAGCATCAGAACAAACTATTGCCCTGCCAAACTGTGACAAGAACCACAAGATTGGTTTAACAGATTTGTGAACTGTATAGATAGAGATGAAAAATTGACAATCGAGTAGAAATAGCATTTAAAAATTATCACCATGTAACCCGGGACAGGAAGATGACATATTGATGGCAAGTATCCTTTATGCAAGTGCCTCAATAAATTTGAGGTGCGGGTGTCTATAGAAAAATTTGTATACAACTTAGAAAATCATCCCCCAAAACCTACAAGAGAACTAAAACTGAATGAAGAGATTATAGTAGAATGAGCTTCTTACCACACCATAAAAGGACTTTGTTTGGTAACTTCTTTATTTCATCATAAGGAGGGTGCGCATTTGTTTCCACAGCAAATATGTTATCAATGGACACATCATATTCCTATAAATTATAGAGGTTCAGAGTTTCTATTTTTAACTTTTTAAATAGGAGGCAGAGAGGCGACATTGTTCGAAAATCATGACCATTTCAAATTATGAAGTGCCCCAAAAGCTTAAACTGTTATGAGAATTTGTAAATTGAATTATTTAACTATTATTCTAACAGGGCGTCTATGGATCTGTAATTGCTAGCAAGAAAGAAAATTCCATCAATTTGCATGACTCACAATATCTCCAACTTTGACAGGTTCATAAGTTTTCTGCAGATAGTTCAGGATCATTTTATAGTCATCAGAATCTTTATCAAGTGGTGAAATTGATCATCCCAGTTTCTTGTATCAATCAGACAATGGATCATCAATGGTCGAGCCACTCATGTCTTCTATAAGGTGTGAAGCCACAGTTATGTCTCAAACAGTTTCTAGTGCAGCTGCAGCCTAGAGATTAGGTAGTGTAGTGTTAATAGTTGTACAAGAATCTTAATGCACAGGAGACATACGAAAGATGAAAGGTCTAGTGGAGTGCATCAGAGTAAACCATCTTTGGCTAAAATCTGACCAAACAGCCTCAGCCTTCAGCCCAGTCTCTTTCATTGATTTCACCTTTTCAATGAACTCTAGGAGAACCTCCTCACCTGATGATTATTACTTTGTCAATCGTTTTATAGAGTAGAAGAAAGGCTTATAGAAGAAGATCCAGAGTGGGGTTGTATACATCGTTTCAAGTGAAAATCAGTGACCATCCCTATTGGTAGGTCTGGGGGGTCATGTCCAATCTCCATCAGAGCATACCTAATTCAAGTACAGAGCATCACCCCAATAAAAAAGACGAAGACCAAAATGGATAATGGACTGTCTGCATATATCAATAAGTCTAGGAACACAACATTTTTCGTAACCTTCTTCACAATATGCCATGTCAGCGGTTGTGAAAATGTTATGTTCCTAGTATTACTCGTCTACATATAAATCAAAATCATACTTGTATATCTCCTGACTGCACAAAACCTTCATGAAATTGGCAACCAAAGGCTCAAGTTTGCAGTGTGTGACTGCAACTCCTAGCTGCCGGAGTGCAAGTCCTCCATGTCTCACTTCAATTCCATCATCCTACCAAGGGCAAAACAAAACTCTTTCAATCATTGAAAATAAAGCTTCACAAGTTAGCCTTGGGGGTCATCACTAAGAATAAGGAAAGAAGCAATTGTACCATGTCTATTGGAAAAAATTTCAGTGGTTTCTTCTGGAACTTCTTCTCTCTTTCCCAGGGCTTAAATTCACTTCCAGTTATTTCCTCAAAGAGCCTCACAAACTCTTTCACAGCATTTTCCACATCTTCCCACTGTTTGAGCCTCTCCTCTGCGTTTGGATCATCACCCACTCTACCTTTCTTATAGTACAGATGCAAGCTGCGCTCTGGCACTGTGATCAGTTGCATCACACAATAGCTGCACCAATTAAAATTCAATACTCAGTACAAAGTAAAAGAGGTTGATCTGAAGCAGCATGGTAAGGGGTTTTGAAAGTTATTCAGTCCACGCCCTAAGTCGCAAAGAGAAAAGGCACAATTATACAGTATCCCATCTTTTTCAAATATCTCTCCGCCTTGCTCCTGCAATTTGGAATCCTTGTATACTCCTCTCTTACCATAAAGCTTTAGCTGCATCCACAGAGTGAGTTATTAGAACAAAAGGTTCAGTAGCTGCATGTAGCTACTTCTGCTGAGGGTAAATGAAACAAGTCCATACTTCTGCTGAGAGTGATTCAAGTGCCTCGTCACTAGGATCTTGTTTATCCCATGGAATTCCTTTCCCATCTACCGAGAGATCACTGACAACATCTTAAGCTTCAAAGGGTTGGGCTTCTTTTTTGTGAATACTATCTGCCAACCAAGCTTCACACACTACACGAATGCCTCTCTCCCTGCAAAAGATTGCAATCTCAGTCGATATTTCTTGTCTTCAAAAAGAATTGACAAGAAAATAATCTACAAAGGGCATTTGTTTTTGTGAAAATCATGCAACTGAATTGGTGTAAGATTATATGTTCATAGCAACTTGTACAACTTCCTGAGCAATATATACATAAAACTTTTCTAACTAGTGGATCTCCCGAGTAAATTGTCTCCACACTCACATTACTTCCACAAGTTTAGACGTGCCACCACGCTCTCTCTCAGCTGGAGAAACAACCAGACAAGTCGCACCTGCAAAGGTCGTTACAATTAATTCCACCTAAGCACCAAGCATGAACATCCATAGCAGTTCGCAGTTTAAATTTCCAAGGTTGCCAAATTACCAATGACTGAGTTGGCAACTTTCCCTCCATGTTTTTCAATCTCTTTCCTCCAATAATCCTGCATTCACCATCAGCAATATGTACGTTGTCCAGATTATATAGTACTAAAGAAACAAAGTAATGGCATCATGACTAGCAGTTGCAACAATATTGTGTGCCAACATACATGTGTTTGAGAAAGACGACCCATCAGAGAGATCATCATTCCTGTAAAAGGTTTATCTATGGTGACTAAATCCCTGTGAGGCCGGCGACTTGGATACTGATACTTCTTTAGTAACTATGCAACACACAGAGAGAGATCTCAAATAAATAACCAGAATTTTGGGCACAGACAATAAACAAGATTTGAGGAAATGGAAGTACATCTGAAACAGGAGAATTGAGAACAAAATCTGGTAATTTGATTGGTTCTTGTTTCCTTGGAGGATCCTTGGTATTGAAGGTGCAAGAAGACCACTCACTATAAAATCCTCTGCAAGAATAGCGTGTACCAGTGTACTCCAAATTGCCATTGCAAACTGGGCATTTCTCCAACACCCCATAAAACAGCAAATCTTGGCTATCACACAATTTAGTCGCCATCCAAATAAGTCCACACAGTGAAGTCCAATCACTATAAGGTACAAACAAGTTTTCACAAACAATCATTTACTACCAATGAATTTCAATGTGACTTTGCCTCTGGCATATTACCTGTGACACTACAAATTTTATACATAAAACAACATAAATTTTACAAATTTGTGTGTCATCAATAACAGAAAAACAATTAAGACATTTATTTATTATGATGTTGGAGAGACATTAACCACCTTCATTGCCGTGTTAGTTTGTAAGTAAGCTTTAAGCGTGTAGTAAAATTGGTAGTAGTTTTAGTATTTTTCTTTTGGAAATTATGGGGTGGTGGTGGTTCATGCTCTAAGAAAAGTTTTGATCAAGAGGGAGTCAAAGAATAACCATTTAGAGACAATAGCACTATCAGGGCCGGAGGAGTCTTCGCCATTAGCTTCCAGTATTTCACGCATTTGTTGGATAGAGAGATGCTCTTTAATGGCTTTACAGAATTCTTCAAACTCGGCAGCAATCTCGGCCGCATCTTTTCCATTAGGCTGGCCGTTTTCATTTTCAGACTTGGGCTTCTTTGGAGATTGCTCTGCTTCATGTTCTTTGCTCTCTGCCTTCTGCTTCCTTGTCATCACCTTTTCTTCCTCACCAGATGCACGAGCATGAGACCTTGTCTCGTGAACCTTCACATGTTCAAAACAACGATATAGTGTTTAAGAACATTAATACAATGAGTATGAGACCTCCTTGTATATTTCATGGCAATCCATGCACCCTAAGGCTCAGGCAGAGAGAAGGGTCTAATTGGTCATGTCAACTAAATTACAAAAAGACGGTAAAATACAAATGGCCAAAATATGGATTGCTTCCTAAGAAGCATACTACACGGCAACAAATCAATCTTTTGAAAAAATAGGACACGATATCTATTAAATAATTATTAAATATATTTTATTGATTGAATAATTGCTATTATTAAATATATTTTTATTTATATTTTTTTTATATATTATTAAGAATTTATTCTTGATATAATGTTAAACATATATTAAATTAAAAGTAAGATAATAGAAATAAATTCATAAATATTAAAAGATGTTTAAAAATTAAAATACAAATCAAGAATAAAGATATATATATATATATATATATTTGTGGAGGAGGATTTGTTCCAAGCTCGCAAGCAGTTTGTCCGCTTTGGGGCCGGAGGACCCGCACGGCTTTGTTCCTTCAAGCGACATGAGCAATTTTTGAAACTTGCTTCCACATCGAAGGAAGATGCGCCCCACTCATGCCTTATAAGGCTTAGCTGAAGGCAAGAGTGTACCACTACAACACATGCTGCTCATGTTGCTTGAAGGAACCAGTGCCGGCTCAATGCTAAAAGCAATTGATGCGGTCGCCTAAGGCCCCAAGTAAAAAAAAGGCCTCCAAATTTCAACCAACTAATAAGGTTATTTCTATCAATATAATAGTAATAATTAAGTCCAAATATTAGCCAACAAATAAAATAATATTTTTTATCAAATAAAATACAAACAAAAAAGAGAGAAATCACAACATTTTTAGCAACACTTTTACAACAAATCTTAAGTAACAAGTTTTTATTGATGACAAAAAATAATTTTAGAGTTGAGTTCAAATTAGAACCACTAATAACTTAGTACCTATGATTTGTTGTGAAAAATATTGTGAATGTAACACTTCTAAAAAAAAAAAAGAGCAATACACAAAAAAATTCACAACATTTTTCACAATAGTTGAGTTAGCAAATTTTTACTAGTTCTTATCTAAATCCACTATTAACATCACTCATTTACTTACTACTATCAATCTGCAACATTAATAGGAGTGAAAAATTTTGTCAAATTTTTTGTGTCTATAGACTTTTTTTTAAAAAAGTTTATGTGGTTCATGTTAATTAGTAGTAATTTTGCATCTAAAACAAGATAATCAATTTTCGTTTTAGGCCTCCAAATGCATCAAGTCGCCCCTGAAAGGAACAAAGCCGTGTGGGTCCTTCGTCCCCAAAGCGGACAAATTGCTTGCGGGCTTGGAACAAATCCTCCCCCACAATATTAATTTTTAAATGCACTATTACTATTACTATTACTATTACTATTTCTAAATGCACTATTACTATGAATGCTCTCTCTTTGTTTCTTTGTTTCGTGAAAAGGTATTTGATTTCTCTTATTCTCATGTTCATGTTCCAGCAATTTATTTATTTATTTATTTATTTTTTGTCTAAAGACACGCCAAAGAAGAGAAGTGTTCAGGAAGAGAAGTGTCGTAGGCCTTGTCAAGTGTTTGACACAGATAAGACACGAGTAGGAATCCCTACACTTTAAGTTGCTCTCTACATTTTAGGCCATAAAATTTTAGGCCATAATTTAAAATTAATCGCTACTTAATTTTTCATTACTAACAAATTTAGTTACTTTTAGTCCCTCAAAGACCAAGTGATCACCCTAACAATCTTAAAATGATCTTTTAGTTCCTATTTCAGTTTCTAATTTGGTCACAAGCCAACCTGTCTATCACTTACAGCTGCGACCAATGGTGCTAAGTGAAAAGTAAAATTTTTGTGTACCAGTTACAACTAATTGCTACTTGTCCCTAGAGTTTTCCCAAACCAAAAGTGATCATGATAGGACTAAAAACAATCACTTTAAATTTAAAAGATTAAAATAGTTCATGATTTAAACTCTAAAGTTTAGACATCATCCGTGTATAATTTGGCCACATGTTTTAGTTTTTGTATATTGTAACTAAGTTATAGTTAAGTATAGATGTAACAATGAATAGCATGGATTAAGAGCATCCATATAATACAGGTATATGGAGAAGAAAGAACATGGACAAATATTTCTTGAAAGTTGAAATCCTTTGAAATAATAGGAAAAAAAGAAAAGAAATATTGATGTAAAACTTGAAATGATCAAGAACGAACCTTCATCTTTCAGCTAGGACTTTGTCCCTGCTTACAAAAGAAAACAGTGAAGAAAACGTACTGTACAAAATCTAGCAGAACCTAATAATTAGGCTTAGCAGTGCAACATAGTTGGAGAACATAAGCTGAGGGACTCAACTTTTTAATTACAATGACCGATCTTGAAAGCAAAGGCAAACCCCCAAAGCGACACGTACATGCTTTTACTGCAAAGCCTTATGCTCCTGTGTCGACAGCACAGATCACCATGTGTTGTAGGACATGTACATGTAAGATACGTGTTCAAATGGGTACTTTTGAAGGCCTAAGCCATTGACAAGTGGTATTCTAAGTTTTATAATGAGTGAATGAAAGGCTTAGATTTTGCTGCATATCGTGCAGGAAGACATGCTTTTGTGTCATTATTTTGCTCCATTTGGCAGATTCTTCAACTAGGAGCTGCAGAAGTAAATAAATGATTGGTTACAAAGCCTAATGGACATGTAGAAGAATGATCAAAAGTGGTACTTTGGGTTGTGATGCCCTAGCTTTTATATGGGCCAGATGCAGTTTGTGGTGTATTGGGCTGAGCGAGTATAGTTGAAAGCTGTAAAGGCTGTTATTGGGTCCTTTTTTCTTGAAAAAAAATCCAATGTTTTTGGGGTTCGGTGCTGCTTGTCTTTTATGTGGTGCAGGAGATATTAATTTTGAACCTTTTTTTTGTTTTGTTTTGTTTTCTATTTTCATTTTTATTTTATATTTTATAAACCTGTTTTGAACTTAGGGCTTTCTGTTGGGGAAAATTTCACTTGGACATATTTTTCAATTTGTTTTCATAACTTATAACATGATAAATTAAAATTGGAGTTTTATTATTTTCACATGATCTACTATTAACACCAATTTTATGTATCAATTTTATGTAAAATTTTTCAAAACTACTCATGTGACATATTGTGATTGCAATCACAATATGTCGCATGAGTAGTTTTGAAAAATTTTACATTTCTTAAATTCATAGTTTTTTTTTTTTTTTTTCTTTTAGAATACTAAATATTTTTAACACACACGGAGAGAGGGGAGAAGGTCTTGAATTCATAGTTTGAAATACTCAAAAATAACAACACACAAGATAATTATTATTTGATATAATGTCCTGGACTTCAATCCAGTTTAAACATTTATTATTATTATATAGATACGGTAGAATTTCAATTTATGGCATTCACTCCAAGATAATTGTTCTTTATCATCAAGTTTAAGACACCAGTTGGTTTTTTATATAGGCAGGATTCAAATCTCAATTCTCTTATTCAACAACAAAAAATTTTACTAGTTGAATTAAATGAAACCTATAAATCTACATTAAACCGAACCAATATAAAGAGGAGAATCAAATAAAATGTTTTATGCAAAACTGTTTATAGTATTTTTCTTAAACTTCAGGTAATTTTCAATTTCATGATTTTTTTTAAAAAAAAAAAATGTAAAATTTGAATAATCCACGACGATTTTAAAGGTTGTTTATTGACCACAAAATTGAAAGCCAATATGGTAAATGTTTGTATGGTAAATAATTATAATGGAAAATGAAATATACTTTAACTTAAGAAGTGAAATGAAATCCCCCCACCCCCCACAAAAAAAAAAAAAAAAAAAAGGAAAAAAAAGAAAAAGAAAAAAAGAAGTGAAATGAAATGGCCAGTGAAGTAACGAAATCCAGGCCCGGTTTGTAGAAAGTACGATCTAAGGAGCAATGTACTTCATGGCCTGTTCTCGTTTCAACATCAGCGGTAGCGAGGCCTTTTTACTGATCTGGGTTGAGCCTAGAGTGGTACACCAAATGTGGCAGCCCAGTAACTACGTTTCACCAATCTTGCTTCTTCCTATTCTTCTTCTTTAGGAAAATAGTGGGGGGGGGGGGGGGGGGGGGGGTTTGTGGGGGTGGTAAGGTTGGGACTTCAAAGATAGGGCACCACAAAAAGATGTCATTACTATTATACTATTACTTGAATCCTATCAATCTTGCTTGCTACTTTCTATATTCTTTGCATTTCGAACGCATGTTTATGTTCTTTACTATTTTGTCAAGAGTATGACAAAGAGTCCATACAAAAATATTTTAAACAAATATTTAATTTGATGATGGGAAATATTAATTGATGCTCTAAGGATATTAGTTTAGAAAATATTTTAAAAAAACTTTTTATGGATAAATTAAATTTTAAGAAATAATTTTTTTTTAATTTTCCATAAAAATGGTATTAAAACTTTTCTAAAATAATCCTTTAACAAATACCCTAAGGGCATGTGTTAACTGAACCCTTTGATAATTACAAGAGTTAACACCTTGGGACTCATAGGATAAACAACCATGGCGTGAATTTCCTGGCAAGTTGAAACCCATTTTGTGAATTTTCCACTTGGCTTGAAAAATATTTGTAAAGATACCTAAAAAACTTTTATTTTTCATGGGAGGTGGTATCTCATGAAATGATCTCATAAGACTACCCTCTTACAACAAGTAAGACATATAGAGTCTATTTGCCATCAATTTTTCATTTAATTTTTAGCTTATTTGTTTGTGTTTAGTTTTTAAAGCCTTAATTTGCTTTCAAGGCACTAAACTTTAAACCAGCTTCCCTTACCCTTAACTTAGTAATTAAAAAAAAAAATGCTTCTAGACTTTAATCCGTGTATCTTTTTAAAGAGGAAAATAGTATGGTGCTAACACATATCATCTAATGCATCTAACCTTATGATTTCATTTCACTATTGCGGGGGTCCTTTTTGGACAAAGTCTAGGCCTAAGTAGAAACAAGGACCCTAGGCCCGTTAGTTGTTGTTTTGAGGGATTGGGCTTAGTTTACCGCAGCTAAATAGACTGATTATAAACCAAGTGGTGCACAGAGCAAGAATCCTACAATATATACATAATAGCAAACAAGAAATATATATGCATGGAACAACAAGAAACAGTAAAAGGGGCGATGTGATAAAGAAAGACACAGAATAATCGTTAAGGATCCTTAAAACAATGTGAGATATTTCATTACTTTTCTTAATTGTGTATTATAATGTGCTCATTAAAACGTGTTACAAGGTTCAAATAAGCTCAAAAATTACAGACTTAGATGACTCTCTAAGTCTCTAAGACTTGCAAAGTTTGAATCTCTTTAAATCCAAGTATGTTCTATAGTGGCTGTTTTGAGGATACCGGGCAACATTTTCCTTTATTTTAGTACTTTCTTTGAGTTTTTTGACAGAGTTTTCTCAATAATTCTATTCTGATTCACTGAAGCTGAATGCCCTTTCACTGTTGACTACTTCACCCTTTTATAGTGTTATCTTGGGGTTTCGGAGTACCATTGATTCCCCTCTTTTGCTCTCCTGGGTACCAGAGCCAATATTGTCAACAATTTTGGTGGTTGGCCCCTTCCTTGTTTCTCATAATTTTCTTCTTTTGGTACTTTCTCCCCAAAAGTCTCTTGCTGACTTTCCATTCTGGGTGTCCCTAAAGAGCTGACCTCTAATCTCTTTTCCTTCAAGGTTTCCAAACCTCACATTTTCAAACTCAGTTTTTTTGGCTGCCTTTCTTTTTGTCATTTTTCTAGAGTGAGAAGATTCCACCCCTGCTAGGTTGAAAGTTTTCCCAGCTACTTCCCTTCATGATTCTTCTTTCTGGGTTCCCCGAGGTACCAACCCTTTGTTCATGAATTGTTAGTTTCCAAGCTTTCTGATTCCTTTCTACATCATTTGGTAGCTGATAAGGACATATCTGTTCTTCGTTCCTCGTGTTTCTTGACACTTCTTTTGAATTGTCTTAATCTCATCCTAGCTTTGCTGCACGTCCCAAGGACCCCGAGCTCCTGGCAGTCCCTGGGTATCCCGGCCTAGTTTTTTTATCATTGGACTCCCTAATAATTTTTTGATCTTAGCAGGATGAGCTTTCTTCTTTCTTCCCTTCGTTTCATGGCCCCTAAGGCCTATCCATTCGTGGGTCTTGGGCTTAAATCTTTTTTTCCTTATTGTGAGTTCAAGCCTTTTATTATTTTTTTATGGAGTTCAACTCACTTTGCCATTTTAGGCCTTGGTGCAGTATTATAACTTTTTAGACCTCAACAACTATGAAATGCAAAATCAATATGAGAGAGAGAGAGAGAGAGAGGTTGTACCATGTGGAACATTCCTTGAAATTATCATTATTTAGGTTTCTATTTCAACAAAGATTGCATTTATATCAAAATATTAGTTCATTAAATTAGCTAATAGAATATATGTATATATTAATTATCTATAGTTGTGTATTAATTATTTATATTAAATGAGTTTATATGGTTATTTTCATAAACTCTATATAAGAAATAATTTTTAGTTGGAATAATAATAATAAATTTAGAATGTGACATTCTTCCTTATATTTATTTGCTTTGACAATAATTGAAACTAAAGCACCATAAAAAATTAAATATTATTGAATTCATATATGTGTGTGTGGGGGGCTAACATTGTAATATTTAGTCTATGTAATTAGAAATATTAAATATATTTATTTTGTTATATTAATTATTTTAAGCATAATAATTGTTTTTTTTTTTTATGTGAGAAACAATTGATTTGAAAACTTGAAATGGTTAAAGGGAAGATTGTTAAGATTTAGATTAGCAAATTTTATGTGCCAAAACATGTGGCATTAAGGGTTTTCGTGAACGTTGATACTTCCTCAAAAGATAAGGGGGCTGAAATTTGCGGGTACTAACGATCAAAAGGGCGTTCGCGAATACTGCAAGAACAATGAAAAAATCAAAGGAGACCGGTGGAGGCCGGCCAATAAACCTCCGATGGCGAAGTCAGTAGTTTGTGTAATTCCAAATATATTGGAAGAAAGAACTGTCATACCTTTTTCTTCTCGTGTCGAATGCTTATATAGTGTTTATAAGCAGTTATTTCTTTGATGTAACTTCTCCCGTTGTTGCGGAGTCCAGGAAGTTTGGAGATAACTTCCATAACTGCCATGGAAGTTATATTTCTTGGCTCTAATTCCTTTAACCATTGCTGACAACGATCAGTAATGAACAATAATGACCTTACTCAGGACGAGATTGCTCAAGACGTACTTTCCAAGACGACCTTCCCAAGGACGAGAATCTTAATGCACGTGTTATGTTGCGTGGACGAGCTTCATGGGCGAACTTGGAGAGTTGTCCCATCAGTTGCCCCCTTATCCATAGGTCATCCAAAGAGATGTAAGACGTGTGTGTGTTAGCTATAGACCGGTGTGCCATGTGTCATGAATTCATTAGTGAAAAAATCCCGTCGATTGATTTAATCGAGGAGCATGCCACGTGTCTCTTGTTGATTTGGCCATGTCGCTTCAGGTGCTAGGGTTTGTTCCCTATGAATATTGGAATACCTCCGTTACCCTCTTCATTTTTGAAATTTCCCTCATCGTCCTAGATCTTCGTCTAGAAGCTTCTTGCATCTATAGCTTTCCTTCGTCCTAGATCCAAGTATTTTTCTTCTCCTCGTCCTTAGTTTTTCTTTTAAGATGGCTGAGGTTGTATTTTTCTCGTCTAGCGATAGTGTAGATAAGGCCATAGACGAGAATAATGACGAGAGTAGTTATTATAGTTCTAGTAGCAGTAGTGATAGTAGTGGGGGGAATACCACGGACGAGGAGTATGTCTCTAGCGTCCCTGGGCTTCCTATGGAAGTTGTACAGGAACAGCTTAGGAAGGCCTCAGGGTCTCAAGCTGGTACCTCGTCCACTGTCCCTTCTTCTGGTCCTTTGGACGAGGAGGAGGTCACTGTTTACAGTTGTGCCGTAGATATTCCTTTTAGGACAGACGAGCAAAGACTTAAAAATCTTAGGGAGTGGTACCAAATCCCGAACGAAGTTAACCTTAGGGTGCCCGTCCGAGAAGAATGGTGTTGCAACCCTTACTTCGGGATAGGTGTCTATGAAGCTTACCTCTTGGGGGGTTTGAGATTTCCTTTAAATGCCTTTACTAGAGAGTTGTTGATTAGATTAGGTTTAGGAGTATGTCAATTCAATCCAAATGCGTGGAGATTAATCATCTCTATGCAAGTTTTGTGGGGGGAAGTTTTCGGAAGGGACCGTCCTCTTACTGTGGACGAATTCCTTTATTGCTACAAACCTTCAGAAATACATCAATCCCCTGGTTTTCATCAATTCACAGCCAAGGGTAGAGACTGTAGATTGATAAAGTCCCTGGCCTCGTCTGACAGAAAATGGAAGACGGAATTTTTCTTCGTCTCCGGTTTCTGGGCTGGAAACCTTGTAGATGTTGGTCGGGATATATTTGGTCATTATATTGGGGACCTAGGGAACCTTCGTCCTGAGGGTAAGTTGCTACCCTTTTTCTTCTCTTTCCTTTCCCTTTTTTTTTTTTATTATTTTTTTATTTATATATATATATATATATATATATATTCATGACTAATTTCTTACTTGTTTCATTTCAGCTGTTAAACGACCTTCTTTGAGTAAACTTCATCGTGACCGCGTTCATAGGACTCGTCTACATGCGGATAGGGACTTCCATTCCTTGGTCACGCTTAGACAACTAGCTAAGTGGGGATTGGGTCCTAACCCATCTGACGAAATGATTGCACAAGAAGTTACAGTGAGAAGAAGTAAGTCTTAGGTTCCAAACGTCCTTTACATTGTTTACTCTGTTTTAATTCTAAAAGTACTCTTTTTTTTTTTTTTTTTTTTTAGGAATGGCAACAATGAAAGGAAATAAGGAAAAGGAGGTGGTTGCTGAGGGGGATCGTCCTGAGATTGAATCTCAGGCTCGTCCTACGAATGGGGAGAAGAGGAAGACGCTGTCAAAGAACTTAGATTTGGGAAATCTCCCCAGTCGAAGAGGCAAAAAGGCCAAGTCTAGCTCGTCCTAGGTAGTCAAGCCTACCCTTCCGTTGTCCCAGCAGCCTATACATGTAGTTGACGTAGACTCGGCCATTCCAACTAAGACCACTCCGTCCAAGACTGTGTCAACCTCGTCTCAGCCTTCTCGAACGGTCCCTTCAAATATTATTGAAAATGAGGACCTGGCCTGGGAACGTTTCAAGAATGCTGTGTCTGACGAAGATATAAACGTTTGCTATGATATGTCCCTTAAGGATTTTGAACACTCTGGTGTTCATGACCTTTTCAAGGTAACACTCATACTTCGTCTTGACAAAAGATTTTCATTTTCCTTCTTTGTCTTTCTCTCTTTTTTTTCTTTTTTTTTCTTTTTTTTTTTTTTTTTTTTTTTTTTTTTTACTTTTATTTGTTGCTGTGTTTCTTTTTATAGGGCATGTCAAAGTTTATAGCGGCGTTTAGACAGGCCACGGGGTTGAACAAGACGAGGATCCTGTTAGAGACGAGGATCCAGGAGTTGAAGGTTGAGGCTAAGCAATGGGCTGAAGTGGCTGTCAAAACTACGGACGAGGTGAAGGAGTTAAAAACTTTGGTTGAGGGGTTGAAAGCCAGTGCTGTGGAGAAGAACGCTCGTCTTGAGGTCCTGCAGAAAAAGAATGATGAATATGGTACTCTCCTCTCTAAAGCGAAGGAAGACGCAGTGGCCGAATTTAAGGTGTCCAAACAATATACTGATGTTTTGGACACTAATTATGCAGCTAGGTTTGAAGATTTCAGAATGAAGGCTATGGAGAAGTTCCTTAATGTAGACTTCAACTCCATTGTGCTTAATCTGAATGCTGTTGCCACTAGTTCTCTCCTTCAGACTGGCTCCGAGGATATTAATGTTGAAGACGATGCTACAACCCTGCATCCTCAGGACGCCTCCAATGTCAATGCGCCCTCAACTTAAGAAAATTTTTCAATGTATTTTTATTAGGTTCGTCTTGTGACCTTTTTATGTAATTCTAATACATTTACCTCGTCCATGGCTTTTAGGACGAGGTGTTAAAACAATCTTACTTTAATAAGGGCTTTTGGATGTTGGATGTCTGCCCTTAATGAATGAATGCTTGTTATGTTTTCCCTCTTTTTTGTATATGCATGGACGAGACTTTTCATTTCTATGTACAAAATTTCATGTTTGACTCGTCCATCTTTTATATATATTTCTACAATAAAGAATGGTAAATATCAGCGTTACCCGTCCTTAAACTTGGCTGATTTTTACGTTTAATGAAAGCCATGTATTTTACTCGTCCATGGGCTGGACTGTTTTAATAAATGCCTTAAGTTCAGAATACTCTACATTTCTTCGTCCATGGCCTAATATGCATTCGTCTATGCATTTTTTCGTCCATGGACTGGGTATATATATTTTCTTTATTTCGTCCGTTGTATGGACAAGTTTTCCTTGGGGTTTCATCGTAATTAGCTTTTAAGCATTGGCTTTTACTTTGTCCTTTGATTTGGACGAGCACGCTTGGGCTTTACTTTGTCCTTTAGCTTGGACGAGCATGCCTTTTGTTGCTTTTCATTGGAAAGCTTGATATTACATCTCTGTGTCCAGAGAATTGTCTCAAGTTTTTCAACCTTTTCAGGGGTAAATTTGAACAAACGTAGTATGAAAATCTGTGAGTTACACAACATTATGTACATTACACAAATATTGTTCATCACATAAATATTGTTCATAGACGAGGCATGCACCTTAGAGGCTTATGCCTTTATTAAAACAATACAAACCATAACGTCGTCCTTAAGTTTAACATAATAATAAACCCAAAATAAAAATATTTAAATAAACAAGTGCATCTCTGAGCTCGTCCATAATCATGCTTTCTAGGCTGGCGTTTTATTGATAGTACCTCCTCAAGTGCTCCACATTCCAAGGATGCTCCAACTTCCTCCCATCAAAGGCTTCTAAGTAATAGGATCCTTGTCTCTTGCAGTTGACAACTCTGTAAGGGCCTTCCTAATTTGGTCCTAACTTCCCATGAGCTGGGTTCTTTGTTACTAGGGAAACCCTTTTTAGGACGAGGTCTCCTATGTTGAATCGTCTTGGCTTTACCATTGCATCATACCGCCTAGCCATAAGGTTTTTATACCTTGCCATCCTTTGCTCAGCGTCCGTCCTTACCTCGTCTATTAAATCAAGGTTCAAACGGAGTTGCTCCTCATTAGCTTCTTCCTGATAGGTTGTCACCCTGTGATTGGCCATGTGCACTTCTGCAGGTATGACTGCTTCAGTACCATATGCTAGCTTGAAAGGAGTTTCTCCTGTGGGAGTTCTCACTGTCATTCTATATGCCCACAGAACACCTGGTAGTTCATCTGGCCACACTCCCTTTGCCCCCTCAAGCCGAGTCTTGATTATTTTTAACAAGGATCGGTTTGCAACTTCTGCCTGGCCGTTAGCTTGTGGGTGGGCTGGTGAGGAGTAGTGATTTTAAATTCCAAAATGTAGGAAAAAATCTTTGAAGAGTGCATTGTCAAATTGTCATCCGTTGTCCGATATCAGCACACTGGGCACTCAAAATCTGCACACAATGTTTTTCTATACGAAATTCTTGACATTTTGTTGTGTGATGTTAGCTAAGGATTTTGCTTCATCCACTTGGTAAAATGATCAATACCAACCACAAGAAACTTCATTTGCCTTACACCTAGTGGAAAAGGACCCAGAATGTCTAGTCCTTATTGCGCAAAGGGCCATGGAGCCGTTATTGGAGTTAAGTACTCTGATGGCTGTCTGGGGATGTTGCTAAACCTTTGACATTGATCGCAGACCTTGACGTAGGCCTTAGCATCAGCTTGCATGTTTGGCCAATAATATCCTGCACGGACGAGCGATCTGGCTCCTGAGTGATTGCCACATGCTCCTTCGTGAATTTCTCTTATTACATAATTTGCTTCGTCTGGAGCCAAACACCTTAGATAAGGCTGGGAAAAGCCTCTTTTGTAGAGAATCTCATCCATAAGAATATACCTGGCTGCTCGTACCCTCAACTTCCTAGCCTCATCTTTTTCTTCTGGAAGTCGTCTGTCTTTTAAGTATGACACGATTGGAGTCATCCAATTTCCACTACTTTCCACCTATTGTACTTCTGGGATGTCTATACTCGGCATATACTGAATTTCATCAAACTTGTCTACTGCTTCATTCGCTGAGGCTTCCTTCTCTAAGGCATCAGCTTCCATGTTCTCCTCCCTTGGGATTTGAACGAAGCTAGATCCCTGAAACTTTTTTGTGAGGCGCATCACTCTGTTTAGATACTTCTTCATTCGTTCTTCCTTGGCCTCGTACATTCCATTCACTTGGCTCATGATTAACGGAGAATCTCCCATGACAAGGAGTGACTTCGCTTTTACAGACTTAGCCAATTCCAACCCTTTGAGAAGAGGTTCGTACTCAACTTCATTATTCGTTGCTTGGTACTGCAAATGAACTTTGTGTTTTAGTTTGTCTCCCTCTGGAGATTGCAAAACCACGCCTATTCCTCCTACGTACTGTGTAGATGAGCCATCCACATGGACGATCCATTTTTTCTCTCCCATTTCGTCTACGTCTTCACAATTTAGGGTGAACTCTGCAATGAAATCTGCCAGAGCTTGAGCTTTTATGGCATGCCTTAGTTGGTACCTTATGTCGAACTCACTGAGCTCGACGGCCCATTGAATCAAACGTCCTGCTGCTTCTAACTTGTTTATTGCCTTCTTGAGTGGGTGATCCGTCATGACGTTAATGATATGAGCCTGGAAATAATGCCTTAACTTCCTGGAAGCTGTTATCAATGCAAAAGCCAATTTCTCCATTAATGGATATCGTCCTTCTGCTCCTCTCAGTGCTTTGCTCGTGTAGTACACAGGTCTCTGTACCTTACATTCTTCTCTTACTAGCGCTGAACTCACTGCATGTGGGGTAACTACTAGATATAAGTACAACTCTTCTCCTTGCACAGACGGGCTTAATAAAGGAGCCATGGTAAGATATGTCTTCAAATCTTCAAAAGCTTTCTGACACTCGTCGGTCCACTCAAATGCTTTTTTAAGAACCTTAAAAAATAGCAGATATTTATCAGTAGCTTTAGAAACAAACCTGTTGAGGGCAGCAACTCGTCCGGTGAGGGATTAGACTTCTTTAACACTGCTCGGAGACTTCATAGTCAATATTACTTGAATTTTATCAGGGTTTGCTTCGATTCCTCTGTAGGAGACCATAAATCCAAGGAATTTCCTTGACGATACTCCAAAATCACATTTGCTAGGGTTCAACTTCATGTGGTACTACCTCAGTGTGTCAAATGTCTCCTGTAAATTGTCCAGATGCTTCTCCTCGTATTGAGTTTTCACCAACATGTCATCTATATAGACTTCCATATTCTGCCCGATCTGTAGATGAAACATGTGATTGACCAATTGTTGGTATGTTGCCCCAGCATTTTTCAAACCAAAAGGCATCACTTCATAACAAAATAATCCTTGACTGGTGATAAAGGCGTCTTCTCTTGGTCTACTTCATCCATCCTAATCTGATTATAACCAGAGAAAGCACCAGGAAACTGAGCAACTTGTGGACGGGTAACTATCCTTGGGGCAAGCCTTGTTTAAATCAGTCAAAGTCGATGCACATTCTCCATTTGCCGTTCGCCTTTTTGACCATGACTACATTGGCTAACTAGTCAGGATAGTATATCTCTCGAATGAACTTTGTCGCAATTAGCTTTTGTACTTCCTCCTTAACAGCATTATCTCTATCAGGAGCGAACACCCTCTTCTTTTGTCGCACTGGCTTGGAGGAAGGACATACACTCAGACGGTCGGTAATGACACCAGGATCTATTCCCGACATGTCTTCGTGACTCCATGCAAACACATCTTTGTTCTTCTTTAAAAAACAAATGAGGTCCTTTTTGACCTTCGCTTCCAGGTCTGCTCCAACCCTGGTACACCTCTCGGGGTTATTTTCATCTAGGGGAATATCTTCTAATGCTTCAATGGGTTCTGCCATAACTTTCTTTTCTTCAATATTCATTGCTTGAACTTGCTCATTTGTAGCCAGCATGGCTAAATAGCACTCTCTTGCTGCTAATTGGTCTCCTTGTACTTGGCCTACCCCATGTTCCGTCGGGAACTTGACTGACAGGTGGTAGGTGGATGTAACTGCCTTCCACCTATTTAGGGTCGGCTTTCCAATTATCGCATTGTAAGAGGACGAGCAATCTACTACTAAGAAATTCACGTTGGTAGTCAACTGTTGTGGGTATGCTCCCACCACCACTGGTAATGTAACAGTACCTACAGGCTGTACCTTCATTCCTCCAAATCCTACTAGAGGCGAGTGTACTGGGCGCAGCTGGTCTCGTCCGATCCTCATCTGCTAGAAGGCTGGATAATACAGAATGTCCGCTGAACTTTCGTTGTCTATCAACACTCTTTTGGTTGTGTAATCAGCAATAAGTAAGGCGATGACAATAGCGTCATCGTGAGGATGGTGGATTCTCTCAGCTTCCTCGTCCGTGAAGGTTATCGCCCGTTCGTCTGTGGACTTTGCCCTTGGTGGTCGTCCAGATAGTTGGACGCTCTGGACTTTCTTCAGTTATGCTTTCTTTGCTTTGGACGATTGCCCAGTTGAACTTCCCCCAACGATGACTCTTATCTCTCCCAGTGGCGGTTGCGACGATTTTTCTACCTTCCTTTTCAATTTCTCGTCTTTGTGCTCTCGTCCAATGAAATTCCTCAGCTTCCCTTGCCTTATGAGATTCTCAATCTGCTGCTTTAAATCAAAACACTCTTCCGTGTCATGCCCGTGATCTCTATGAAAGCGAAAATATTTATTCCTATTGCGCTTGTTGGAATCTTCCTTCAACTTCTCCGGCCACTTTAAAGAAGGCTCGTTTTATATCTGCATAAGGACTTGCTCAAGTGGTACGTTTAGAGGGGTATATTGTTGATTCTGCGCTGAGGAGCCTGGCCTCTTATTATCTCGGTCTCTCTTATCTTCCGTTCGTCCCTTCTTCGGATGGGGCCCTTGCTCGGAGTGACGAGCGAGATTTGTTTTCATTCTCTCAGCTCTCTTCCTCTTTTTAGCTATGATCGTGTCTTCTACATTCATAAAATTTTGGGTTGAATGGACGAGTTCGGCCATGGACTTTTTTCATAAAGTTTGTGTATGAACAAATCAGAATTGACCCCGTTATGGAAAGCTGCCAACAACAGCTTGTCATCTACCTCGTCCACGGTCAGGGCTTCCCTGTTGAAGCGTGTAATGAAGGAACGCAGGCTTTCATTTTCTCCTTGCTCAATGGTTAATAAACTGGACGAGAAACGCTTGTGTCTCTGTCCTCCAATGAAGTTATTGACAAATAATTTGCTTAATTCCTCGAAAGAACTTACTGAATTCGGGGGTATTTTGCTGAACTGGACTCGTGCGGTCCCTTTGAGGGTAGTGGGGAAGGCTCTACACATTATCTCATCTGGGACCCCTTGAAGGTGCATGGTAGTCTTGAAAGTGGCAATATAGTCGAAAGGGTCATGCGTTCCATCATACAAATCCAGGGAAGGCATCTTGAATTTCGGAGGCAAAAGATGGCCATTGATGGAGGCTGTGAAGGGGGAATCTGTTTAGTGAACTAGATCTTCTACAGGGTTAGTTCTCCTCATGTTCTCCCTCATCTCATCCATAACTTTCTTAATCTGATCCATCTCCCTCTCCAAGTGTGGCACTTTTCTTGGTGCAGTACCCCTTGATTGACTCTCTGGCTCTACATTCCTCCTAACTCCTTGGCTCTGACCATGCTCTTCTCCATAGGCTTCATGCCGTTGTCCTCTGAAATTAACTTCTCTTCTCAATTCCTGGTTCTGACGAGTTAGCTCCGCCAGGGCAGCGGCCATAGACTGCACATGTTGGACAGATGAAGGCTGCATGACAGGCGCCGATTGTTAGTTACGATGGGGGTTACTAGAAGCGTCTCTACTTTCTTGAGGGCCTGGACTGGTAGCCCTTAATCTTGTCTGAACCATTTCAACCCTTTGTCGGTGAAAGAAATCGTGGAACTCCTCAAATGAAGTTCAAAAGGTGACAAATCTCTACCCCACAAACGACGCCAACTGATACTTACTCAAAAGATCAGGGGGCTGAAATTCGCAGGCGCTAACGATCGAAAGGGCATTGGCGAATACTACAAGAACAATGAAAAAATCAGAGGAGACCGGTGGAGGCCGGCCAATAAACCTCCAATGGTGAAGTCAGTATTTTGTGTAATTCCAAATATATTTGAAGAAAGAACTGTCATACCTTTTTCTTCTCGTGTCGAATGCTTATATAGTGTTTATAAGCAGTTATTTCTTTGATGTAACTTCTCCCGTTGTTGCGAAGTCCGGGAAGTTTGGAGATAACTTCCATAACTACCATGGAAGTTATATTTCTTGGCTCTAATTCCTTTAACCGTTGCTGACAACGATTGGTAATGAACAAGAATGACCTTATTCAGGACGAGATTGCTCAAGACTTGCTCTCCAGGACGACCTTCCCAAGGACGAGAATCTTAATGCACGTGTTATGTTGCGTGGACAAGCTTCATGGACGAACTTGGAGAGTTGTCCCATCAAACGTAATAAAGCTATTAAAAGGCCAAGTTAGGAGTTACTATGTTGAAGTTCAAGAAACTTGATCAAGAATCAAGCCATCATTAAAGTTAGGCAGAAATTTTATAATACCCTCGCTTGATCGAGTGAGAATATGGAACCATAGTTGTCAGTATCATACAATATGCGATACGTATTGTATCGGCGTATCGTAAGTGCTTATAAATCGTACGATACAGTGTGTGTATCGTAAAATTATACGTATTGTACGATATATAGACAAATGCTTTAAAATGAGATTGTTTGTTAAAATTTGTACTTTTATTTGAATCTAACAAGTTGTTAGACTTGTTTTTAGCAAAAATTATTAGTTTACTTAATTTATCCTACTAAAATAATATATTCATAAGTTTTTTTCCCCTCTTTCCTACAATTGGACTACACAGTACATGCTTACCTTTCACTTTAATATTTAAAAATTTATTTAAATTATTTATTTATTTTTTTCGTTATAGTTATAAGTCCAAGAAACTAGAATGTCAAATATATATATATATATATATAAAATTATTAAAATAAAAAAACAAGAAGAGATAGTAAATGTTAATGACAAATAATGATGAAGAAAATTTTAATGAAGAAATAAATTTGCAAAATTATAAACATGATGATAGCGTTGACTTAGATGGGGTTGATTAGGCAATTTGATGAATATGGTGAAAATAAATTATTATTTTTGGGTCATTTGTAATATATTATCACTTTTGAATTTAAGTAATTCGAATGTGTATGTTATAAATACATGCTAGTTTGATTTATTTAGTCAGTTTGTTAAATATTATTACATAAATGATGAATAAATTAGTCATTAGTTGAATATATTCAAAATTTATAATGAATATACCCTTTATATATGTATATTTATAATTTTTTATAAATTTTATTAAGTGTTTGTGTATCTTATAATACACCATACGATACGATACACGATACGAAAAAATTAAAAATCGATTCACGATACGATTCACATTTTGACAACTATGTATGAAACTAGTATTCCTAATTCTACTCCAAGGTTGAGTACCAAGAATCTAAACAAGTGCCATTCTTCTTGAGCATAAAGGCCCTAAATCAAAAGCCTAATTTTTTATACCCTAATTAATTTCCTTTGAAACTAAATAAATTGTCAAATTCGTAAATGAGCCCACTTCAATTCCAAATTTATAATCTAGTATGGAGGGTTCGTTCTTGGTAGAGATTGTGCAGAAGAAGTCCAAAGTTTGAGGTGATGTGGTAGAAGTGTATGGGTCTTTTGCTATGCAAAGGTTTCGTAAATTGACTGTTGTAACCACTTCTATAATAATGTTCTTTATTTTGCTTGTTTGTTTGTTTAAACCCCTTAAAAATAGATTAGTTTAGCCTAATGAATTAGCCAAGTATTTACTTAGCTTTAATTATGAGATCTAGGTTAAACATATGCAAACATATTACTTACTGCGGAAAAGTAAAGAAAATTGTAATATGATAATCTAGGAAAACTAATGAAACCAACTGTTTCAAGGTAAAAACCTAGGGAGGATTTAACCTAGCTATCCTCAAGATAAACAAATCCACTCTGATAGAATGGAATATTACAATAGATTTAAACCCTAAATCTAAAGCTACCTCAACTAGAACTTACTAACACGATTATGTGCAGCTCCAACTCTACGGACTCTTCTATCTTGGATTTACTATACACAAACTACCTGTTTGTGACTTAGAGATCTCACTCAAAGGTTTCGCACCACAAACTCTCCAGTTTGTGACTCCAAGATCACCCATGAAAGTTTAAATCAACAACTATATATGACCTTGTTGCAACAACTTCAGATCTACTAGTTCTAATGGTATGATAATGATTTCCGATAGTGACTTTGAAAAGAGAAGACATAATACCTTTTAGATCTCAAAATAACACCTCCAAAGTCATCACAAAACGTGACTTAGGGTTTCCTTTAAATATTATGTGAAATAGATCTGAAACCCTAATCACTTAATGGTCTTAACAGACTGATGTACTTTAATTAAATTCTGCAAAACCCATCTTTCGATCCGTCGAACCTGTTTTCTCAATCAGTCAAACCTAGCATGTTTTGAATTCTTCTTTCTATAGGTTGTATGTTCTTTTGTTCTAACTTGTAACATCTTGAGCCATGTCTAATAAATCTTATAAACTCTAAGATTTATATTTAGACAAGTTTGTGCACACAGTTTGTCAATTGTTCTAAACTTTTAGAACCTGCTTTTGAATTATGAATTTATGGTGATATATTTGTGATTTTTTTATCATTGTGTCGTTGTTAAGCCGTTATTGATTGTTTGGGATAAAAATGATAATCACTCTATTATTGCACTACACAGGGTCAAAATTAGATCTTTCACTTTCCAAATGTATTTCTTAAAGTCTTGTTAACGATTCTTGTTATTTGTGCCGCGAAAATTTGTTTAAGACTTCGCTTTTTGTTGAATGTTTTGATCTTGTAAATATGTAGGTTGTCATTCCTCATGCTTTAAGGATTGGTCCTATATAAGTCCTAACTCATGTATGGATGCTAATAAGAGAATCGTAAGTGTTATTTTCAGCCATTGGCTTGTAAGAAAGATTTCTCCATATTAACTCTTATCCCTTAATGGATTCAAATAGGTGGTGAGTTTATTGCTCTATCTCTCTTAAGTGGATTCCTTAATTAGAGTGATGAATGTTTTTATCCTTTTCTCTATATTCTGTGGGCGGAGAACTTTAGCTTGTGATTCCTCTTTTATCAAACGATACCTTGTCATAAGGTGAAGACATAAAATAGCAAACACGCTTTGATCTTAAAGTCAGTAAAAAACAAGCTACCGTCACCCTAGGCTACCACAGCCTAAAAAAATATCTTGTCCTTTACTAATTAGTGCACTAATTTGTAAAAAATGTCATATTAGCAAAAGACAATCTGTGTAGGCACGTGTAAACTTGTTTGTATTCCTTAAATTCTTTTCCTATCAGGTCTCCTGTGCATGGACTATTAGGTTTTAAATTTTAATGATGATGATATATACTTGATAGCAATACTAAAAAGGATATGCATGGAGGAAAAGAAACTGAGCCTCCTTACCGACCAGCTTGGTGGCTAGCTAGCTAGAAGGTTGCTATACCTGTTGGCTCAAAGAAGTGGCTTAAATTCAATGGTGTTAAACTCAAACTGCCTCTTTTGAATATGAACACAGTTTGAGCTAAATCAATGGAGATAAAGAGGGCAGTTGTTCTTTTCCCCTCTATATAATTGTTTTCTCACCCGACAAACCATGGTGGAGGGAGGTCCCTCATCTTTTAAAATCAAACACCTCACAAATTTTTCTACACCTTTAAGTCTTTGGTCAAGCCTACCGAGTACCACAGAAGAAGCCAAATTTCAACCCTCTCTCTCTCTCTCTCTCTCTCTCTCTCTCTCTCGTTTTGTTTGTCACTACTGATCTAGATAGCCTTGCATCTTGGTTTAGAAAAAAGTCTTCTGGAAATCTCTTTTTCACACATACTAAGCATTTTTTTTTTTTTTTGTGTGTGTGTTTGGGTATTTTGGGCTTTCAATCTTGTGGGTGTGTATTATCAGAAAGTCCTCAAAGTAAGACTAAATGAATTTTCCATTGAGGTTAATTAGTACCCAATCATTCTCTGGTTGATATTGTAATCTCAGTTGGTGGATTTTTGATTTGGTAATTAGGCCTCCAAATTGGACTCTCACCAACTTCCCCACTACGCTTTTGAAAGTAGGGACAATAAAACGATAGTGTAATTTTACGGGTATCCTTTTGACTTAGTACTATTTAATTAGATATCTCTAGTTAATCCATTAGATGGAAAAGGCAAGGATTCACATGCAAGTAGTTTTTCCTCAGTGTTCTGCTACAGTTGGTCAGGCTCTTGTCAAACAAAATGATTTCTCCAAATTTCACTATATAAAATAATATAATTATAAATTATATATACTTTGAGGGTTTTGTATTTTCATATTTTCATTTAAGGCCTAAGGCTTTTTGTAAAATATACAGATCGCATATGCTAGTAGGGTTCTAACTTCTAACTCTCTCCCATCTTCTACATTGCATGTGGAAAATTCATACATATATTATATTTAATTTAATTTAATTTTTGGTAAATGTGAATATTTAGAGCTCGTCAAGCACTTAATAACTAAATTATGTATATATGGTAAATAAGTTATAACTCAACTCCTATAATAATGGTATAGAGGATGTAGATATTAGTTCAAAATCCACAAACATGTAGTTGCTGTTTTCTAATTTGTACGGGAGAAAATGACAAATTGCAAGCAGCAATCTTGTCTAGAAATCTTAGAAAACATTATTGAGTTTTCTCAAAGGAGCTTTCATATGCATAGTAGATCTTAGTTCTGATCAGTTGATATAGGAGAGGTTAATTTGATAATTTATACATATTTATTTATAATTCTTTGAAGCATATAGAAAGATACGTATGTGTTTGGATGCAATTTTTGGCCGAATTTTTATGCTAATTGGTTGCTGAAAGTTGGTTGAAACATAATTGTACCTTGAAAAAAAATGAATGAAAAAGTTATAGATAATAAATAAGTTAAAAAGCTAATGCAAAAATGGAAAGGTGCTAAAAACAGATTCAAATAGAAATCAACTATTCAGAGAGAGAGAGAGAGAGAGAGAGAGAGAGAGAGAGAGAGAGAGAGAGAGATGATAATGTAAGCTGTAAAAGATAACAAGAATACAATCATCTTATAAAAGATTACCAGTTAGGAATGAAGCGGACAAATTTTCTCCTTAGAACAAAAGCTTAAACATTAATTTCTAATGCCTAGTTTTTGTTGATAAGAGAAGAAAATTCATCTACTTCATCACTTGTGGCAATCAGCTTATTAACATAGTTAACTATGCAAACCGTCTAAATATTAAAAGATACATATTAATTCTGCTTATCGCCCAGCAAGTGCTCCGAAACAAACCGCTCCCAGTGGTGCCTCCGCGCAAATTTTTGAGAATTTTTTGTTACTGAGCACAAGCTTAGATAAGCATGCATACTTAGATTTTACGTCTATATCAAACAAAGCTGAAATGGGAAGAGATTAAACTTGTAAACCATGGATCAAGAGCTAGTTAATTAGCGAGCGAATTCATCCTCAGAACCTGTGATGCATTCCTTTTCATCTTCAAAACCATCAAGAGAAGGGTGTGGGGAATGGCCTTTTCCAAAGGACCTGATGTGATCTTTAAGTGATCTCTTATGCTTAAAGTCAGAACCACAGGTGCAATACCACAACTTCCCACAATTCTTTTCATGTGTCCTCCAATCTCCTTTCACTGCAAATGTTTTCCCACATTTTCTACACATAAATGGCTTTGCTCCATGCTTCCTTTTGTAGTGAGTTTGCAGTGTTCTGAAGTCTTTCAGTGGCTTCGCTCGCGGGTGGTTGATGTTGTTCTTGCAGCCTTGAGCACAGCAATAGCATGGTAGCCTTAGCATGGCAGCTGGTTGAGTTCCTTTAAGTGAATCTGGACCTTTTCTATATTCGGATCCATGCCCCCACATATGCATCTATAAAAAATATATAATAAAAAAGATCAATTATTTTCAATAACCAATCACAATTTGGCACACATCCAATTTTATTCCTTGTAAAATAACTAAAAAAAAAAAAAAAAATTAAACACATAACATACTGTAATTGGTAGAAGATAAACTGAAACATTTAAAGAGTGAATAAAACCTTTTTATACATTCATGTCTAATATTTCTCATACTTTTTAACCAGGTACATATGTACTTGTTTACAATTAGAATTGTTGGTTGATTCTCAATTATGGACAGTAGCACTTCTTGAGGGTATGATTAATAAAGTATAAAGTGAAACACTTAAAATGGATAAATGATTTTAATTCCTCCCTAAGCTAGCACTAGGAATAAGTTTTGGTAATGTAATTATTGATGAACTATTCAAGATTGCAACATGCCATGATCGGGAAAGTGTAAGTTACAAAAAGGCTATTGATTATTTTGGCTTGTTTAGGGCCTTCACCAGTGGATTATTTCCCTGCATCTTTTAATAAAAAGGTTAAGAATTATTATTTAAAGAATGAGTATCCAAAGTTCTGGTTGGAATTGTCATCTTGTGATGCTCATATTGCTTTGTAATCATGTTCAGCTTTATTCAACAAGCAAATTGGTCCTTTTTTTCAAAACCAAGCTCATTATCTTTTGACCCAAAGAGGAAGAATTAAAGGACAGGAGGCGAAAAAGTGGGCTTTACATGAAGTTTTCCTTTTAGAAATCGCAGGGAGTGGCTAAACAAAAGGGAAATGTTGCATACAAAAATTAGAGAAAGGCCTTGAAGGATTACTCCTATAGAAGAGGGGGTCATTTAATTAAGGCTCTCAGTTTTTTCTTTCCAAACTTCAATTACATTTGTTTCAATTAGCTTCATATTCTTGATGGACATTAAAAGAGAGGACTTGAAGACTTTCTTCTTTTAGATACAAACCTTGTCGGTATAAAACTTAGAGAATAATATATCTATAGTGAATGATATCTTATAAAAAATAACTACACCAACGCTGATATCTAACAGAATGCTTAATGTGATAGCAACCAAAATAAACATAAAACAAGATTTAAGTGATTTGTAGTATATATTATTATGCCTTTTTCTCCATTACCAAGAATTAAAGCAAATTTTCATTGGTATGCATGCCTGCACTCCATTGGGGATTGTTTCTTCTTGCAGTTGGATGGAAACTAGAATCTTCATGGGAATGGATAATTTCGTTTAGAGAAAATAGGGTTTTTGCTGGTAAAGGGTATTACAATTCCCCTTTCAAGGAATGCATAATCTTGGAGGTGTTTTAGTTTTTGAAATATACATTATGTTGGTTCAATTTTCCAACCATGCAAAAAGAAAATGGTAATTTAGGAAGTTGAGAAGAGGTGTACATGAAACTGTGCATTAACCTTTAGTAATTATTAATAAGCACAAAGAAAGAATAAATTGAACAAAATATATAAGCAATAAACTTAAACAACACCTCTATCATGTTTCACCAGGAACATGTAGTTCTATGATCTATATGTTTTGATCATACATAATATTTAGGCTATATTTTGTCCCAAAATATAATTTTATTCTTCAAGTCCAAAATGAAAAAAAAAAAAAAAAAAAAAAAAAAAAAAACAATAATTCAAGAAATAAGTCAAGAAATTGATGAGAACTAACCTGCATGTTATTGTACCTATTGAAGGTCTTGCTGCATATGGAACAAGCAAACTGCATCGGCCCCACAAGAATTTGAGCAGGTGTTGGTATCCAAAACCTACTCTGTGTGTTAAAAGAACAACCATGGAAGCTTTTCTTCACGGGTTCTTGTTCCTTAGAGTCAAAAATCATCTTCTCAGCATCAGAATCACCCGTGTCAGGCAAACCAATGTGCAAGGCAACAGTAACTTTCTCAACCTCCTCTTCTTTGATTGTGTAACCCTCCTTTTGGAGTCTAATATCTTGCTGTTTCAAGGGTTTGGTCTCAGTAAACCCGCCTAGAAGAGGCAAGCATTGTAAAGTCTCCTGAACAAACTCTTTTGGGGTGGTTAAGGAAGAATATGAAGAAGAAGAAGAGGAAGAGGATGATGATGATGACAGTGATGAAGCAGAGGGTGAGGGCTTGAGCCACTCAATGAAAGTTGGGGCTTGGAAGCACAAACTGTGCTCACCTACAAGTTGATTTCTTAAACTCATCCTCAGAGAGCTCCTTTGAAGTCTCTCCTCAGATGGTTATATCTAGACTTTATGTGGGAAAGCTAGCACTTATATGGTTATGAAAGGTGGTTTGGTTTGTCTTTTTGGAACTTTAGCCCCCTCTTTCTTTCTTTTCTACCTTTCGCCTTTGTTTTGGTTGGGGGAGAGAGAGAAAGAGAGAGAGTGAGAGACTAATGGTGGGGTTATGGAAAATGACATGCAAAGATGAGACTCACTAAGATGAAGAGAATCCTAGAATAGTCTGAAACTATTATTTGCATCTACCCATTAGGTGTACACGTATAATGTATTTTCTTTTTTGCTTTTTATAAAAAAAAAAAAAAAAATTAGGATTTCAACACACAAGCACACGTTTTCTCAGAATACATTGGCATTGAGCAGATGTCCCCAAATAGGGAAAAAATAGTGAAAGCAAAAGGAGCTTGGACATTTGGTCAATACCTAAAAGGAAAAGAAAATAATATTGAATGGAACCAAAATGAATCATGCACCTAGAAAGTCTCATTTTTGTGTTAATAACGCATAATGCAGTTTTTATTTCATTGAACATGTATATGGCTAATGAGGGCTGGTAGTCAAAATTTCAATATAAGCTGCGGAAATTGAAATAATCTCCTCTATATATTGGCCATCAAATAAAGACGAAAAAAAAAAAAAAAATCAAGACACTGTGATAAGTTTTGTATATTTGCAATTAAAAATATTTGTATATTTTCAACCAAATGATATGTATAATATAAATTCTTGAATGTAACATATCTTACAAACATATCAAGTTACACAATTTTGAAGTGCTCACAAAATTTTTTATTGTGGATTATATGGTCCTCCTCTAACCCTAGTATGTATTACATACTCATATAGAAGCTTTTGTCTTGATAAAAATAGAAGCTTTGGTTACCACACAGGGGTGTGGCTTGATAGTAGGAGTCCTTGTTCCAATACTCAGAGAAAAGCGGTTCGAGTGATAGTCCCAACAAAGCCCGTGTGGTACACATGGTATTACTTATTACCGTGACGTGACGTGAGATCGATGACTCTACACTGGAGACCCCTTTTTTTTTCACCTAACAAAAAAATAAACTTTGGTTACCTAGGCTTGGCCCATGTAGTCATTTCAACCTACATAATGAGTTGCTTCAAACTCTCCATTTCTCTATGTAGGAATCTAAGTGTAATGGTTAGTAAATTTTGGTGGAGTCAATAAAAGGAAGAGCAAAGAATTCATTGGGTGAATTGGGATAAGATATGTGTGTGATCCAAATGCACATAGTGGAATGGGCATGAAAGATATATATACAAATGATTAATCAAGCTTTGCTAGCAAACAAGGGTGAAGGCTCATACAAGCTCATCCTGCAGTGCACGTGATCACTTTCTATCACTTAGAATTGATAGAAGTGAGATAGATAGGTCAAATTTGTCACTTACAATGTCATAAAAGTTTAAAATTTTGAATTGATAATGCATGAGACGTAGTGTTTGAAAATGTTCTAAACCCCCCATGAATGTTCATATAATTTGCCCTCAAATAAATGTAATTTTCAGATAAAGAGTCAATTTCCTCACAATTCCAAAAGTATCCCAAGTTTGAAATTATTGGAACAAATTAAACAAAATGATTCTCCTCTAGAACTTCTCATAATACATAAAGGTAGGAATAGGACAACACAAATTCACCCAAAAAGAATCATGGAGTTATATCTTAAAGCTACATATATATATATATATATATATCCACCCCACATTTGTTGAGAGCTTTAGATCTTGTAAAAGTTAATTCCAAAAAAAAGAAGACAAACCTTGTCAAAGTAAGAACCTTAAGCATTACAAAGCAAAAGGTGACCCCCACATAAGTGTCCGTGAAGTAAACTTGTAATCTTTATTTGGACAAACCAGAAAAAAGGTGACCCCCACAGAAGCAATTATGCAGAGTTGATCATGTGGGTATAGTTTGGTGCCTTAGCTTAACATACACAAAAACTGATCTATAAAAACTCGCCGACAACAAGATATCCTTTAGCGGATCTTCAGGAGATAAAACACATATTTGATATTTCTCTTCTCTCTAGCTATAGCTATCTCTATCTCTTTTTAATTTAACCCTATCTTTTTGTAATATAATCACCACTGTTTATGATTCTCTACCACAACTACTACTTCACTTTCCACTGTCCTTTACTCTTTTCTACCTTTAATACTTTGTAAGTTAACCGTGCAAAAGTATTCATCATGATCAGCGTTACTACTTTTACAGGTGATACAAAACTGACTTTGAGAGAGAGATAGTGAAAAAAATCATCAAAAACAAACAAGAAGAAGAAAACATTTCTTTTATGGGTTCAATTAATATATGCCCTTATGACATACATTAATCATCTATTTTAGGAAATTTTTTATGAAAAGTTGAAAAACATGTCAAAAAAGTGGATTCAGATCCTCTAGAGTTCCTAGGGTACTCTACCAAGTAGATTTCCTTAAATCTTAATCGTTATTTAATGATTTAATGGTCCTAGATTTTGCCATGTCAGCATTCCATTAATAATAATCTTAATTGCTTTGTTTTCAACATTATTATATTATTTTAAGAGTGTTATTAGTGGAATGCTGATATGGCAAAATCTAGACCATTAAATCATTAAAGAATGGTTGAGATTTAAGGAAATCTATTGATAGAGTACCCTAAGAACTCTAGAAGATCTGAATCCCAAAAAAGTTAGTCATTTTTTTTTCTTCATTTTTCCTATAAAAAGTTTCTTAAAATGATTTACTAATGTACGCACATCTTAAGGCATATGTCAGTACGTAAAATCCTTCTTTTATTGTTCCTCTATGCATATATTAATATTGGACGTTGTTGAAGAGTGCAAGCAATAAATATTTTGAAAAGATAATTATCATGTTTTCCATTTATCTTTAGCAATTAAATCTCATAAACAGAAGGTCATATTTTAATTATTATGATGATCATTTTTCTAGAAGAAAGCTTTGATTTGAATTATCCGGAGGATGCCTTATATAAAAAAAATAGACAATCAAACCTATTTTTTGATTTCATAGAAACCAGTAAAATAATATTAATCTAGGTTGTAATATGTGCTTTCGTACAGAAATATTCAATAATAACGATGATGAGGTGGTCTAACCTAAGTTAGTGAAGTGGTCATCTCAACTTTCTTGTTGACTATTATAATTGGCGGATTAAGGAAACTAAATTGGACACGTGACGCAAAATTAAACAACTATTAAAAACTCATTTTTATTCTTATTGTGCTTTAATTTTAAATATTTTGTTAATGGATGTCGTATAAGTATTCATTTAGAAAATACTTTTAGAAACTCTTTATGGGATAAGAAAAAAACAAGTGAGTTTTTTAACAGTTTTTTATATTTCCTATAAAAGTGATAATCAAAATTTTTTTTCTAAAATAGTTCATTAGCTAATGTCCTAATTAACCGGACTCCTTTAAAGATTTTAACTAATGTCCTAAAGACACCTGTTAACTGGACCCTAACTTTAATATAATATATAACAAAAGAGTAATGTTAGAGATATTATAAAATTTACTATAAACCCTACATTATGATTTGTAAAAACATATAACCAGAAAAATATATTATAATTTGTCAAAACATATAACCAGAAAACCAAAGTAACCAAAGTAATTAAAAAATTTATCCTTAAATTGAGCTAACTCAAAAATTTATGTATCACTACATAACCTTGGTTTCTTTGGAAATTAGAAAAAAAAAAAATTAGGTAATTTATTTACCGATCCCATTTTTTTTCATCGAGTCCGAGTAAAGACCAAAGGTCTTGAGCGACCTATATATCCAGTATAACAACTCAAAAGGTAAAGAAGCATAATATGAACAAAAAACTAAAAACTATCTTATTTTTTAAAAACTAAAACTTATTTTATTTGAAATAAAGTTGAGACAAAGAGTTGTGTATAACCCACAAACAGTGGATAATTTAAGTAAAAAGCTAGCTTATAATCGATTGTCAAGCACACACTTCATATGCATATGCAAATAAAGTCACCTTAAAAGTTCTTAAATTTGTGAGCTTTTTTTTTTTTCATAGAAAATTGTGGGTTTTACTTAACTTAATTGGTAAAATTCATTGTCATCTAAGTGGTTTAAACCGTGTCTACACTAAAATTTCATTGATGTGCTAGCATAATGATAAGGAACAATCATCATAAAGCATATGAAATAAATTGTAGCTCTATCACCAAATAAAACAAAATAAAATAAAATCTTACGTTTGTGTATACTTAACTTTGAGAAGTCAAAACTTTGTTTACGGTCATATTATATGTTTGGGTCTTTTTTTATATATATTATTCAACATCTCCACGATGGAAGCCAATTCAAACAAAGTAATTTTATCAAAGCAATTCGACAATATCCACATCGTAATTGGTAAGTTTAAAGACTTGACGTAATGACGTTCACTTGTTAAATTAAACAAAAATATGTAAAAGATAATGTAATTCTAATTAACAAAATAAGATGTAGAAGATATAGTTACACCTAGATAATAAGTATTTAAACACACAAATTTTAGGTCTAAAGATGTTTAGAATAATGGTAGCTGCTTCTGGATAAATCCAATTGGCCAGAGAACCAATTTCAGGTTTGAGAAATTTAACACGTTATTAATTATAATAAATTTTGTATCACTCTCATTAGCAATAGTAAGTTTGTCGGTTTGGCCATTAGCAATAGTAAATTTTGTTAGTTTTGCCGTTGATGTAGCCGTAATTGTACCGATCATGTTACACACTCTCTCTCTCTCCAAACACTCCTACAATTTAGGGAGTAAATTTCAAATTTTGAAATGTCAGGAAGAAAAATCAAAACACTTTCAAATTTCAAGAGTAAAATTTAAATTTTAAAATTTCAGAGTGTAAAATTCAAACACCCTAAATTTTAAGAATATTATTTACAATGTAACATTTTTATTTTTATTTTTATATATTATAACTAATTCACAATACATTGTGCCATTTTTTAAATTCTGTTTATATATCATATTGATATAAGCAGCTAGAGCCGAAAGTGCACGCAACACATATGGTTCACAGGTTCATTTTATAGCTTAGACAGGGGCCTTTTCTTTGAAATGATATGATTCGTACCTTTCGGATATTCAATATCGTGTTGATTGGACAGGAATATATTTATGAATTGTGATCAATGATCTTCATGTGCTCATCTTTGAACATTTTGTAAGAATCTAGGTTTCTTCAAGATTCAGATGGGCCTTCTCCACTCAAACAAATAAGCCACATTTAAAAAAATTGAGATAATTACCTCCGTGCATCCTTGGCAGTTGGCATGATGGTAATTTCACAAAAATAAATTATCGTGAGGGTGAGAGGGTAAGAGTCGGGATTCAAGTCTCTGGAAAGAAACTTAACACATCTATATACTTATATTAGGTTAGAGTAATATGATATTTTTAAAAAAAAAAAAAAAAAAAAACTAATTGAGATAATTGCTACTAATGATAAAATAGAAATTCTAATTTAATTTATACATTATCTTTAGACATATCCATCTTTTAATCTTATTAATTGAACACTTAAGTCTTAACAACTTGCAATAATATTGTCCATCTTTTAATCTTCTTCCTGCAAGTTTTTGTTATCAATAACTTCCTTCTAGAGTTGTGATGTGTTTTTATGTTAGAACATCTTTCCCTCTTCCTTATATGTGTGTGTTTGTTTCTGAAAAAATAACTTTCTCCTGGAAGCCATTGCCCCTCTTTTTATCTTTTGATGTTTCAATTTTGTAGGTTAATCTCACTGTTCATGTTTAGTCTGTAATGAATCCACTTTCAACCAAAATAAATAAATAAATAAATCCGAAGAAAATAGTCAAGGGTTTACCAAATAATTAAGCAATGCTACATCTCATTTGTTGAAAAATGTTTGCTTAAGCCCCTAATTTGACTTGCTACAAATTTTAATCAATGATTCAAGATTAAGTTCAATTAGTTACTTAATAAATTTAAGCTCAACACTAATCATGAATAAACAAACACAAGATAAGCATCACATGAGCAACCCACATACACAAAGACAAGGGTTTATTGATGGAGAGAAAATTCAATAGGCAGGACCACTCTGCAGCAAAGTTCAACCCAACAAGTCCACTATTGAAAGTTTTTTCCGTACACATGTTATCCAAGCTCCCTGCTTCAGTTTCCTACCTTATGCCTTCAATGTTACTAGCTTGATGCCTCAAGTTGATTTGTCAACCTCAAAATCAAACTCTTGGTCACTCCGAGGCTTCTTGAACATTTCTCTGGGTATTTGCGGTTTTAAAAATAGTAACTCTAATACAAAGGTGGTGATCTTTGCATTTGTGTTGCCATCTTCCCTTCTTATTAAATTAGGGTTGAATTTTCGTATATAAAAATATAGGGTTTAAGCTATGATTGGCCCCAAAAACTGTCGTGAAAGCTCAAGTTGGTGCTTTCCTTAAAGGGTTTGCTCAACCCTATGTCTCGCGAATGAAGGGTAAAAATTTATATATAACTTATTACATTTACTCGACAGATCATGAAATTTGCTCAACCGAATTCTACAAACTTGTACAGCGAACAACAATCTCCAGACTTCAACCTCAAAAACACCATACAAAATTACAAATACAATTGAAAATTGTTTAACAATTACAATTTAAAAGCAAACTTTGTCACATAATTAATCAACACTAGTAAAGATCCTAACATTTATAATATCTTTTTCACAGCTTATTTTTAGATGATTTTCAATAGAAAGATTCAATTTTATTGACAAGCAACTTCTAGCACACTGATTTATCTTGGAAAAATTCTCATATGCGCCAGGCGCATGAGATACCATTTCCTTAAATTGAGACATCTTTTCCAACTTTCCAGGATCAGGTTTGTGAAAATGAACTCCCGTGACAAATGTGCTTTTTTAATCTATATTATCTATAAGATGATTTTTTTCTTTGGATCAAACTTTTATGTGATTTAAAAATATCCATAAACCTTATGTTAACAGAGAAAAAACTTAAATACAATCTGGTAAAAATATATCTCCAACTTCACTTAAAATACTTACAAAATAAGACACCATTTTACTAATTTATGTCTTCAAAAACAAACTTCTCTAAAATTTAAAAAATAAAAAAGGAAAATTATGATATTAGAAACAAAAAAAAAAAGAAAAAAAAAAGAAGCTAATAAATGTTAAAATCTTCCGTATGGAGTTAGCTATCTTGTAGATAGTAGACTACTCTGTAGGCTATGACTTTTTAGTTTCAACTTTTTCTCTAGCGTTTGCCACCTCCCCACCACAAATAAATAAATAAAATAAAATATTTATTTATCTATTTATTTTGAGTTTGATGGAGTTTTAGAGTTTGTCCTTGGGGCCAAAAAAATAAATTGATGATCAAGTATTTTTCTTTGTATATTTTTGTTCTCACAATGTATAGAAATATATTGAGTGTTCACCAAATTGAACTTATGTGTCTCCTCAATTCTTTCAATTAGAGATGTTTCACTAAATCAAGAAGGCATTACTAAGTTGATATACTTCAATGGGGTATTATTTCTTTGAAGAAAAAGTGTCTTAGATCAGTATTATTTGTATGGTGGCTTGGGGTGTAGCAGTATATTATATTTAGTGGGCGAATAAATACAATTTATTTATTTTTTGGAACAAGGACCACAACAAGGTGCTCAATATTGGCACAATTATTTTTGTTTATAATTTTTAAGGTGAGCCAAAATAGCCTATGATATCTTGGTTTCTCGGGATGAGGTCAGTTTGTGAAATCTTAGGAAAGTCTCTTTCAAGCAATTAAATGGGATGAGAAAACTAGCATTAGCTGCAAAATCTTTAAAAGCTCATTATAGGAAAAAGTGTTATGCAATTTATGGGGTATTCCCTATATAGTTTTAGTAGATGTAAAGACTTTTGGTTATCAAAAAAAAAAAAAATAAAGACTTTTGGTTGTTCACATCTATAGTTGCTTTGCTTTACCAATAGATTTTAGGTCAAAATAATGCAGTGGTCCATGAAGTTTGCCTATAAAGCGCTTTTAGTACCTCATGTTTAAAAAATAAACATAATTGATTATTTTGTTAATCATCGTAAGTCTCAATGCTTATGTAATTAATAACATGACAAATTTTGAACAATTGCCTACTTGCCTAGTCTTAAAATGAGAAACTTTATATTCCACTTTCCAAATTCCAAGTTCAAACTTTGAGTAGGAAATTTTCATTGAGGTAACTTTATTTTTTCTCACAAATTTTTTTTTAATAAAATGACATCATACAGCGTTGGAATGTGACATCACGTATGAAAACTCTGCAAGTCTTTTATGCTGCAATGTAGTAGTCAGCTTTTCCAATCATTTTTTTTTAAATAATAATTATTTACGCAGGTTTCTTTGGAGTCATTTGTCATACCAGCGTGAAAGAATTTTTGTTTGTTTCGCCGCAATTGTAGAATTTTTTTAATTTTTGGATTTTGGTAGTTTTCTATTTTTGATTGACTTGACTCTATTTAATTTCTTTTTCTTTTTTTGCTAGGCACTTCTTAATTTTCTTTGTAAAATTCCAATCAGAAATCATTCATTCCTGCATTATTTTTTTATAATCTATCATTCCCTACATTTTTTGAGGGGTGATGATGACGCCCATTAATCATTCTACATAGACAATAGTCACCCACCGTGGTGAGACTTGAGAGCTTCCTGCCAAATTAAACAAAATGTTTTATTTAGGCCCATCTTTTTGTCTTGTAGATAGACCCTCCCATTGAATTCTTTGTATTTCTAGTTGACCCATGGAACTATCTGCAAGTCTTTTTCTTGCGTTGTTTTGTAGTAGTATATGCTTTAAACTTAATTATTATTGCTAGAGTATATACGAAGTTATGTTTAAAATCTTATAATTTTTTTTAAAAATGTGTTTAGAGCATTGTACTTTAATGCTATTGCTTAGTTCTCTTTACATGAAATACATTGATTCATTTCCTCCATTCCTACTTATTTTTTACTATTTTTTAAATAAAAATATATTAGGGCATATTTGGTGTGCATTTCCAAAACTTATCACCAGAATTTGTTTTCCCTTCCCAAAAAAATGTTGAATCCTGTTTGACATTGTCTTCTCATTCTTTTATTTATTTTGCTTCTCCCCTTTCCTTTCCTTTCCTTTCCTTTTGTTTATTTTTATTTTTCCTTTAACTCATTTTCCTATTCCAGCCCAACATTACCACGGTCCCTAATCCTGACAAACCTAGCCCTAAACTTAAATCCATCACCCCGAAACCTAACTCCCTATAAAGCCTAAACAGTTGTCGCAGCACACGTACACACACACCCTAACAAGACTAACTTGTCCTTGCCGCACACATGTGCACACGCACGCGCACACACAGAGTCATGGTGGCTCTTAGTTAAGAGAGAGAATGAATCCCAACCAGTCACGGTGATTCGCAATTAAGAGAAAGAGTCGTGATGTTCTAGTCGTTGAAATCCAATGATGCTCTGGTAGTCAAATTGCCAAATCCCACCCTACACTGCTATTATTGCGGTGAATCCTAACCATTCATAGGCATCATGTATGGTGGCCAAAGCTTCACCAACCAAGCAATATTGGATGGGCTACATACCCACACCATCAAGGGAGATAGAGGAGTGAGAGAGTCATAATAGTTCTCGGTTGAGAGAGAAAAAGATAGAGAGAGAGAGACGAATAGAGAGAAAAATGAATGTGAATAAGGAAAAAAAATATTATTTTAATGAACGATAACTTTAGAAACTAAATCTCAAACTAGAAAATGAGTTTTGAAAAAATTGTTCTCTACAGTAATTTTGGAGAACAAATTTTTGGAAAATAAGTTTTAGAAATCATGTACCAAAAAGTTTTTTTTTTTTTTTGCTGGGCCCATAATTTCCTACAATTTATAAACAAAAAACCGTGTTTTAACACTAATACCAAACGAACGCTTATTTTGACAAAAAATTGTTAACAAGCACAATGATATTTTTCATAGATAAGATAGGGAAAGCAAACACGCGCAATAGTTTGTTCAACTTATGGTTTGTGCTTAGGTGTTAAGAGACTTTAGTTAAAACGAGTTAGGTGAGTACCAATTACAATAGTTGTGCGTGCAATCATATATTGCATTTGATCATGTAATGTTCAAGTCCTAACCATAGTTTTCTTAACCTATTAATAATATAAGTCATTAAGATTTAAAAAAAAAAAAATTAATTCGCTGATTACAATATTGGAGAAAGAAAATTTGAACCTTATTTTTCCTTGTAAAGGAGAGAAGGCAATGCCACTAAACTTAAAGTTTTTGACATTCATTGAGAACTTTAATGTTTAAACCATGATGATTTTGCCTAGATAAATGTCATGCTTTCTTTTTGAGATAGTCTATTTATATATATATATATATATATATATATTTAAAGCCAAAATTCAAAGAAAATCTAATTAGATTTTTAATTGAATTTTCAATTTCGCATCACATGTCCCATTTATTTTTATTTTTTATTTTTATGTCAAGTGAATTATTAGGTGCAAAAATTGAAGAGTCTAAATCCAATTATATTTTAAATTGGATTTCAATTAGAATTCTAATTTGCAGAATGTGTTCCGTTCAATTTTTTTAATTTTTGTGACAATTTAATTATTAGGTGCAAAACCAAAAAAATCCAAATCCAATTATATATATATATATATATATACACCATTACATATTTTAGAAATCTATGGTTTAGAAAAAGTGTAATTATGAACTCACATGTGTGTGTATAATTATGATTGTTCTTAAATGTACCCATGCATATCCGTGCATATTCACAAAATTATATATATACTAGTAATATATAAAATATGGGAAATGTTAACGAGTGCCGTGAGGGTATTGGTTAAGAATTCATTTTAAGAAAGTTTTGATATCACTTTTATGGAAAATGAAAAAAGCTGTCAAAACATTAATTGCTTTTTTTCCTTTTCCCATAAAAACTTTCTTTAATTAGATTGTTAACCAATGCCCTACGGCACTCGTTAACATGACCCATAAAATATAAGTTCTTATTCCTTCAATTTCATATATTATCCTTAATTTTTTTTTTTAAATATCTTTATTAAATCAAATAATCAATAAGTTTTTTCACCTCTTCAGTAATAGTAGCCATGCTGTTTCAAATTTCCAAACCTAGACATATAAATTAGGACTTTAGGAGCAAAATACACTAACCGTTAATATTGAAAGTTGTCCTCAAATTATGGAAGGATGGAAACCGACGTTTACTAAAACAGTGGCCAAAGTGTTTCCAGACTACCTGGTGGAAACTCCAAAGATTCAGAGAGGTCAAATGTAAAATCATTTACTTTGAAATATATTTTCCTTACCGCCCCTAAAGTCCAATTAGAATTTGATCAAAAACACAAACCCGTCATTGTTGCTGTTGGTGATTCCAGCTAGTGTCATACTAATTAGACCCAGTCATGAATACCCAGATATTATTACATTTTCCAGTGGTCAATTTTACTGCACTCAAAGGAATAGATAGCCAAATTAAGAAAGAGGTCAGGAATTAGAAATACTATGACTGAGTAATGGGTAGGGGGGTATTTCACTGTATATATTTTAATATAATGACCAAAACTTTGAAATATGAACGAGGTTTATTCTATCGCTGGTCTTGTATGACTTCTAGGGAATAAAGTAAATAGCACGTACTATTTGTTTGTACTAGGTGGGTTGGGCATCATTTTACATCCTTAGAATTTTCTTGCAATGTCACAATTCAATTATTATTGCTTTTACCATGTTAATTCAGATTTCAAATTCAAAGGTTCAAGGCAAATCCAACTTATGAGATGTTGACATAAACACTAAATTAATAAATCTACGGACGAGGACAATGAGTAGCATATTGATATTGGTATTAAGTATTAACATTGTCAAAAACTTGTGCTAGAGGTTTATGACAATCTCCACATTAATTCTATATCTTTGTTTGGTTAATCGAATTTAGTACTATAGGTACATCTTGGCTTACCAATTGACCCTGGCCTGAGTGACTGAGTCTCTCTCTCTCTCTCTCTCTCTCTCTAATGGCAGTTTTAAGCAGTTGGGTCCGTTGGGATTCTAATGGGAGAGTACCAAACAAGGGTGTGTAATTTCAAACAGGAGGCTTTGAAAGTGGAATGTTTCATGTATTAGACTTTAGTATTTTACCATTTCCTCTTTGAAATTTGATCAAATGGTGTTTCTATTTCTCTAGATCAATGTCAATTCTTCTAAATTTGTAATCATTATGCGTATATACAAATAGTCTGTAACTAACAAGTTGGAAAAAAAATTGTTTTCTCTAAATAAATAAATATATTAGGAGTTGGGAAAATTGACTTGACTTGGCTACTCATCAGCTTCAATCTTTATTAGTGTCCGTGTGCAAAGGATGAGATAAAGAGATTAATTGAAAAAGGAAATGTTGCATATATTCTTTGTTATTTTTGTTTTCATTTTAATTTTGGCCTATATGGATAATTAAAGATGGGACAAATTTATGTGAGACATTGCCCTATTATAAATTACTTGATCAACGGTCTAGTGGGGTTATATCATTTTACTATAAGATGAATAGATGATGTCCCATCATAATTTTTGTCTATCGTAAAAGTTAAAAGCTTCTCTTTTTTCCTTTTCTTTTGGTTTGTACTCTGTTTAGGTATCTTAGTTTTTTTTTTTTTTTTTTTACTTTTCTTTTTGATTCCCTTTCAGATATCAACTTGACCTTTTTCTATATTTTGGGTTAAAATTTGTTACACTTAGTGCTTAAAGTCTTAATTTTAACACTTTAGATAAGTTTGATGTACAATAATAGTGATACATGGGAAATAAAAACTAGTATATGTTTAGTGACATCATATGAATAGAACCAATTTGGTACAATATTATGATAAAATGGTAAAACCGAGTTCATATTTTAATCAAAATTCCTAACATAATCTTATTTATAAAGTTATATACATACTTTTTATGGGTCTAACTTAGCATCCTATTTTGTATAATTTGAATAATATGATAATTAATACTATTGGCATTTGTTCAATATTGAAATCTCCCTTTTGAAAAAGAAAATTCGATATTGTCCTCTATGAACAATAAAGTCTAAATTCACCTCCTCAAATATCATGATGTCATATAATATAAATTTATAACTCTTTTAAGAAAATAAATTATTTTTTCTAAATTATTCTTGTCGCCTAGGCGCATGCAAATGAAAAAAAAAAAAAAAAAAAAGTATCTTGTATTGTAGGTGTATGCAGTTTCTCATAATTTGTGAACTATACACGTTAGTGACAGTGAGACTCATATATTGTGAGTGGCGATTGCATAACCTGCTACATAAGATACAGTCTTCATGCAATGATGCAAAGAAATGACGGAAACTAACTAGCTAGAAAATACGGAGGATAGAGAAAATAAAAATAAATATATCTTAAGCGAAAGGGACAAAGTTCATTTCTATGGTACACATATTCGGTATTAAGATACCACCACTTGGTGGAGTCATCAACACTTCATAATTCAAAGGGAATTGAGACCTAGCCGTGATCAACGGGAATCAAGAAATATTTAAAAAATGGGCAATAAAAAGACTATTGTTGTTGGATATAAAAATAATATATATATATATATATTACCTCCATATTATCAAAAGAATGAACTTGTAGCACTATTAAAGTAATCATTTAGCTTTTGATAGGTAAAGTAAGCATGTAACTTATTATGAATTAAAAATTATGACACCGTGTTAGTTAATCCGGTTGAAAAATTTAGGAGAAGAAAAAATGAGATAGAATCATGGAATTGAAAATTGTAGGAGAAGGAAAATGAGATGGGCTCAACCAAGCCTGTCCAAACTCACGCCAGCCCAGTTTTGGTGTAAATTCCTTGGTACAAAAACACAGTAGGCCCAATTTAGGGTCTATGGCGTTGGGCTGAGTTTGACGCACGACAAATCTGAGAACAACTAACTGCATGAGTGAAAATATAGATTTTAGGTTTTTTTTTTTTTTTTTTGGGTATTTAAGCAGTGTAGCTTAATTGATATCCCTAAGTATTTTCAACTGAGATGTTTAGGTTTCAAATTTCCCCACCCCTAATTATCAAATTATCAAAAAAATAATATTAATAAATAAAAACTTAATTATATGAAACTTATATACATCTTCTATAGATAGGCAATTATAAACCTATATCCTCAAAAGTGTTCATTTTTCTATTTAAAATTATGCCAATTGAGGTGTTCGTTTTATTTATATTTATTCAATTGTTGATTTACAATAATTGTACTGAGTGTCCTAACATAATAGTTAAACTTAATGGCCAAACTCTAACTATCAAATCTAATGTTATTAGAACTAACTCATCCGTGGCATCTTGGAGCCGTTGTCCTGATATACATCCCTTCAGCCAACTTGAGGGGACAACTAACCGACAGGCCCGCCAAAAAACCTCTCAACATACTCTTTAAATATCCCTTCACTTAGCAAAATAAGGTAGGCTTAATAAGCTATATAAACAGTAACTTTTCCACTTTTACTTATTTTTAGTAGTTTTTTCACTTAACTATCAAAGCCTTCTTAGCCACCCTCCTTCGAGTGGGCTTAATTGGTTTGAGGTCTTTTTCTTTAGCAGGTGATTGAACTCAATCAAGAGGTCCTTGGTGGAGTTCCATTATATGTCCTCTAAATTTTACCCACACACAATTGTCATTGAATTACATGTTCATAAGTTAAAAATTCACATTGTAATTGAAATGGGTTGTCCTTTCTTGTCATTGGTGCTCACTTATTGAAGTTCTATCAATACGGAGTATCTCTCTCTACACACACCATTTTGCAATATTGAGAAGTATATAAGATCACCACCAACGGTCCACAACCAAGGACAATTGCATTTGCAGGAATGAATATGATTGATGGTACAGTGTCTTCTCTTCCAGGATAACCCCTGAAAAAAAGGGACCATACAATACAAGTCCTTTCACAGTGAACATGGTCCTCCTAATTTCCCAAACCTTTGGCTTCGCGTGAGTCACGTTTCCTATATCTACCATTATTTATAGTACAATAATTGGTTAATTGAATTCCAAAACAAAAAAAATAAAAGGGTTAATTTGGACCACCTGGGTCTTCAAGAAACAGCATAAACAAAGGTAGAAAACTAGAAAAACACACTTCCATGTGAATATTGTTCCAACCAACTGCCACTGTTTAGGCTTTGCTTTTTCCAACGTTTCAGTTATGATGAAACCAACACACAGTTTGAGACCAACTATGTTATCTGGGTACTTTCCTCGACACAACCCATATTTTTTGTCCAACAAATACAATGGTCTTTTCCATGGCTTAATTCTCGTTTCCACGCCTACTGTAAGGACACTTCCATTGACTATTATACGTGCCACTGACAATTCCAATCAGGTTCATCTTCTTCAATTCCCCACTTTATTACAATTTCTTTATTGCTTATTTATTTTGATAATATAGTCAAGGTTGATGTTGAGGTTCCCAAATTCTAATTTTTTTGTATGAAAATAATGCGTTCCAGGTATTTTTGTTTTTATGTTTTTCACTAGTGCTCTCACTTAGAAATAAGTACCCAAAAAAATACACTTTCTTCTTTCTTTCACATTTTAAGTATACAACCCCATTTAATAGTGTGAAACTTTGAAAAAAAAAAATTTGGCTCAACTAGTATATTAATGACTTTGATTGATGAGTTGTTATGTAGTTGGTGTGAGAATTTTTGTGCAATGAATCACATGTTGTCTCAACGGTTATGCATTAGAAAATGTAACAACATTGTGGATATTAGGAGAGCTTATAACGAGATGCCGTGTTGGAGACTAAATTTACTCTATTCTTACCATTCTCGAATTGAGAGAGTTGTTGTGGGGCATTATTGCTTGGCCAATCTATGTGCATACTTTCGTTTTACAAGTCATATATGAAATGATTATCTATGGGGAAATAGTGTATACAACAGTTGGTTATATCACATCATAATCCTATAGGCATCTTTATTGGTGTATGTTCAAATTGAGAAACCAGATACTGTAAAATAAGTTGAAGAAGGAAAAGTACTTGGATGGCAAAATGAAAGTGATTTGTCATGAAAAATGAAATGTATGTTCCATGATTGTGTTTGAAGTGTCGTTGCCTTGAAGCGATGCTCACATTTGAACATAAATTTCTTCACTTTTATGCTTTAAAATCCCTTTGTTATTCAGTAATTGAAATGAATGCTTCTTTAGGAATAATAATTTTAGAGTGATTGGCATGACATGCCCACCTATGTCTGCTTGAAGTGAGAAGTATTATGTGCTTTACAGGGAAACTCTGATGCAAGTAATCACAAGAAGGTTATGATATCAGCAAATGTGTCAAACTTGACTAAAGCATTATTAAATTTCACTATGACTAACTTCCTTCCTATAGGTAATGTTGATCATTTTTGAAGGACTAATTTATTTATTTCTACATTATATACATTGTCAGTGGAAGGTGTTTTAATGTGGTTTCTTCACATAAGGGTGGGTTGAATTTACATGACCCTTATTTTAGTTCATTTTTTAGTTTTGATCTGTCCAAATCATACATTTCTTGATTGTTGGTATGTTCCTGATAATATTGACAAAAGCCTACAATTATTCTCAAGAAAGCTTCATGATTGGCATGAGTATCTTGCTCACCAGCTTAGACTCCATCACATAGATGCTAATCTTGATTGACATGAGTATCTCATGGTCATGCATGAGGCCCAGGTTATGGTAACCTTTGAGGCATCAATTTGGTGTTCTGTTTGAGCCTGGCCATGAGTGGTGTGCTCCCTTGCATTTGAAATCTGTGTGGCTTGTCTTGTTTAATTATTGGATTAACTTAGTTGAACTCATATTTTGTTCCGCAAGTTCTTCAATGTAGTCAGATTTTCACCACCAATACCGGGACAAGACCATCATCTTTGTTATTACTTTGTCAATCTCCTGATTGATTTATTGTTGGTAATATGTTCCTTTAAAGCTTTACTATTTTTCCTTTTGGAACTAAAATATTTGTAATGATTGAGGTTAGAGGGATACCCTAGTGGTTTTAGCACCTCTTGTGGTTCCTGGGCACTAGGGTTCAAACCCCACCAGCCCCCCCTTGCCCTATTTGCCAATCCAAAAAAAGAAAAAATATTAATTGCTTCTGTAAATTTACCTTTTGACAGTGCAAGATCCTGCTTTTTGTTTTCACTGTTCTTACACAGTCAGTTCACTAATCTTGTAACTTAAATTTGTAGCTCTAATCAGTGGAGTAGTTTTGGGATTTGCAAATCCGACTCTTGGCTGTCTTGCACACAAATATTCAGTGTCAAAATTTAGTACTTCTGGAATTTTCTTTATCTCAGGTGGAGTTCTTGTATTCATTATGGATTGTATGTTTAGATGTCTTTTTGTTAGCCTTTCCTGAACTCCTCTTGAATCTTTTAGGGCTGAAGTTACAGGGTGGGGAATTTCGAGCAGTTTCAGAAGCATGGCCTGCTGGAATATTTGGGCTAGTATGATCAACCAGGAGAATTTTATGCTAATTATCCTTTCAAAATTTAGTCACTTCATTATGAAACAAACCATATATTTTGTTCACAACCAGAGGAAAGCGCTAGCCATATATGCGCTATACCCCCAAAGTGACTAGTCAAGTTACAATTGGGGCTCCTAATAATCACTTATATATCTCACTTCAACTTAGTAAACTCTTGATGTGGGACTCAGCACACACCCTTTGCATAAGCCTACACAACACATAATCTACATAATTCAGGTTATCATAAAAAGGATTTTTTATGCCCCTTATAATGAGCTAACCTTATCAAATACATTTCTCTGATTTTTTATGCAGTATCTGCAGATGTGATGCATTTTAAATGCTTTAGGATATCTACTAAATTCTTCAAAGCAAGATGTTCTCAAGCCTTGTGGCTTAGCCTACACCTCCCATTCCTCCCATAAGGAGAATCAGGGTTCAAACCTCGAGCTCCCTTAGGGGATTTCTCAAATTACTAATAGCAAATATATATATATATATACACACACACATTACCAATAGAAGGGAGGAAAAATCATCAAAGCAATGTAGGTTCTACTCAATTGATCATTCCAGCAACACCATCCTCCCCTCTCCACTAAAAGAAAGAGAAGAATCCTCTCATCATATTCATCTATCATATAATAGGCAGGCATGCTAATACCTTGGTGTGTATATTTGTAATAGAGAATAATATTTTGAATTTGTAGAGGTGCTATTTAAATAAAGCCTCAACATGCTTTGCTAATAGTGGCCTTAATGATTCTTCAGTTCTTCTCAAGTATATTGATATATGCGAAGATGTATATTGATATTTCCAATAGTGTGTACGCCTCTAAGTGTTTTACTTGATTGTTTCAGGCTTCTATTCTGTTGCTTAGTCCTTTCTTCTCCAGTCTGATTTTGCAAGTTAATCTTGCACCTCGGGAGTTTGTAACAGGCATGCTGCCTGAACACAAAAGCTGCAGTTTGTTCTGTAATCCAGTTAAATGAATGAAGAATATTTTTTGTTCGTTCAATATCATGAAATAGCCTTTTTTGGGCAAAGCCAATGATTTTGACAATTCTTGGTACAGGATTGGCTATTTTTAGTTGTATGCCAACAACATTATCAAGTGGAGTTGCACTGACACAAGTATTCTACTATTTATCTCTCTGTACTATAACACTTTCCGCAAACATTCAGCTATATACTTAATGAGGGTAAACGTGGCATAAATGCAGCTTGTCGATGGGAACTCTGCTCTTGCTCTTGCTCTGACTGTGATGTCTAATTTATTAGGCATTTTGACAGTAAGTTTGAACTTTACCTCCTACTACTCCTTTATGGCCCACTTGGTACCCTTACTAAATTATGCTCTCTAGAGCACATCAAACTTTTTTGTCTAGTTCATTTTATAATTCAACAAAGCATTATAGGAAGAAGAATGAACTATATGTTTTATCATACATTGACTTCAAGGCTGTTTTAGCTTCTGTGAACCTCTAATATGGTTTATTGTATTGTTATAAATGGATAAATTGCAGTTTGATAAGGAAGGACTTGGCTAAGTTTTCACCATTGTCATACACAAATAATTAATATGCTGATTACTGAATAGAAAGTAACACTTTATGGTTTATATACAAATGTCTCAAATGATATTCCATTCGCAAATCTTTTTATTGTTTCCTTCTGTGGAAAGGGTCAAATTGCAGATGTCAAATGCAATGTATTTGTTGGAAGTTGGTTTCTAGGCCAAAAAAGAAATGTGGTTGCGTTTAATCCTTGGTTTGTTTTCCAGTGTTTTCATTCACACATTAGGTTAGGATTTCACTTGCTCCTTTCTTTTTGTATGCTAAAACTTTTCCTTAAGTTGGTGATATACATTACCAGAGAGGATTTTTATCTTGTGTGTCCTAGAATACTATGTTTACAAAATGTTGATCTAGTTGATAATAGTCAGAACTTGTCCCTGGTTCCAATTTTATAGGATTTCATTTTTATTTCTTCGGAACATAAGGTTTCATAAAAAAAGTTGCTCTGTTTGTTGTTTGTTTGATTAATATATACTTATACCTCTTTTTGCTGTTACAGATTGTTTTTACTGCTCTTGGCATTGATATATGTTATGCTGAGGAGAAAGTGTTTTGGACTATACTTTCTCTTCTTTTTCAGTTTTTTGCTTTATTCTATTTTATTTTGCTTTTTTTTTTTTTGTAAGCTTAATTTGTATAAGGGTAGGCTAGGAGTGATTTGTGAGCTTCTTAAGCTTTGAAGTTGGAGATGGTTGAAGAGTGAGTTTTTGGGATGAGAAATGGTGTGGGCATCAAAGCAGTGGATAAGGATCTGTAGGTTTATTACTACTTGGAGACTTAGGTTGGCGGAGAAATGAGATCTTGGAATATTAGATTTGTGTGACATTTGAATGATTAGGAATTGGAATTAGTATATTCAATCTGTTCTATACTTTGTTTTCGTATATACTGAGTAGTAATTGCTTTGTTGAGATGGTGGAAGTTTTTAGACTGATTTGTTGTGAGTTTGGTTAATTATAGTGACTTTATGTGAAATACAAATAGAAAAAATAATCACACAAGAGACACAGGATTTTCATGGTTCGACCTTAGGCCTATGTCAATGGGTGGCGCCACTGATAAAATTTCACTAGGAAAATTAGGAGATTACAATGGTGGTACAAAGACACTCCCACAAAACTCAAGCCCCAAATACACCCAAAGAGCTCTCTGACAAAAGCAATTGGCAAGAACAATCTTCGTAGCTGCCATGGCCAGCACCCTTTCTTGTTCAAATTAACAAGAGGTTGGATGTATATATATAAGAATAAGGTCAGCTCAGTGTTCCTAATACCATTTGAATTGGACTAAAGAGCTCACCGGCTCTCTATAGGCTGTGCTATAGGGCAAAAATAAGGTGCATCTGTGCACCTAAAACAAGCCACATTAATAGGCTTTAATTGTATGAAAGGGAGATTAAATAATAATGGGAAATTGGATGTTCAATCCTATTATGAGGTATTGTAAGGGCCAACCTATGTGATCATTCCTTGGAAGAGTATTTGGTTTAACGAAGTTCTGAACAGGTGGCATTCTTTGTATGTAAAACAAGGTGGGGGGAAATTTTTTACTTTTGACAATCTAATTAGAAGAGGCATATTCCTGGTGGACAGGCGTTGTACATGCAAATGTAGCGTTGAGCTGTGGATCATTTGCTAATACATTGTCTAGTTGTTTGAGAGTTATGTTCTTTTGTATATTCATTCTTCAGGGTGTGTTGGGTGACACTGAAGGGAGTAACAGATATGTTTTTTGGTTAAATCATTGGTTTAGAAAATATGGGAGTTCCTTGGTTTGGAAGATGGTTCCTTTGGGTCTAATGTAGGTAATTTGGAGGGAGAGGAGCAATCATACATTCAAAAATGTGCAGATCTCTATTATTGATTTGAAATCCTCATTCTTGAGATATTTTAGAGATCTTGCACTCTAGGGTAGTTATATGAATTCACATTGGGATCATAGATTCTTTGTCTTTTCTGTTAGGATTTTTAGTGTTGGCTAATTCCATGACAAATTTATTTTACTGTTGAGTTCGAACACTCCGTGAACATACCCTTGTGTTTGTGTGGGTGTGTTGGTTACTGCTTTGAATATGTTTATCCTTGCAAACCTTTGCTTGAATATTGAATAATTAACTGCTCAGCTAATAATTGAATTAATCCATTAACATTGGTAGTTAAGTCATGTAGGGGTCCAAACAGCATTTCTTAGTTTTGCATGTAAATCTTGTTTCCTGCAATTCTTTTGGAGATTTGTATAAATCCTTTTTTCTCCTGAATGGTTTGTGTATACATGCTGTTACGCAAAGTTTCTTCCTTCTCACTAACGATTATTTTATATCAGGAAAAAAAAAAAAAAAAAAAAAAACCTTGTTTTGTACCATTGGACCTTTTCTTACCTCTGGAATTTCGGTATTAAGAGAAGCTTTGTCATCTTTCTGTGCTTTTATTCAAGCACCATTAAAGTCTATGTTCAGTCACACTATTTATCCTTCTAAAAAATATATTAAGCTTCTAAGAATTCATTGCTAATGTAATGGAATGCTTGCCACAATATAATAGAAGTTTACTAAAACGGTTATCTGTTCCATGTTTTTTTTCCCTAATTTAATGTTGTGATGATGTTATTCCTCTAAGCATCATTTTGTTTCCCATATCTAAATCAAATTTTGTTATGTTGATTTATACAAATGCTTCAGCAGCGGATACTTTTCTCCTGAACTTTGCTATTATACATTCATTGTTTTCACTGCAAGAAATTTGTAGTTGTTCTTAGATGACTGCATGTGCAGTCTGCTTTCATATGAAGACATCTATAGGAATTGTTTAATCAGATAAACATGAGTGTCTTTAATCTTTTTCTATTCATAACATTGTTGAGTATCATTTTCAGGGAATACCTTCTTCTTTTTTAATGCCATTTCCGTGGAATACTATGCTAATGGTTTGTCTGGCAATACAGGTGCCATTTTGGATCTCAAAGTTTTTTACTGATGATTTTGGTGTACCCATTCCAACAAGGGAGCTATTTTGGAGTCTTATTTTGACACTGCTCATCCCTTTAATCTTGGGAAAGGTTCCTTCCAGTGCCTTTAGTTCTAGCTATTGTACTGAAGTTAGCCTCATTTCAGGGGAGTATCTCAATACCTCCTAGTTTGAATTTTTCAGTGAGGCAGAAATAATAAAGTTTGGATGTAGCAGCAAAACTAGTAACTACCCATTTCCTAATTGATAAAAGCCCAAGCTAACAGCCATTCAAAACCTCCCCTTAAGTTTTTGACCTGATGTGGTACATTGTGGAGTTCATTTAGCTGAACTGGAAGTGTCAATAACTATATCCAGATCTAATGTTGTAT